>CM071945.1:15336121-15516121 GCA_036784905.1 Acrossocheilus fasciatus | reverse complement strand
TGTTAATTATTATTTTTATTTATTTATTTATTTTTTGCATCTCATGTTTGCTTTTGTTAACACTATCGATTAGGCTTGGGGTAGAGGGCTACATTGGGTTTGGGCTCCCACGGGACCCAATGCAAATCCCGCGGGAGCAGGCGGTTTTACCTTTGCTGCGGGCAGGAGTGGACGGTCAGAAAATTTTGCGAGAGACCCGCAGGGAATGGTGGGATTTGGTGTGTAATCAAAATGGAGTCAACACATTAAGTTGAGAAGAAAATTAAAGCGGCTGTTTACTTGACAAAAGCAAAGCAAAGCAAGGCAAGTCAGACATCTGGAAACAATTCTCTTTGCAGGCGGGAGTGGACACAAACATTGCAGGCGCGGGCAGGAGTGGAACATGCAGGTTGCAGGAGCGGGCGGGTGCGGGTTTAAGAAAACAGTCCCGCGCAGGGCTCTAGCTTGGGGGAGAGTTAAAGGGTTAGTTCACTCAAGATAGAAAATTCTGTCATTAATTACTCTCATGTCACTCAAAATTCCTAAGACCTTCGTTTATCTTATCTTAACACAAATTAAGATATTTTTGATGAAATCCAAGAGCTTTCTGACCCATAGACAGTAACGCAGCTACTACATTAAAGGCCCAGAAAGGTATAAGGAAGGACATCATTAAAATAATCCATGTGACATCAGTGGTTCAACCTTAATTTTATGAAGCAACAAGAATACTTTTTGTGTACAAAGAAAACAAAAATAAAGACTTTAACAATTTCTTCTCTTAAGTATCAGAATTTAATTCATGTTCATGGCAGTACCATGGCACATACTTGTGCATTCCTCTCTTTGCAAACAACTTACAACACATGCACAGTGTTCTGACAGAATTTTCATTTTTGGATGAACTAACCCTTTAAGTGTAGGTGGTATGTTAATTTAAAATTCAATAAAGAATCAAACTTTTAGCATCACTCACCGGACATTTAATTTAGGCAATATGCACAACAAACAATGAAGATTAAAGATTAAAGTTTGTTTGTTTCGGAAAAAAATGAAAGCTCCTTTAGCATCATGAACATAAACGAAGTGATTTTTTTTTACATTCTACACTTCTCCCCCGCCAATTAGTCTGTGTTGCAAAACACACTTTCAGACTTGACATGCTGTACGAAAGAGGGGATGTTTGCCTCAGTACACTCAATGAGACATATAGTAGCAATATACCATGTTGTCTTGCTACATTGCTGCTTCTTAAATAAGGTAGCTTGTAATTGGAAAAGCTGAGCTACTGTCACGCTAAATGAAAATGTTTTTAAGGTAGTAATGCTGCTACTTTTTATTACCTACATGCCAACACTGTAGCTTATTTTGATTTGCTAATAAGTAGCTCTACTGCAAGTGTCTTGATAATATTTCAGCTACAGTATTCATTTAGCAGAATTTGGATAGTGCAGAACTGGAACGACTCAATCTTTTGATCTTAGAACTACTAGAAAATTCCAAGTTTCCATTTCCACTACTAAGGGATTTACGAGGCATTAACCATGCAAGTGTTGCAGTCTTGACAAAGCTAGCTTCTAATCTTATTAGCATCCTGTGCTTTTACTCTCTACACAGCATGAACTAGTTGATGTTTTTCATGTTTGAATAAAAGGCGGATATAAAGATCTATCAAAATGTTTGAACTATTAAAACTACAGTGTCCACAGATCTAAACTTAGCATATGTCATTTTAGCTCAGATGTCGGTTAGATGAACTGATACACTGAAATGGCATTAGATATGAAATGAAAGCCAGATTAGGTCAAATTGTACTCTCACACATCTAGAAAGATCCCCATATTAAAGTCATTTTGGAGGTATGAATATTTCATCCACTCACACTGTGTTGAAATGCAATATTGAAGCGCACTGGAATCCCATGTTCTGATTTAGAAAGCTATGTAAAATAGTTTCTCACTGAGCTTTTTCCAGGATCCAATTATCAGCGGAAAGATGGGTGGCCAGAGAGCATGGCAAAGGGGTGGGGAACTACTACGAGGCAGACGGAGAATAAAAAGTGTATTTCGAGGCTTTGCATCAGCCAATGGGTTTCCCTGCTTAAAGTCTCAGACAAAACCTCTTCATTCAGCAATCAATGCAAATTAACTTATATTCAAATTCCGATTAGCTAGTGACTCAACGAGTCATCGTGTGAAGAGGTGAGGCTGCAAACTTTGACTACCCAATAAAGGCGAAGCAGACAGTGCATTTTGCTATGAGGAAGCAGCTTTATTTGATTCCTCTAAAGCAATTTTAAGGCCTGTGATCAGACTCTCTCAAGGGACTTCAGACCACATCAGTGTCCTCCCAGCTGGACAGAAAAACACAACTAGCACAATTTGAACTGACCAGAAGAAACAAGGGACAAACTGACCGACGAAAATGCCAACGCTTTGGAAAGGGCAACAACCGCTAACAGCGACAGTCTCCAATCTGTTGTTTTCCCCTTGCGATTCCATATGGAAATTACATTACGCCCACATTCTCCTGCAGGCCATCGACGTGCAACAGTTGGTAGAGCCAATATTTAAGATTTCTGTTTTCAAAATGTATATTATTGCTGATAGAAAACAAGGAGATCAACAAAATCTGGAGAACGCTATCCATTAGCATCCCCTTTTATTCACAGTGGCACTTACTTGGACGGTGCAGGACCTCTCATGAATATGCCTTCTGAAAAATCTACCATCTTTTATCATGGGACAACAGAACTACCAATCACCTGAGCCATAAATACCAAGTGACTAATTACTAGATAGAACTGCAGGAAAATGATTAAAGTCCCAAAACCTTCATTAATGACTAACTGTGATGTAAAAATATCTATATAACCGCTCTGCCAAAATAAAATAAAACATCTACTACAATGATATATATGTGAGTTATTTCTATCAGAATACGCTGTTGCCTTTGAATGACTGTAAATGGAGAAAGATTTTACGAACCAGATGGTATAGTTACAGAAGCGGGAGCTAATGAGGCCATGCTAACCAGCAAAACCTTGACCCCCAGGTATAAACAGCATGAGTCCTAGCAAGAGAATAGCTTTGAAAATATTTAATGAACAGATTTTACATAATCATTTGTATGCATATCCATAATATGAGTGATGGAGATTCATGAAAGAATGCTATAATCTCAAATGAAGCCCAAAATCATATAAGCTGTACAATGATAACACAAAGTGTTCCATTTTTTGCCTCTGGCCGCTATAATTGTAACATACAGTTCTAATAATATCCCCAGTGTAATCTCAAAGCCCGTTATGATAAACACACTGGGTTTTCTCTAAATGCTCATTTCTTTAAGCATGAGCGTCTATGCCGAGCTTCATGTGAAGAGCGATATCTGATAACAAGAAAAGCAATTTCCCTGTTAGATGACATGAATGTGAGCAGAATGGGGAAACTCTCTAAATGAGAGCTGAGTAGATGGTGGCAAATTGCACAGCGGACTGGCTGTGTGACAGACTGACAGGCCGCTGCAAGCAGATCAAACAATCCACAAAACACAGCTAATTTCGCTCCAAGAGACACGCAATGCGTCATTCCGTCCCCGTTTGCCCGTTTTAGGCCCCTCTCTCCTAACACTTCCTCTTCAATTAGATGGGTCCACCCAGCTCTCAAATTGCCCTTATAATATCACCGGTTTGGTGGCGCAAGCCAATTATCAGACATAACACGATGGGAAAAAAACGGTTTATAGACCTGAACTCTGTAGGGATGTTGTATTTTTCCTTTTTACCAGCACAATTACTTGGAGACATTTTTAGCTCGGGTGAAAAAGTGTGGTTGTGAAATGTCTGAGTAGCTTAAATATTCAATATGGACACAAATTAATATTGCAAATGTATTTAGGTCATTATGCTTCATTGCCCATATGGCATTGTCGACGCCACGTCATCCAAGTGCTTCACAAGCAACACTTTGCATGTGTGAATTACATAAACACAGCAGCGCTTAGCCACAACACAACTGTTTGTCGGTTGCCAGCCAAGTGTAAGGAGAACGTCTAAGGACACTGAATTTTCATATAGATCAAAGATCACAGGACTTAAAGAAGCACATAGAAATGAAGGAACATGCACTGAGTTATGAAGGAAACCAATGGGAAATCAACTTGAGATCAAAACTAGCCAGCCGAAGCACTGATGGTCTGACTGGGTGGTCACACGGCATTAAACAGTGCAAATGAGAGTGATGCTCAAGGCTCCAGGAGGATGAGAAGGGGATGATGGAGTAGGTCAAAGGGGCCGTTTGAAGCTGTGAAACTGGGCTGGGAGCAGAGGTTAAAGAGGAGATCTCCCACACTACAGAGGGGGTCATTTGGAAATGGCTAAGGCTTATGAAGTAATCAAACCGAGAGCAGCAAAGGAAAGTCAGATGAGCTCAAACACAGAGCTGAGAGTCAAAGTGTGAGAAAGCTGCTGAAGGTAAAGACCCAAAAAGATAATTGCACCTTACAGTTGCTGACAGAAATATGAGCAAGTTACAGAAGAGCAAGGGCCTGTTTGAAGGTAAAGCAGGCTTTTTTTAAATGATAATTAAGCAACCTGTAGGCTGAGTTCCAAAAAAGTGTAAATTCTATTTATGTGGTACCATATATGGTTCTGTTTTTAAGAAATAAACAGCAAGATTGGCTCAAATAATGGCGTTTTTGTACACTGGCCCAAACAACAAATATACATTACTGTTCAAAACCGTTTTGGGATCAGTTTGAAATCTATTTCAAATAAATGCTGTTATTTTAAACTTTCTATTCAATTTTATTTTATTTATTTATTTTTTCTATCCATTAGAATCCCAAAAAACACCAAAAATATGAAGCAGCACAATTGCTTTCAACATTCATAATTATAAATATTTATTGATCACCAAATCAGCATATTAGAATGATTTCTTAAGGATCGTGTGACACTGAAGACTGGAGTAATGAAAATTCAGATTTATCATCACAGGAATAAATTACATTTTAAAATGCATTCAAATATTTTTTATAAAAATATTTAAAATACATATAATTTCAAATGTAATATCTTACTGATTTTACCACATTTTTAATCAAAACCAGCCAGATTGGCTTACATTATGGTGTGGGTTTGGTACACTGACTCAAACAACACAATTAAATATAAATTACTGTTTAAAAGTTTGGGATCAGTTTGACATCTTTCTCAAATAATTTTTCTTCATCAACTTTTTTTTTTTTTAAGGCTATGCTGAAAATTCATATTTATCATCACAGGAATAAATTACATGCACATTTTAAAATATATTAAAATAGAAAACAGAAAAGAGTAAAAAAAATAAATAGAAAAATAACAAACATTATTTTAAATTAAATAGTTATTTTTAAATTAAAATAATATCTTACTGATTTTACCACATTTGAATTAGTAATCAGTAATTGTTGAACAGTAGTGTACAGTGTAAACACTCACATAGCATTATCACAGTATACTACAATGCATGACTAAGTGGGTTATTGTTTTTGCGTGCTTAACATGAAATGCGTTTTGTCTGTACTACCTTTCATAAGTCATCTGATTCAACATTGAAGTAAAGCTTCATTCTTGCCTCACACTATAATCATCAAATAAAATATGCAACCATAAGTATGGTGTTATTTTAAAATCGTGTGGAAAAATGCTTTTACTGTGGAGAAGCTGAAAGGAGAAAAAAGGGTAACACTTTACAATACAAGTGCACAAATATGCATTAAATAATGCTTAACTAATGCACAGATAATCATGAGTTAATGTATAACTCATGATGAACTAAACCATTTATTAATGATTACTGCATCAGCAACTAATGAACATTCGATATGATTCAAAGATTAAATAATCAATAAATTGTTATCATTTAAATGCATCATAATATATTAACTACCTAATAACTTATTTTATTAACTAATGAAGTAAATTCATATGTTAATTACCACATTGGGTCGAAGCCATGCCTTTAAAATTCCAGTTGTCTGCTTTAATTAATCATTAGCTAATGATTTGCATGGGTATCATTGTTATGACTTTACTTGTTGAGGCACATGACTATTAACTAATTGTTAAGTAATATGTCATTGTGGTTATAGATTTTGAATTAGTTAGTTAGTCGAGTGCCTCAACAAGTAAAGTCATAACAATGATACCCATGCAAATCATTAGCTAATGATTAATTAAAGCAGACAACTGGAAGTTTAAAGGCATGGCTTCGACCCAATGTGGTAATTAACATATGAATGTACTTCATTAGTTAATAAAATAAGTTATTAGGTAGTTAATATATTATGACGCATTTAACTGATAACAATTCATTGATTACTTACTCTATGAATCATTTAGAATGTTCAGTTGTTGCTGATGCAGTAATTGTTAATAAATGGTTTAGTTCTTCATGAGTTACACATTAACTCAGGATTATCTGTGCATTTGTTAAGCATGAATTAATGCATATTAGCGTCACCATATTGTAAAGTGTTACCGAAAAAAGCAGCACATCTTATTTTGGATGCTTCTGCATTCTTAAAACACTTCTTTTGGAGCAAATCATCAAATCATTCATCACTCCTGCATCGGTAATGCAGTCATCAGTTTCAGTCCAATTCTTGCAAAAAGCAAAATGGAATCTGATTGGTTGTTGTCAGCATTTGAGCGCAGTCTTAAATCGCATCCAGTGTTAAGTACTCACAAATAGCCATCCCTCCAATACACCATTTTATCCAGCAGAAGATTTTTATTATTATTTTTTTTATTATTTATTATTATTTAACCTTTATTTAACCAGAAAAGACTCTCTAAGATCAAAAATGTCCTGGCCACAATGGGCAGCAATACAAAAAGTTTCAACGTATATTTACACAACACAAACAAACTAAAAACACTTAAAATAATTACATATCACAGAGTCATCTTCCATTTGCCGAATAACTGTTTTAAAATGATCCTAAGACAGAAAATTTTGCAATTTCAATTTCAATTGAAGAAGATTCCAGTCAGACAGAGCTGCATACACAAAAGCCTTCTTACCTAGTTCAGATCGAACAAAAGGAACAGAGAGAGTATAACAATTTTGCGAATGAAGAAAATATTTCTCAACAATTATCTGTTGTATAAGACAGCAAAGATATGAAGGAAACATCCCCAAGATGGCTTTATAAATAATTACATACCAATGCATTTTTCTCCTAATAGACAAAGAAGACCAACCTAAACCTGTTATACAAGGTACAATGATGAGTTGAGGGTTTACAGTCTGATATAAATCTTAGAGCACCATGATAAACAGCATCTAAAATTGAAAGAAGACATGAAGGTGCAAACTGATACACTACATCACCATAATCAAGCACAGATAAAAAAGTAGCAGAAACTAATTTCTTTCTTGCATTAAATGAAAAAAAAAAACTTATTCCTAAAATAAAACCCAAGCTTAATTTTAAGCTTTTTCTTCAGTTGAGTAATATGAGAGCCAAAAGATAGGACATCGTCAATAATGATGCCAAGATATTTGTACTCTTTTACTAATTCAATCACGGTACCTTGTAAGGTTTGAAGAGAGATTAAAATATTTTCAAGTTTTTTTGAGCCTGAAAATAATATATACTTTATACGTTTTTCGAAGGCTGACTGAAGCTTATACAGGGCTTGCTGCCCAGAAGAAGCACTACAATACATGACAGTGTCATCTGCATAAAAATGAAAGTTGGCATCCTGAATGTCATAATCAGGACTGTTTAAATAAATGGTAAATAAAAGGGGCACCAGCACAGATCCTTGGGGAACGCCTTTGGCAGTCTCCAATGAACCAGATAGTTTACCATCAGCTTGTACACATTGAGTTCTTCCACTTAAATAATTTTTAAACCAAGGAATAACATGACTTGATAAACCAATGCTCTTCAATCTATGCAGCAATATTTTATGATCCACTGTGTCGAAAGCCTTTGATAAATCAATAGAAAGGGAAGCACAAAAATCACCCTTATCAATCGATCCCATAATATCATTTAGAACTTTCAGAACAGCTGCTGTAGTACTGTTTTTTGCAAAACCCACATTGATTAATAGACAACACTTTGTTTACATTCAAATAACATGTCAGCTGTTCATTGATAAGGCTTTCAAAGATCCTTGATAAAACACAGAGCTTTGAAATTGGTCTGTAATTATCTAATATAGTAGGATCTCCCTCTTTTAACAGAGGAACAACAAAAGCTGATTTCCAAATTTCCGGAATGACACCAGTATTTAATGAAATATTAAAAACATAAGTTAAAGGGGATGTGATAATGTCTGATGCTAATTTCAAATAGACAGGTTCTACACGATCAGAGCCTGGTGATTTGTTTATGTCAAGCAATCTGAATGCTTTATAAACATCAGAACTCTTGATTTTCGAAACTCCTTTTTCAAACGAATTTCTGCATTAATAAAATCAGAATCAGAACATGTAAAATTTTGTGATTCAAATAAAAACCCAGAAGCAACAAAATGCGTATTAAAGCAATTGAGCATTTGTTCTTTTTGTGATATGCTAGAGGAATCCATATTTATACATGAAGGGAAGCTAGAAGTGTTTTTACTATCTGTTAACAACTTTATATTCTGCCAAAATATCTTGGGATTATTTGAATTAATAGTAGCATTTGCAATAAAATAATCAGCCTTAGCTTTTCTGATAGCGACTGTGCATTTATTTTGAAGCTGCCTAAAACAGATCCAGTAAGAGCGTAAGTCAGATTGTCTAGCTTTCGCCCAAGCAACATCCCGCTCATGAGGAACCCTGTTTGACACAAGTTACAGGAAGCTTAAAGTTGCCAATAAGTACATTAAAGCAGATGCAGTTTGGGACCGAGTTTGAGTCTCGTGAATCATGTTACCACACTGTCGCCTCAAAGTAAACAACACAACCGACTTTTCCTACTCTCTCCTACCCTGAAGGGAAGGGTTTATCCTCTTTTCATGGTGCATTAAATCGAAATGGAGGTTGTCCCAAGAGCAACATTACAAAGCAACAAAAATGCAGAATCTCTAGCAAGAGCCTGAGATCAGTGTTTTAGCCCTGCACTTCCCTGGCTGGGATCCGAGCCTTGAAGCTGATGCAGTCTTGCCTATTGGAACAAAGCCCTATTATCCAGCAGCAGTGTCTAGAAGTAACGTCCCACTGACTTCCATTTTCTCAGCATGAATGTACAGTGGTTTCACTGCCTTCGGTACTATAGAAACACACAGGACATCGCTACAGAAAACAACTACACTTTTAAACAACTCCATTCTCTGTTGTTGTTGTTGTTGTTGCTCTACATCCTGATTTTCATTTCCTGTTTGCGTCGGATAAACACACCTGATTTAATACCGGAAAGAAACAAACACATCCTCATAACTAAATTGCATCTCTCCGTCTTATTTGGCCCCCTCTATATGCAGTTACCTCGGAGCTGATATTGTGTCCAATCGTTAAAATGGCATTATGTGTGTGTGTGTGTGTGTGTGTGTGTGTGTGTGTGTGTGTGTGTGTGTGTGTGTGCGCTGTCATTTTGTTACCTTTATTGACCTAAGCAGAGGTCTCAAAAATAATGAGGCAAGGGTCTACAGTGGCATAAGTAGGGAATTGACTTTTACAGAGAACAAAGGCAGATGCCTCATTTCAGGGTCAGGAAAAATCAGAGGAATTAGTGAGACTAAACAACAATATCCACACGATTTAGTGCAGGCTTTTTCCAAAGAGGATTTAAAGATTAACTTTTTAAGATTTACAAGACTTATGCTTAGAACAGAGTAATTGAATAAGGCATTTGCATAAGTATTGCAGCACAATTCAAAACTTTATTTATTTAACATGTATAAATATATTTATATCTACCATGTGATACCATCAGAACACTATGAACCCTGTTTCCAACTCAAAGAAATTAAATCGAAAAGGTAATTGCAGATTTATTTCTTGCAACTCAAAGCTGAGATTTTATTGCTCATAATTACATTAATATCTCACAATTCTCACCATTTCTCATAATTGTGACTTTATAACTCAAAACTAAGACTTTATACCTCAAAATTACATCTGTAAATCTCACAATTGTGACTATATTTCTCATAATTGTGACTACATACCTCACAACTGAGACTTTAAATCTCACAACTGTAACCATAATTGTATCTCATAATTGCGACCATTTCTCAAAGTTTGAAATTTGCCTCACAATTGAGCCTTGCTACCTCAAGACTTTATATCTTAGAATTGCATTTAATGTCTCATAATTGTGACCATTTCTCATAATTGTGACTTAATTTTGAATTAGCAATTCATATCTCACAATTGAGACTTTATACCTCATAATTAAATTGTACTATTATACTATTTAGCCTTCATTTTGAATAATTAGGAATTTTTATCTCACAACTGAGACTACACCTCACAATTACATTTGTAAATCTCACAATTGTGACTATATTTCTCATAATTGTGACTTTATTTCTCATAATAGTGACTACATAACTCACAATTGAGACTTTAAACCTCACAATTATACTTTTAAATCTCACAGTTGTTCCCATTTCTCATAATAGTGACTATATGAAAGTATTTGACATTTGTCTCACAAATGAGCCTTGATACCACAAAGAATTTACATCTCAGAATAGCATCTTTATATCTCATAATTGTGACAATTTCTCATAAATTGTGACTATTAATTGTCATATTTCTAATAATTAGGAATTTATATCTCACAGTTGAGAATTTATACCTCACATTTGCATTTTTATATCTCACAATTATAATAATTTCCTATAATTATCACTTTATTTCTCATAACTGGGACTTTATATCTCACAGTTGAGACTTAATTCCACACAAACAAGTTTTCATATCACATAAATGTGATAATTTTTTTTTACAGTGAGGCAAAAACAGGTTTCTAACACAGAGAGAAAAAAAAACAAAAAGCATTCTATGCAAATGAGAAGAGCTTTTTTTAGAGGCATAAGGAGAAGTGCACCATTTTAATCAGGGTGCGTGTGCGAGCGAGAGAGATGGTGAAAGATAGAACAAAAAGTTTGTCACGAGAAAGCAATAAAATCAAATGTGTGAGAAAAGAAAAAATATATTCTCTGCAGTACAGATGAAGCGTTTTCTTCCTCAGCAACCGGCTGCCTGCAAATGACTGCGATTCACAATGAGATGACAGTAAACAAGCATATGACAGCACTGTGTTTCACACATCCAGCCTCGCTACTGCCCCCTACAGGGAACTGACTGCATAAGAAATGTAAGAAATGCAACCCCCCAAAACTTGTGTGCTTTCGAAGCAGATCAGAGCAGAAAGCTATTGAAGGGGACCAAGCGAGCAGGTGGGAAGAAAGAGAAATAGAAAGCTACAGTGAGAGAGGAAAGTCAAAGGAGGAGGCCCAAGGCTCCCTGTGCAAGAGCGAGCAATGATCAGAGACACAAGTTCTCAAAGGGGACTCGCTCCCTTTAGAGCGGTGCTTGAAAGGTGGCTACACGGTATTACAGTATGCTTGTTTACAGGAAGACTGACGTCTCACTTCATCTGCACAGATTCGAGGAGTTTTATAAATCTTACAACAGATGAAACGTTTTTCTTCGAGTAACAGCATTTGTTAGTCAGGAACCACCCATACTTTTGCGTTGTTTTTGTGTTCAGCTGACATTATTACAATACAAGCCTCGCATTTGCATGAGGATATTATGGACGATCGAGTAGCGGTTAGTGAGGCGAAACACTCTTTTCAAGCGCATGTATTGTAATTGCAACACTGTAACAAACCATAACGCCTGCAGCAAGGCTTGATTGACGTGTTCAGCGTAGCGCGGCATTGCAATCGACTGGGAGCCTCTGTGCTAAACACACAGGAAATCACTCAACGTCTTGGTGTCATGAATTCAATGAGACAAAAGAGGAAAAACACGTCCCTCACGCTCTCAAAATTTCATGACAGCGTGTAGATCCTCCCGAAACTTCAAAGTGATGTGGAAGATTGAAACAAACGAGAGCACACAAAGACAGACGCATTCAAGCAAACTTTCTCCTCGTGTGTTCTGCTAACATAATAACTCCCCATTAGCCCTCATGTTCTGTTTGGGGCTTGAGAAAACTCAATGCTCTAATCTTAAAAATACACAGAAGATCAGGTTACTTTTCATAATCTTATGTTATGAGAACTGGAAAGCAGAAAAATCAACTGTAAATAAAATTCATTACACATCCTCAAAGTTTAATATCATTATGTTGGGATTTTAAAGACTCTTAAGTTTAAAAACATGAATAAACCTAGAATTTTATTTTATTTTTTTAAAGAAATTAATACTTTTATTCAGCAAGATTAGCCTAAATTAAATTGATCAAAAGTGACAGTGAAGACTTTTATAATGCTACAGAAGATTTATATGTAAAATAAATGCTGTTTTAGCACCATTTTAGCATATTAGAATGCTTTCTTATTTCAAACGGTAATATTATTTCACAATGTTGCTGTTTTAACTATTTTTGATCAAATAAATAAAGCTTCAGTGAGAAAAAGAAACGTTGTCCAAAAACGTTTTAAAAAACATAAAAATAAATAAAAATGACAGACCCCTAGATAGATAAATAAAGCAATTTTGATAGTAAATGCTATTTTTATTTATTTATTTGTGAGTATTGCCCATGATGCACATGACATTATGTGATAATCTTTGAAATAACAGACAATTAAAAGTTACAAACTATGAGAGGGAAACTGAAAAAGTGCCAATATCATTCCCTACAATGCATCCAAAAATTCAAATGGTCTTTGCAGGGTTTCAATAAACCACAGTTTAGTGATTTAGAAGCATAAAAGATCAAGAGTTCCCTAATGGGTCTGGGACAAATTCCAGAGTAAGAAGTGCAAATGTTGCAAGCGGCACCCCTAGAGGACAGCCTTTATTTTGTTACACCTTCACTTTGCTTTCAATACAATTACTCCTTTCATCAATCGAAAGAAACAAAAGTAGGGCCATGTCAGCTTAATTACCCATGCCCTTACATGAAATAATGAAACTTCTTGAGTCCAATGGGAATGAAAGGTGCATTTTTGTTTTCTTTTTTTGTTCTTATGTACAATACCAGGCATCTTAAAGAGACACCAATTACAGAAATTATGCTTTGCGAATCTAACTACATCCGAAACTCAGAATGTTGCACAACGTGCCAGTTAATTGAGAACATTTCCACTGAAACATAAGGATTTACTCTGCTAATGCCACAGTAATAACCCCAGCCTAAAACTAATCACCTAATCATCTTCAGAAGCCTCCTATATCTAGCGTTTCAACTTTTCATTATCTGTTACAACACCTGAGCAGGCACAATACAGCCATCCAATCAAAACAAACACATTTCAATGCACGGCTTGTAATTACAAGACCTTTACAAGCATCGCTCCTCATTACCTCTATTTTATATTGTAGGACTACAAAGAAGGACAGAGAGAGAGAGAGCTCTTAAGCATCACTATGAAGGATAGTCTGCAGGCTAGCACATCTCATTATCACCATGTTCTTGGGAAGGGGGCCACGGTAGTTTGGTCCAGAAATAGTCCAACGAAATGGCACTACCCATCTGTCCCACCTACAATGCAATGCTCAGGATTATATTCTACAATTTCCTCTGGCTTTAGAGTTTAACATGTAACTAACCATGACTGTGCAGAGGAAAGGGATAATGATTTGATTCCCTGACCAGCTTTGATATTGTTTCTCCCCTCTGTCTATTCTCTTCAGTTGTGCAATAAATGTCATACACGCAACCTACATTACAAAGAAGCTTCAGCCAGACCGAAAACACATACTGTCAGTGGAGAGTGTTGTGATATCCCCTAAGAGCCCCAGACGTGCTCTCAATATGTCAAATCTTCCTGAGAATGAAGGCGATCCACACCATTAAAACTGTCGCAGACAAAATCTAGTCCACACTCTACATCTATTGTGAACATAGGCGGTGGTGAGTTCGAATGAAACAGGTACTGCAAGATTTATATCACAAGCTCCCAACCAATTAGATGTCTGAAAATGTGTATCTGAGGGGAAAAAAAATTAATATTACATGGCGTATCTTTGAAGGCATCACTATATGCTAAAACGCAAGATGAAGAATGCAAATATCCTTCAAAAAGCATTCTTAGATGAGCAAAGAGCAGGGGTCTACAACAGGAGGTCTGTAGTTGGTGCGGCAGGGGGTCTGCCAATTATTGTTTGATCTCAAAATAGTTTTTGTGAAGTATATATATATATATATATACTTTTATATATATATATTTATTTACAATCATATGTATGTATGTGTGTGTGTATATATATATATATATATATATATATATATATATATATATATATATATATATATATATACACACACACATACATACATATGATTGTAAATAAATGTATTATCCATTTACTTCACAAAAAAATATTAGATCAAACAATAATGGTCATATTACCCAATTTATTTATAAATAATATTTAATGAATATATGTAACAATGGTTCTCTCGATCAACCAAGGTACTTCAACCTGAAAAAAGTTTGAATACCCCAGCGGCACAAGTTTGGGGAGTACATCGCAGCCGCTAGGTGGCGAGATAGGAACCTTGACCAAAATTCCTCAAGGACTAGTAGCCAAAGCAAACCAATCGTCTGTACTAATGTTGTGGTAATTACCTAATCATCAATCTCTAGGTTGGACCCAACTTCAAAGCTGGCCTATGCCGTCTCCTGACACTTCTTGGTCGCTACTAAAGGGCGCATTTGGAGGTGCACCCGCATACTGCTGGACACTCTGGGCTTTCCACACACATAAATCACTGTGACTTTCTCAATGGGCTCCTAAAGGAGCTGCAGCATTGCGATGCAGCGCACGGCGCCCGAGATACTTCTCTTGGTGTGCACATCATTAGAAGGCTCCTCTGCAATCAGGTAAAGCGCGTGTGATAAAATGTCTTCATCAGTCGTCTCTCCGAATAGAAACGATGCCGTTTTCGCATTCAAATGACGTCACGTTTTCACCAAGCTATTGCAGAGAAAAGATTAGGAGGGCATTACTAATGACAGGCAAAACGGTCTATTCTCAAGGCATGTCTAGAGTCCCTCTGAAACACGCCAAAGCATTGTACGGTGTATAAGAGAAGGCATGAACGTATATTCATCTACTTCTGTATCTATTGTTCCCCATAAAGGTAGAGGGCTGTGCAAAGAACTACATGTGACAATTCTGGATTAAGATAAAATATCCAGAATGTCTTGAATATCCACCTGTTTGCTATGGTAGATATGCACTAGATTAAGTAAAAATCGTTTTTTTCATGAAATTATTACAACGTGCATCGATCAGATGGTTAAGATGGCACTAGGCTACATGGTATAGAAAATGTTAAATAAAGTAAAAACTGGCAGCTGTGTTTGCCAGATCTTTCCGTTATTATGCTAATAATAGGCTACTAGATAAATAAAAATACAGTTACACGTATTACCATATAGGCACATTACATGTTTTTAGTGAATGGGTTACATGTCTTAACTGCAAGTATATATCATTTAACAAAATAAGTTAAATATATCAACCAATAGGCCTACTTAAACTCTTTAAATGTTTGTTACGAGTGGTTACAGGTGGTACAATATAAGGTCACATGATGACTTAAAGATCATTGCAACTGGCCTTTGCATCAACTGTGACCAATCAACGAACAGCGCATAGTGATACTCATACAAACACAAATAACACTAAAACAAAGGTATAATATTAACTAAATAACACTGAATACAAAAAGAAACCAACTTTTGTAAATAAACGAACCACACTCCACAAATTATAAGCCAGTTCAAACTGTTTACTCAAAAGTTGTAATGTAAAACGACGTACTGCCTTGTTCATATAGCCTATATATTTTATAGGCCAATATAATATTTTTTTTTCCCCGACATACCGGTACACCCAAACTCATAATGTTAGCCACATAATTTCACAGACATTGGCCATTTCCACTCTTCATAATCATATGCAGCCTAAATGGATCATTTGGGGATGTTTTATTCATGACTGCATAACGCGTGACTTATTTAACCAACTTTCAGCCATGAAAACGTCACCTAGCCAGAAACACATGCGCTACAATATTTATTTGTTTAGTGCATCAAGCCTTAATTAAATTAAACACGCGCGTGCTCCCACGCCAAATTGACTTCTGCCAAATCCCCAGCACCCCGGCCTCCACCTCTACCTCCACAGTGGCCCCTCGGAGGAACCCTCTCTTTCTACATCTCTGATTTAAGACTCTCTTGGACCCTATCCGATCTCGCGCGCAGTGCCAATCCTCGTACCCATAGCTAAAGCATGCACGCGCACGTGCGCGCTCGTTCAGCCCTTTTACAAAGAGTATTACCAACACTCTTGAGCTCTGCAAATCCAAGTTTGTGTTTTTTTAACGATGTCATAACGTGGCGCGCATACAATGCGGCGTTGCGAGGAACCGCTTCCAGTCAAACCACCTGTTCTCACCCACCGTATAGACTAGATAATGGACGCATTGATAAGGACAGATGGCGATCTTCATCCCTCTAACCCGATATTACAGTCGCAACCTTATTTAAAGGCATCTATGCATCCGCTTCAACGCAAGACTCGATAAATGCGCGTTAATTGGACCGCAACATCTTAATGAATTGCACAACAATGCACAGATCTTCTGAACGAGAATACTGAGGAATCACAGTCACTGATGGTGCATCCGAGATCTGAACTTACCAATGTGAATAATTGAATCGGGAAGCACAGGCTCCCACTCCAGACTCCAAAATGTGATGAGAAACAATACTGCCGGAAAAACTTTCATCTCTCCCTCTGTTAAAATCTATCCTCGTTAGGTTCAGAAAGATGCCGAAGCGACGGTAGTTTTAAATCCCTTGCAGAGAGGCTGCTTGTCCTCCTTTCAAACTGTCAGCCGATGCTTTTTTTTTTTTTTTGCCTCGGATGCGCTTCTGTTGGATGCGAAATCTTCAGTAACCCGTTTGGAGAGCGCCCGTCAAAACATCCTGATGCTCAAGATCTCCCAAGCAAATCCGAATCAATATCAGACAAAGTTAAAATGTGCCTCATACACTGTTGGGTTTTCTATTCTCCCGTCTAGGCGAATAAATCGGGGTTCCGCGCGCTAAACACGACGCATCTTAGAGCATCACCCACCGCACGACTGAACAGAACTTCCTTTGCGCTGATGCAGAAAAGCGCCACACTCACAGCCACGAATACAGTTGAGAAGAAGAAGAATTTTGCACTGAGCCCTTATTCCGATGCAGTACTGCGGAGACTTTTCTGCGACAGAGACCGAACGGCTCTACATGCGGATTCTCGAGCTGTGATGAGTGGGAGGAGGCCCCCAGGATAGATGCGACTACACGGGCAGCAGCATCAGTACCCGGCGCTGTCCAGAACTGAATTAACAGAGGAAAGAGAGACGAGGAGAGAGAGAGAGAGAGAGAGAGAGAGAGAGAGAGCGAGCGAGCTAGAGAGAGATCCACAGTGGGGTGGGCGGAGGTAGTTTATGATAATGGGGAGGACTCATCTGTGAGACGGTGGCTCCTCCCTTGTCCAGCAACTGCCAATCATTTAGTCTGCAACTACCGGTTTTCTATATAAAATAACAAAGAAATAAAGAAAGAAACGTTTTTGGTTTAGTACCTTACTGATAACAGTATGTTTGTTGTTGTTGTTCTGTTATAATAAGAGTTTTGATTAGATTTCTGGACCTCAATTTCATCTCAGTCCTCTTAAAAATTTGCAATCAATCTGTAAGCCCCCTTAAAAATCTATGATTATGTAACAGGGTACCAGACAAAAAAAAATAAATGAATACGAGGGAGATTTAGTAGATTCAGTTATGTCAATTTATTTATTTTTTTGTACTAGCTGTATTAAATCTGTTTTAAATATTAAAAGTGATAACTGTATTTGTGCTATATAAATTTCACCCTATTTTATATAGGCTAGAGTAGATAAATAAAAATTAAATAAATAGATAAACCAATCGATCAAACCAATAAAACATTTTGTAAAAAAAAAAAAAAAAAAAAAAATTCACCTGTTTGGGTGGAAAAAGGTAAAATGTTGTTTTATGGCTGCTTCATGTCATCTAAACAGACATATAACCATATATATTAAAGTATACTTATCACAGTAACAGTTCCAGGTCCATTTTGAATCAGACATACTGTAACCCAAAAATATTTTGAGTTCATTGAGGAATCAGTCAGTAATGGCTCTGAATGATTCACGTATTGAAGCTGATTTTATTTATTTTTTTTAAAATTAGCTTATTAAAAAGAACAATTTCATTAGTGTCGTTTTCTGTGGATTGGACATCATGGATTGCACTGTTTGTTCTCGAGTGAAGGAAACACTGATGCTCTCTAACAAAATGGCATCGTTCCTGACAAGAATGTAAATTGCTGTCACACATCTTTACTTTTTGCTGCAGCTGTGACCATTTAGTGAAGCTCTGTGTGATCTTTTCATGTGAAGCTTCACTATGAAATCCCGTCCTTGCCAGTACCTAAAACATTTGTTACATTCAACATTCTTAGTCAAACGAGATTCAAACTTACAACCTCTCAAAGCAAGAGACATTCCTCTGAGCTGCAGCAGCTCACATTTGGATTCGTGGTTGGGCCCCCCAAAGGCTGAAATCCTAGAATCGGCCCTGATGACAGTCACAAACTGGATTTGCACTGCTCATTGAGCACAGAAGTATAAAGACTACCCTCCATATCCATCAAACGCTCCCTGCTCCACTGGGATAATTTGTGTCTGCTTAATAGCACTGTGTCATGGGCCGTCTCCACTTTGCAAGATAAAACAAAGTAGTTCAGAGTTCAATTTGTACTTGTACTCGCCACATTAAGTCCTCTTGTTTATTTATCCATGACCTTCAAGGTGATGTGCCGACTGTTCTACCTTGAAGAGACTTCCATGAGCTTGCAGTCCTGAAGATAAAGCAAAGATCACACTGAGAGTAGACAAACAATGTCGCCTAATGCAAAGTCAGCATCTTAAAGGATTGTTTTATCAGGTAAGGTTTGACACTTTGTCATTCCGTCACATCTTGCAACCTAAAAAACAAATGACAACTTTGTGTAGTTTGACTCCCATGACCTGTTTAACCATTCAATGGCATTGTTGATTTTGGTGTGACCCAGGGAACCAAAAGGATTATGTGAGACAGGAACACATAGCCGTTGTCTGTATGCTTAGATCACATCCAGAGAGCGAGAGCAATGGCTCATTAAACACAGAGATTGGATCAGGCATGTTACAAAATGGGAGGAGCAGAATATCAATGTATCCCAGAAGAACAGTACAGAGGTCAATAATAGCAAGGCTTCAGTCTAAAACGGCACAACAGATACAAGCAGTCTGCCACTTGATATGCCATTTACTTAATTCATACTAAAGCACCAAAGCTGTCCATTAGAGATGCATGTAAACGCATGTGGGATTCTACTTGATGGGGTTCGATTGACCTGTCTCCCCGTCCTCTCTTCTTTTAGCTCCAGACATGTATAAATATTGATAAGCCACTTAATGGATGCCACGTAAACTGCATGGGAATAAAATGGTCACATGAAGGCTACATCGTCACCCTTACTCAAAACAGATGCACTACTCTTTCTTCACCCACCACAAAATGTGTCCTCTTTTATGCAAAAAAAAAAAAAACACGATTTCCATTCTTTTAGATTTTCCACCTGGGCTCATTTCTGAAACACAGCTCATGCAGTCATTCATAGCTCACCAACACAGTGTTTTCTGAAAATGAATTATGTATTAGCAAGCAAACAGAATGGGCACAGGGTTATCTGCACACAATGTCACGGCCTGAGATTGACTGAGCAAAGTTGGGGTTGGAAGTCGGATGTGGGGCGCTTTAGAAGATGTTATGGAGCTTGTTTTGGCAACTGCAGCTGTCCTGATATCCTCACCAAAATATTTATAGGTCTTCTGGCATCAGAGGGTTCATTTTTAGATTTGTGCGTAAGAGAAGAGACTTTCCAAAGAGAAGTTTCCAAAGTTTCATTAATAATAAAACACCTTTTAACTTGAAAATATCGCAAAGCTCCGGGGGACTTCCGAAATAGATGCAAAACAACAGCCCAGGCGAATAAGGTGGGAACGGTGTAAATTGCGGAGATGATTAAATATGATAGTTACTTTAAACACTTGCTTTGTGGCAATAGCTATTAGAAAAGCAAGTTTTGAAGTTGGTAGATTTACTTTGCCATTTATAATAAGTGCAACAGACTTTAATATTTGAACTGAAACCCAGACAGAGCTGGCTAGCATGCACTATGAATACTAATTTAGAAACAGATTATTGTAACATTAAGTTGAGACCTTCAAGTTTGATAGACTGCATAAAAATCAGTTTCAAAAGCCACTGTGTCAGAATGAAGAGAGAGCACTTCAGCTTCTATATGTTACAGTCCATGCATTATTTATAGCATCACCTGTGAGCGAAACCCTGCGAGTCGTCAGGCTGCTTAATAGCTGATCACTGGCTCAAATAAAGGCCAAGAAATAAAACACACAATTGCAACTTTTTTTTCTGCACACTTGGCTGAAATTCGCTCCCATTACTAAATAGCATTAACTGCTCATAAATGGAGCGAAATAGCTTTGTGATTTGTGGCTGTTATGTGTAATTTGCTGCCTGGGCATAAAAGTTGGTGGATCAATTTTTAGCTATCCGCTCCCTCCAGAAAATGTGATTCCATTGACAAAACCTGTAAGCCAGAGCCTGGTCTTTGCTGGACTACGATGACAAGTGTTTCAAAAGACATCATAAAGTAGCTGTGCTCTATAAATAAGAGCCTATTCACTCACAGTGGTAAAGGAGCTGTCCTCTGCACGAGGGGAGGGCAGCTGAAAGAGAGTGCACACGACTCAGGGAGCTGTTCACTTTATGGTGGTGCTGAATTCCAGGAAGTCAGTTTAGAATCTAAACTTTAGATGGTGTAGCAGGTTAAAAGTCAGTGCTTTGGCCAAGACCTGCATTTGCTGAATCATATATCCATTTTTAAAGTGATAACTGACACTGAAGTGTATAGCTGAAGCTGACTAATTGTAGCCGTCTTGTGTGCAAAAACTAGTGGGTGGCAAAACAGTACCTCTTAACAAACAGCAGAGGGCTCCCTTCTATTTGAGCTGCCTGACATTTCACTTCTATAAAAGAAGGCTTTGAAGTAACTGAAGATTTGCTGGGGAAAAGGAAAGTAATGAGACTTTCAGGATGCAACGCTTTGATTTGTTGATTTGAAAAAAAAAAAAACAAGATTGCTCTAAACATAAAAGCATACCGTTCAAACAGATATGACTCCCTCGTAATTGACTTGCCCCACAGGAAGAGAGGTCACAATTTTAGATTAGAATGTCATTATTAAAATATTGACAGGTCTGCTCATATGGGGACTGTGTTATGTCCATAAAGGGATGGTGTTGCAGTGCTCGATTTTGTGCAGTGCTAGGGTCAATACGTAGGTGGAGACGTCTGAATAAAGATGAGTTTCAGGTTATTTACAGTTACCGCACCAGGACTTAGACACTCTTTAGATCAATCACTCTCTGTCCTCAGAGAACGAGAGAGAAAGACCCCAATCACACAATGCTGCGGCGGCTTCGGTGTCTATCTGTTCTTCCCCACCCCACATGAGCAGGCACATATCCTCAGGTCAAGAAAATAATCTGCGCGAGCCAATGATAAGTTATGGCCTCTGACACAAGAGCAAAGACGTTTGTTTCAGTGGAAACAACAGCACTGGTTTAGTCTCCTCAAGCGCATAATCAATCTAAGCTCTGAGGGTTACTCTTCCCACCATTTATTAAACCAAATTTTTCCTGTCACAAAGTTGGCTTGCATTTTTCAAGGGCGCCAAGAAGTGTGTTTAAGTGCTGAGCTAGGACACAACGTGCCCCCTTTGTGACAGACTTGTCTCCCCCATGGGGTTCGCCAACCGCCGGGCCAAAGGGGGCCAATAGACGCAATCCACCTCCTTGGCACTGCCCTTCAGTGTGGAGTTTGCGTTGTATGATTAATGGAGCACACTGCACATGGACGTCTCCGGTCCGCTGCCTGGAGTTAGGCTCCGACTCTGTGTGGAAGAACCAACTAATCTCGCATGTCTGTTGCGGAAGCCTGGCATAATCGAGCTGGCCAGACTCGGAAAACCCAAAAGAAACTACACTATCAAACTGGCAACAAGCAAAAGATGGCTATTTCCTTTCATGTCAGAGATCCGGGAGGGAAAGTCACAACGTCCAATTTCCATTTCACCCGTGAGAATAATTGACTATTCTGCCTGTGAGTGTATAAATCCATCAATCCTCCTGTGATCTTGGAGCTGAGGCAGGCGTTTTCGCTGAGCTGTTTTCTCCAAATTTGTTCGTGAATTGTGTCTTGTCGCTGTGTCTCTCACAGTCAAACCATTTCACCCTCCCCTTCAGCAGGGTGACAGAGTACTTGGAGAAATTGGGTCACACATTCACGTATCCTGAATTTGCTGCACTTTTTGAGGGATAAAGACGCAAATGCCATGATAATTTATTTTGGCTCTTCAACAAGATGAAGACAGTAAGCGATACAGCGATTCCACGGTAATGGGCCATTGCAGGAGGTGAGGTCTGATGCTGCGTTACCAAAAAGGACTCTAGGGTTGCTGGAGTGAGACTATAGTATCACTGCAGGCCTTAACCCCTCTCCCTTTCATTCAGGTGATAAAGGGAGGCTGAATAATTGGTTTTCTGGCTGACTGACCCTGAAAACACAGAAAAAAGTGAGTTGAAATGAAGTGAACTGTCTGGGGGTGGATGGATTGAAATGCTGAGTACTCGAGAGTTGATAAGAGCCATTTGCATGGACAAAATGTCCATGGAGGATTGCAGTGAGACAGCAGAGCAAGGAAGAGAGAAAGGGGCCTGAAATGGGAAGAAAGAGTTTGGAGTCTCCAGGTTTCCAGAAGGCCTCTGGTACTGTGAGGATGGCAGAGAAGAAAGAGGATGGATTCACCAAACTCTCGGAAGTTCTCTGCTGCCGTGAGGCTGGAAGAGAGGGTGAGAGAGTTAGTTTTGTTTGCAAGGCTACTGGAAGAAACAAGTTTAAGAGAAGAGGCTGAGAGACCTCCCTGGGAAATGATTAGCAGTAGGGACTTAATTGAAGCAGGTGGGCACCAGCGTGATGCCATTTGCTTTGTAATATCGCAGTGATGCAGATTACAAGTAAACACAAGAGTCCATGGGTCATCACTATCACCAAAATGCACAGGTGCTCTCTGCCATTAATGTCTCTCTGGAAACTAGTGCAACCACATGGCACCTGAGAGCCGCTGTGCTGCACAAATAGCACTGATGAAAATGATGATGGAAAAAAACAACACCACTGTACTAACATTATATGTATATGTATAAGAAAATCTAGAAAGATTTTGACTTTCAAAAAACTGAATCAGTCAATAATGTCAGGGATTGCACCGTTTGAGCTGTATGAGCTGAAAAGTGAACTGAGGGGCTTTGCTAGCTGCTTAATTAATTGACCCAGTACACATTCTACACAACATAAACATAATATTACATTATATTAATATTAAACTTAAACTGTTGTTCAAAACTTTTGGCTCTGTAAGAATTTTTAACGTTTCTGAAAGATGAATTTTATGCTCACCAAGTCTGCATTTATCAATAAAAATACAGTACAAAGAGTAATATGGTGAAATATTATTACAATTTATAATAACTGATTTGTATTTTATTATATTTTAAAAATTAATTTATTACTGTTGATGGCAAAGTTGAATTTTCAGCATCCATTCCAGTCTTCAGTGTCACATGATCCTTCAGAAATCATTCTCATATACCGATTTGCTGCCTAAGAAATATTTCTTGTTATTATCATTGTTGAAAATGGTTGTACTGCTTAATATTTTTGTGGAAGACGTGATGCTCTTATTAATCAAAAAATAAAATAAACACCTACTGACCCCAAACTTTTGAAAAATAGTGCACATTTGCACAAAATGAATGAATGAGTGAACTAAGTAAAATGCTAGTCAGAGAGATATGTTCTGTATTACTGCTGCGTAAGAACACACTAAAACACAAACTAATGCATTAAAAATATACAATATTGTATTAAAATATATTCATTGTAATGTTATTTCAAAGTACTGTTTTCACACATTTTTGTTAAATATTTGTACATATTTAATATTCTGTAAAAGTTTGAATATTTGGTTTGATTTTGCACTGTGTCAAAAAAGTTATTTTCATTGGCTAAAATTCGCTGCCATTTCAGACCGAAATGTGGTAAAATTGCCTCAATTGATTCATCAACCCGAATCTCCCGCAACAACACCACAGTGCCCTGCGGTCTGCAGTTTTGGGTAATATGTAATGCAGCTTTGCAGGTGTTAAGGAGGTTGCCGACTCACTGTGTTGGTGTTGCTGCAGGCACTGGCTTTATGAGTCCTCAATGTGAGCAAAACCAAGAAAGGCATATTCACAGCTGAACCATGTTGCTGATGGAAGATGCAAATGAATTTTGCACCATGGGTGGGAAAACAACTCACGAATGTATCCCAACATGCACCTCTACGCATAAGTACGCTCATACTTTCCGAGTTATTGAAATCACCGCTCAATGCGCTTCGCCTGTGCCGTTATCTGATACGAGAATGCTTTAGCATCTCAGCCTGACAAGGCCCTGGACCGCAAAATTGATAAACACGAAGTAAATTAATGGGGGCGAATGGGGGAGAAAACAGCGGCTGCGCATTGGGGAGGGAATGAAAGACAGATAGAGAGAATGAGAGTCATTTGACTCTCTTGCTCGCTATGAGAAACCTGCTGATAATCGCTGAGAGCAAATGAGCCCCAAGTCCCCGCTGTCCTCCCATGACGGAACAGTGGCGGCTGTGCCGGTGCTCCACGTCTGATTATTTCTTATATCCCTGGGTCATTTCCAATTTAAGAAGCACGCTATCAAAGCGAGTCAATATTACACGCCGTACCCCCATGAAAATCAGTGAATTCCTGTTAGAGGAAGAAGCTGACGATAACAAGAATCTTCGGTTGCTCTCTTTGCCTCATCCGGCAAGGAAAGGAATAATAACCACATTTATCTGTCATTATCGGCACCCTCCATTTGTTTTGGATGAGTCTGTGCAGAGAGCTGTTGGAACATGGAGCGATTGAGGGATTGTAGATCCAGCGGAGGTTACTGAGAAAAGGAAAGAAAAAGAGACGTCGTTTGATCAACAAGCCACATGATGTGTCATAGCAGATGATGCTAATAATGATTGAAAAGCTGCTCGCCAACCATGGCAACATACCGTAGAAATGCTACTGCCTTTACCACCCAGGAGCTGTGTGGGCTGCTCTCGCTCATCTCCCACTGCTTTGTTTCATTCCACAGTTGTTGGAGAGAAAGCAACACCCTGTGGGAAAAGTAAGCTGGCAAGCCTGTCTCTTCTTGCTTCCAAGAATGGCTCAGCATGCCAGCGTGTCTGGGCAGGGTGAGAGTAGAGGGCATTGCTCCGGGCACCATGGGGAGATGGGCATGCCAGTGGGGTGCAGCGGGCAGCAGTCACAGTTGTTGGCCCACTGCGACCTTCGGTGAGTTTGGGGGGCATCAACTCGGCATGGGTACTCTCATTGGCAGGCCACAGGCCCCGAGCATTTTGGACATAGACAAGTTCAGCGATATCAGAAGTAGCATCTGGTCGTCCCCAACCCGGATGATGTTCTTTCTTGCGTTGAATACAAAAGGAGAAATCGCAAGAAATGTAGGTCGCTCTTTTCCACACAATGAACGTGAATGCGGGACGATGTTACAGCATCGGTGACAAACTGACAAGTTTGGATTGATACGGACAGTGAGGGACAAAATAAACATTTAAGACCCTTTCATTTTCATTACATGAAAAAAATATGACCACAATATTGTTTTCAGTACATCCTTTTGAGTTTCATAAAAGAAAGTATATAGGTTGAGTAAGGACATTTTCAGACCTGTTGTTTGCTGTTATAAAACTGCATTTTCTCTTAGTTCAGTTTGCGTACACAGTTCATAGATAGACCATATAAAACTTCCATTTAAAAGTTCAGTAAGATTTTTTTTATAAAGTAAATGAATACTTTTATTCAGCAAGGATGCATTAAATTGTTTAAAATTTACACTAGAGACATACAATGTTACAAAAGATTTATATTTCAAATTCTGTTCTTTTGGATTTTATGCCCATCAAAAAAAAAAAAAAAAAAAATGATTTACACAATATTAGGCAGCACAACTGTTTTCAACATTAATAATAACACTAATAATAATAATAATAATAATAATAAATGTCTCTTGAGAACCAAATCAGCATATGAGAATGATTTCTGAAGGATCATATGACACTAAAGACTAGAGTAATGGTTGCTGAAAATTCAGCTTTACCATCACAGGAATAAATAACATGTTTAAGAATATTAAAATAGAAAACAGTTTTTTTTGTTTTGTTTTGTTAAATTATAACAATATTTCACAGTATTACCATTTTTACTGTATTCTCCTTCTGACTTCTTTCAAAAATATTACAAAATCTTAACAACCCCAATGTTTTGAGCAGTAGTGTAGTGTGGGTTTGCATATCACTGTAATTCATAATGAAAACCTCTTCTTTTAATATTATATATATATATATATATAAACACACAATATAGCATTGATGAGCACCTTTTCTCAGGAGATTCATTAAAAGAAGAGGCATGTTTGCGCCACATATCAGATATACTTATGGTTGTCAACAGTATATATCTTTTATCACTTCAGCCTTATCGGAAGGGATATTGGATGGTTCTTGAGTCCTATCCTTTCCAGAGTTTATATGTTTGTTCTGGTGCTGACCTAAATTTGACTGCCGACTTCATACACACCTATACAAAAAAAAACACCAGTTTCCCCATCAATGCTCCAAGGTATGAAGACACTCTAAATGATGACATGAAATATCACAAAGTCACACCTTACAGAGATGAAGATTGAATGACCACATATTATTTTAAAAAGAAAGAAATTCAAAAAGAAACTGGAAAATCAGCCCCAGCAACAGTGGAAACAAACAATTTTGGAGAAGATTCTTGAGAATTTCTCACGCAGATGTCATACATAACCACATCGAATTTATGAAGACACAGATGAGCAGCGACAAAGAAATACACCTCTGTGCATCAAAGTCAGCCCACCGCCACATCAAGACAACAAACACTTGTCATTCCCAGAGTTGTACGGTACCGGTTTTCTTCCCTGCGGAGCAGTGCAATTACTTTTGCCCAGAAGTTGACGGTCTCCCTCTGCCCTCCTTTTAGCTGGAGAAAACTTGTTATGGATGACTAAGAGTAGCAACGATATGTGCTGTGAAACCTGGACGGCTGAAGTGGACTGTGAAGCCTGAACAGAAATCAGAGAGAAAGAGTGATTTAGACAGGGACCATGTGAAGTTCACACAGGCTTTTGAGCCTTATAGTCTGATGCAATACACTAAAGGAAACACAATAAGCAATTTCCAGAGGACGTTTCGAGAAGGATGACATCCATTTTACCTTTTCACCAAGAAGCAAGGGCAGGCCAGAGAAAAGGCTCACTTTAGACCGCTGCAGGCCATCAAAGCAATAGCATTTTCCTGCCTAGTTTCCAGAGATGATGATTGTAAACAGTAACATTGCTTACAGTGCACCCTCCTCGAACATTAAAAATAATGTCAAACATCAAGGAGTAGGTGTACTGCTGGAAAAACAGTTAATGGAAAGCTTAAATGTGGAAATCATCCTATTAATAACAAAAACAAGGGCTTGCATGTATAAAAACCATTTCTTTTTTGAATATCAGTCTTTAATGAATGAATATATTACATTCAGTGAAAATCAGAACACCATAATGAAAACCACCAGTGAGAGAAAAGATACAGATAAAGGTTATTTCAAATCTCATTAGGGTTGAAATCTCTTAAAAGTGCCATTGTTATGCAAACCCTGTACATACTGACAGAAATGTAGAATCAAAAAATAAGAAAATCAGAATGATGTAAGAGATGATTTCAGCATAGCAACAGCATCTGCAACGAAGACAATTTTATATGCATTGATACAAACAAATAAAAGCCTACGTTGATAGTCATTTTACAATATTACATAATAAATAAGGCCAAATAAATATCTATTCAACGATAAAGAATTCTGAAGTCAGAAATGTGACGGCACATATAGTCATGTTAATGATTGAGTCACTCGAGATCCACGAGTTCCCGCTCTTGCACGGATTCTACCCATGATCCCGCATATTCAAGTCTGTTTAAATGCCTGTCCTTCAAGTGTCATGGCTCAAACGTGTGGTTTAAAGTCATGTGTCAAAGACACAAGGGAGGCTCAGGAAGGAACAAGGACAATTCCTGCCTCTGGGAACACGCATTTAGCATTCACCAGTCACAAACTGGCACCCACACAGAATTTAAACAGTATTGCTGACCGCAGTTATCGAGGGCTGAATTGTCTCAAATTGGCTGACTAACAGCAGTCTGCTCTCCTGAGGTCATTCTGAAATACCGTAAGCAGGCTCCAAAATGAACCGTTTGTCTTACACTTGATGGATTCATGAATTAAACCGGTTTAAAAATGGAAAAAGAAATAGTAATCTGACCATGGTTTTAAGGAGTATATTTATTATTTTTTTAAATAAAAACAGTTGTATATTATTTGTATATGTATAAAACAATGTGCAAAGTATACTTTAAAAATATTAATAATAGCATGAATTAAATCAACAGTAATTTAAAATGTATACATTAAGGGCCAGATTTACTAACAGCTTGCGTCAGCGCAAACCGTCTTTTGACGTTAAAATAGTAGTCAGGATTTACTAAAGATGCACAGTGAATAATTAGCGCTGAAAAGGCGTGGACAGTTATTTTTGCGCCTGATCTAACTGAATATGCATTAAATGCATATTTATTAAAATGCATATGTATTAAAATTAATCACGCAACATGATTTACTAAAATTTGCGCTCATTTGCGGCTCTGCTTATCTGTAACTGCGCCTGGTATATTGCGATGGTCGATATGTAAATGAGATATTGCGTCTGCGTTCTTCAATTTGCGCGTCGTCAGTAAATCACCAGCAGAAATTTCCACACCCTTTGCCGCAGTTTTGGAATTGTCCTCTAATGCTAATTTGCCCGGTTTAGTAAATCTGGCCTTAAACGTTTATTAGATAATAATAACTATATACTTTTTTTATTCAAATTTTGATTTCGGAAGCCCAACCTTAATAACCAGTTGCCAATAATTTTATTTACTGTACATATCAAAGCCAATTTTACTCATATTTAACATTTGTTTACCAAATGTTAATTTTGGACTCTTAACAAATTTTGATTTTGGACCCGTAACAAGACAAACACGTTCCAGTTTAGGGAGTGTGATTTCAGTGTCGGCGCATGTAGCGGTGAGACCGTACTAAAGCCTTTCTCTCCCTGAGCCTGATCACACAGAGAGCTGGAAGTAGGTCTGGGAGGGAGAAGGAGATAGAGAGAGAGGAAGCGATGGTGCTCCCAACAGATTGCTGAAATTGGAGCACTGGACCTCAGGGAGCAGACCTGCTGGATGGATGGGACTGCGTTTCTTCAGGGTTTCCTTCTCCTCCATGCGTCCTTGCTTGAGCTCCTGATCCGCAAAGCCGGGTCATCACTGTCCCAACGTTACACCAACGTTCTCCCAACGCTGCCAAAATGAGGCCATTCCTCGTTTCAACCGCCTGTCTTAAGAGTGTGCACTGTGTGAGACTGTCTATGGCAGTTTTAAACTTACTGAAGTTACTGACATGTTTAATTAAATTTATTTGCCATCTTTTTCTTTAATGAAAATTCAAAGTCTCACCTATGTCAAATGTAATAATGTATTTCTCTGCAAAGAGGGTTCTACTTCTTTGATTAATGAAGGGCATTTCTTTCTTGAAGTTCAGCTGCCTTGAGGTCTGTCTTAAGTGTTTACGACTCAAGGCTCTCACTGAGTCCTTCCACAAGGGCTGTCAAACCTATTTTAGCTTAGATTCTGTGCGAAAAAAGCTTTTATTTTTGTTTGCAGCAAAAGAAAAAAAAAGAAAAGAAAAGAAAGGGTAGCCTGCAATTAGAAGAGGCTAATGAGTGTCAAACTCCCTAAAAGGGGTCTGACAACACGTAGGTAATTCTTACCGGCAGCAAGTTTCAATGCCCTCTCTTTGACTGAGGATTGATTTGGCAATATATGCGTGGTTCTTCAGTGTCATGTTTCCTGGCGCAAAACCACGTGCTAGACTATTTGTGTGACCTACTATTATAAATATCACTACTGATTGGGCTTAATCTAATAAGCAAGTCTATAGTTGTGAGTCTAGGCTAAGACTTGGAGTTAAAAAAGTTTTGAAAACTTTAATAAAAGGTTATACAGGGTCCAAAATTAACTTTTTGGCACAAAAAGTTTTTGGTGAATTGAGAAACCGGCCAAACATTTTTGGTACTCGTCTTGAAGCTGTATTTTTATGACCAGTTCAAAATTAGCCTTTTTTCACATGTGCCAGTTTCTCACATCATCCACAGAAACATAATTTTTGTTCACAATATTTTGATTATGCTTAATATGAGTAACATTATCAAAAACATATACCATTCAAATGTTTAGGACAGTATGTTTTTTTTTTTTAAAGAGATTATTTTTTATTCAGCAAGGATGCATTCAGTTGATTTATTCAAAAGTGACAATACACACATTTATAATATAATATTAAAGGATTTCGATTTCAACTAAATGTTGTTCTTCCGAATTTTCAATTCATGAAAAACAATTCTGAAAAAAATCAAATAAAATAATACCATGGTTTCCACCAAAAATATTATGCTGTAAAAAAAAAAATAATAATAAAAAAATAAAATAAAATTTTAAGGCAACCAGCTTCAGCAGATTTTTGAGTTTTCTCAACTTGTTGTTTTAAGTTTATACAACAAAAAGTTGAGACAATTCAAAAATCACCTACAAAAATAAGTTGAGAAAACTCAAAAATCTGCTGAAGCCGGTTGCCTTAAAATTTTAAGTTGGCTCAACTTTTTTAATTTTTTTTTATTTAAAGAGTAGCAGCACAACACTTTTCAACCTTGAAAATAAGAATAAATTTTACTAGAGCAGCAAATCAGCATATTAATTTTTTTTTTTCTTTTTTTTTTTTTAAGGATCAACTGAAACCTGGATTAATGGCTGCTGAAAATTCAGTTTTGCCATCACAAGAATAAATTACTTTTAAAAATATATTAAAGTTATTTTAAATTATATTATTTTAAAATATTACTATTTATCATACTCTTACTTACATAAAAAAGCCTTGGTGAGCATAAGCAACCAGAAACATTGAAAAAATGTTCCTGACCCCAAACATTTGAACGGTAATTTGTCACCAAATGGAGATTTGGAGAAACACAAGAAACTTTTGGTTTTAATAGACCGTTCTTATGTCCGTAATTTAATTGATCGCTTACAGCAACAACGGTCAGATTCAATATAAACCACATAATGTTAGAGTTCCTAATAGAGTTACTGGGCAAATACTTAAATCAACTTGCCAAAACCAATTTTTTACTTGAATTTGAGTCTTGGCAAGTGTTAATGTTGGACCCTGTATTTCTTTTAATGATATAATGGGATGCAAAATGTCGACATCCTCTAGCATTTCAGCAGAACTGTACAATGCGATGGTGTAGCGAGTGAATCTCTCACCTTAATGGACCGTCAATCTAAAGTACTTATTGGAGCAGCATATACTATTTCTTCAAAAAGGCTTAAGTAGTGCAGACGACGGATTGGTTTTGACACTTAATATAGATGATTACTTTAACTCCACGAAGGATAAGAAGAGTCTCGGTGTGCGGTTGAGGTTTGAGAGGTAATATAGCCTTAAATGTAACTGAGTACATGTGGGTCTGAAGGTACTCGCGGTCACGCAGGAACTCGTATCCATCTGAGGCATGTGTCAGTGTTCGGTGTGTGTGCTTTCAACCGTCCTGCTGAGCGAGAGCCTGCAGTTCGGCTGTATGGAGTGAGTGCTGTAGGAAGACGTTCTTTCGGCTGTACATGTGTAAAGACAGAGGCCCACGGGGCGGCTGACCCAGACGGCCAGTAAAGGAGGACTGAAGCCTGGGAATAGGGCATCGCTCGCTCCGTGGCCCCCGTTCACTGTCCGAGGACAGGCTGCGTGAGGGACTGGCTTTGCTGGGGAGGCTCACGCTGCTGCCTGCCATGGCACGAGGGATCTGAGACGGCCCCGGGTGCTCCGTCTTCCGGGGCCCGGATACCTCAGACACGAACTGCCCACCTTCAGCTCTCCGTAGTGGCTCTCGCAATCCTACTCCACCACTGTTGCAAGCCCTCTCTTCATAAGGCCGACTGTGCTGGTCCAAAGCGGACGTTCGTGCCGGCCTTCGCTCCCTTGTGAGGCTGCTGCTGGGAATGTTGCTGTTTTGGCCTGTGGGTCGACTTGGATGGATTGCCTGTTGAAACAAAAGATGGGAAAGTGAGAGAAAATTAAGCCACTTAATTTGCTGACATTGTGACAAAGATTCCTTGGCGGTCTAGAACCTTTTCTAATTGTTTCCAGACCAACTGGAACTTTGCCTTTTAAGGAAGAGGAGGCCAAAGGCACACATTGTGGGGAGGTGGCACGAGAAAAAGTCTGTGCTGAGGAGCTTGAGCCACCTGTTCATTTTGCACACAACACTGCCTCCTCCTTACATAACCGGCCCTCTATTACTCACACTGCTGAATGAGTGCAGGGGGAAATATTGTGCATGAAAAAGAAATTAGCTGCAAACTAAAGAGCGGTTGTTTGATTCGTGCTATAACTCGACGTGTAACTCAGACTGAGCTGGCAGCCAGAAAGTAATACTTGATGCTAATCGGCATTTCACAAAGTGAGGAAACCTAATTAAGTGTGATGTGGCTAATGTGGGAACTTCAGCTGTGACGTGAAATTGAATTTAAAATAGAGGCTGTAATTGAATTCGTACATTATGGGGAAGAATCCGAGCGAGGAGTTGAGAAACGTACATGCCAGTGTAGGTGAGAAAAGAGACATGCATCTTATGTGTGTTAAACCTATTTTATCATTTACTGTGTGAAATGTTTTTTGTACTACCTTACACTTGCAAGTAATGCCAGGATGCAAGATTATTTCTTAAAATAAGCTCAGAAACAATCCATTCTGCAGTTCTAGTTCAAAAACACAGCACAACCAAACCCAATAACTGGTTCAAACTGGTTTTTACAGCAACAGTCAAACTACAAGCTTTCTATTGTTAGACCATGGAATTATATAACAACAGGACATTTTCCTTAATGATAACTGGTAGGTATTCTTTCAGTTATAGATCATATGTGATCCTGGACCACAAAACCAGTCCTTAGGGTCACATTTTGGGAATTGAGATGATGGAATTAATAAGCTTTCCATTGATGTATGGTTTGTTAGAGTAGGACACTATTTAGCCGAGAAACAACTAGGTGCAAAAAAAATTGACAAAAAAAAAAAAAAAAAATCAAAATACTGAGAAAATCGTCTTTAAAGAGGTCCAAATGAAGTCCTTAGCAATGCTAATCAAAAATTATTTTTTTTATATGTTTGTGGTAGGAAATTTACAAAATATCTTCATGGAACATGATCTTTACTTAATACCCTAATGATTTTGGCATAAATGAAAAATAGATCATTTTGACCCATACAATTACACCCATGCTACTTATGACTGTTTTTTGTTGTCCAGGGTCACATATCGTCTGTTGATCCATTTCACTTTTGAACTATGAACAAAATTTTGCCTTTTTATTTTTTGGCCTTAACGTGGATATTGTAAAGTTAACTATTATTATTTCTTTATATTTTTAAAATAATGAAAAAAATAGTCAATTAATATTGTGCTTTTTTATTTTTGTCCTTGGCATTGATGTTGTAATGTTGTTGTTTTTTTTTATAACTTATCACTACTTCTTTATATTTATTAATATAAATAAACAAACAATTATTGTGATTACATCTTTGTCTCCCTACTTGCTTATTTTATTTATAATTTAGATTTTTTTCTATTATTGAACAGCACTTGAGATTTACAAATAAATGACTATTTTGTAGTTCTGTTTATTCACTTATTTCAATATTCAGATCTAAATACTTGCACCAAAAAGAAAAAAAACAAAACACACACACACACACACACCTTTTCACATAACCTGTCATTTTAAGCATTCATCCACTGGGCCCCTCTTCACAGATACCATGCTAAGCAGCGGGTGTTTGGGGACCGCAGCTCAGATTTACAATGTCTGTGTCCTCTCAAGTACGCGCTCTGCGGCATTCACAGTACAAATTCAGGCGCTAGCAGACATAAATGCATCAGATGTTGACAGAGAGAGGGAGAAGTTTGGTACCTGCACTGGAAAAAGGCCAGAAATGCGTGCACACACACACACAACTACAGAGTCATCCGGTGGAAAAACAGCAACCAGAGTAAATCAGACTGATTTAACGGTCGTAATCCATTTGGGTCTTTATTAGCTTGTGAAGAAGCTGGTCCTATGCTAATGGCACGCTTCTGTTAAAAGCCCTCCGGCTGATTATATGCAGTAGGCTGGAAGTAGCAGGATTCAGCCTACTCATTTTCCACACTTCAGCACACCTACAAACACACACATACACGCTCACGCACGCGTGCGCAACAAGCAACTGTTGCGAAGAGGCACGCTGTCTGAGCCGTAGGCAATGGACAGTAATCCTTGTGTATTATGTTTAGTACTGGACTGATGACTGAGAGAAGCGTACAGATATCTGGTTATGTATTACATAAAAAAAATCCACTCATGCAAGCACGGCTCACTTTCATATTCTCAGAAAAAAATAATATGTTTGGGGAGGGAAAACAATTCTGCGGCACTTCTCGTCAGAGTCTCGACAGACAAGAATGTATTTCTTTGTTGTTTATTTTTCTCCTCTGGAATCATGTAAAATAAATAGACAATATGAATCTCTTGCTTCACAGACGCAGAGGTTTTCTCAAATAAACACGACAAAAAAGGAACACGAGTTTCAACTTTTTGTGTGGTGACACCGTATTTAGAAGAGCACGCTCATCTATTCATCTTTCCAAACAAAACTCGCGTTAAATATACCGAAACGCACCTTTGTAATCAGACAACAACAAAGCGAGGGTAAACAATTAAGCGCATTTGGGAGCACAGCGTGCTGCTATCTTTTGTCTCTGTCTTCCAGATGCTAGGCTCTATATTCAGGCAATGAGGGGCAGAGAAGCATGTTGTCTGCCCGCACTTCCTGAAACTCCATCCGTCTGAACCTAAGTTAAGATGATGAAGAGTGGCTTTCAGAAAGAGAGAGAGAGAAAGAGAAAGCGAGAGAGGATGAAGTGCCACAGTCTGAGGGTGCTTAAAGACAAATGGCTGTCCTCCTCGCCAGCGGCTGATTACAAACCACCCCTGAATACTTTTAATGGGCTCATGGGCTACCACAACTGCCACTCTGCCTCAGCACCTCGTGCCATGCTTTGACATATGAGCTCTGTACGGATGTGCAAAAAAGACATATTTTCATAATTTAAAACAAATGAATTATTAAAGTCAGTGGAGCTGTCTACATGATCTAGTTGTGATTTGATGTTGTAGTAAAGAGTGTTGAAGTGAAAGTAATAGTGTTGATATATTGGTTTCCAGGATGAATGCAGCATCTTTTTTGATATTAGACACAACAACATCCATAAATATCCATCGGCAAGTGTACACTAAAACTCAAATTTTGAGGTCCGTAACATATTTAACTAAAAAAAAAGGCTTGCTAAGGTTGCATCTACTTTAGTAAAAACAGTATATATTGAAATGTCATGTTTTTTTTTAATGATTTTTTATTGAATTTTAATTTATTGAATTCTCAGCAGCCATTACTCCAGTATTCAGTGTCACGTGATCCTTCCAAAATAATTCTAATATGCTGATTTGGGGATCAAAAAACCTTTTTTCTTAGTATCTATCTTGAAAACAGGTGTGCTGCTAAAAAGATTATTTGATGAATGTGAATTTCAAAAGCATTTATTTAAAACATAAATTTTCTGTCACATCATAAATGTATTTATGGTTTTGAATAAATGAATTAGAAATTTGAATTTGAATGAATGTATGAATTTAAAAAAAAGAAAGAAAAGAAAAGAAAAGAAAAAAAAAACATCTTACTGACCCCAGACTTTTGAACAGTGTATATGGACTAACAATTACAAATTTAAACTAAAAATTTTAATTCAAGGAAATATTAACAAACTGATACAAAAATTTGAAAAATGGATATTTTCTTCTAGATTTATTAAAGATTACATTGTTTGATGTAATCCAAAATATAAATGTTATGTTATTAATTATGTTATTGAATAATTTTAATAAATTTAAGTGAGCATTAGATAACAGCAAATGCGATGTAAATGTAAAAATTCCAGGAAATGAGCTGCACATACATATTATCAGCCATTAATCAATATGGTTGTGATAAACGGTGTATCTCCATTACAAACAGAGCAGTCTGAATCTGAAAATTGCAAGTATTGACAGATAATACAGACTAAACACAACCTTACACAAAACCATCAACATTCATACAAAAAAAAAATAATAATTAAGACCTGCAGCTTATGCATAATAGCACAAATACAGCAGATGATCTGAATTCCGACAGTAACTGCCCTGAAAGTTATTGTTCAAGTAAATAGATTTGTTACATAAGCTTTTTGACAGGCCTTTTGACAGCACATTAAAGCATAAGGCGCTCTCAGCATGCTAAACTTCCCCTCTGAGAAGTTGCGAATCCTTGCTCATCCCCTTGCCAAAAAAAACAAACAAACAAGAAAATCTAGATAACCTAGTTGAACTCACTAACTGACTAATTCGTTCGGCAGACGATTAGCAGAGCAATCCGTACAGCACTGCTCCTCTGCAGGGGGATAAAGAGAAAGAAAATGTCAGCTACAGAAAGAGACCACACGTTTATGTGTGCTGAAACAGTGATCGATGGAGAGAGACTGATCGATATTTGAGGCCTGCAAAAGAGACTCCTGAAAAATATAAAAACAAAATGGATGGCGGCACAGAGAAGAAGAAAAAAAAACAGAGACAGTGAAGATGTGAAGCAGAAACAAGAGGAGTTGAAAGACAACGTAAGAGCGGGTGCGCAGGGTGGGGCGCTCCGTTCAGCGGGTTTCGTGTGAGCCTTGTTTCTAGATGATGAGGCATGATGGAGGCTGGATTTGATGTGTGGAGTAACTCAACACACTTCAAAGGCTTTCCCCCCTATTGAGCCCCTCCAACAGCTGTCAGCTTTAGGGAAGATAAGATTCTTTACAGTCCTTGTCTTGTTCTCTCTGACAGCACAGGACTTGGATAAACAATAACGGGAAATATATCAAGATGCGGAAGAAAAAAAATCCAAGTGAGAGCGAAAGAGATGAAGGGAGGAAGGAGACAAAAAAAAAAAATCATAAATTGAGTTTCTATCAGATAAGGTGGCAGATGTCTTCTAAAGCTGATGAGATTGTTGCAGCTGCCTGTTTAAGGACCGTCAGCTCCATGAAGTAAGTTTGTGTGTGGCTTTCCACAACAACATGTGTCACACAACTTAAGTGTCATGAGCGGACTTTGAATCAACATGACGAAACACACAAAGCAATGGAAGAAACCTACCAGCACTTTATGCTTCAGTTGGTTCTACTCAAGCAGCCTCTCCGCACCAAAACATTCACAGAGATTTGTAGTCCCTGAGTGCAATGGACAAAAATAACACTCTTTGTAAGGCTTTCTGAGCCGAGTAGTCCATAAGCAACCTGGCATGATGCATAATTTTCACTCCATCTGGGGCGATGGTGGCGTGGAGGCTGAACATGATTCACGGTGCCAAAGGTCTGAGAGCCCTCGGGCTGTATTGTTTTCTGTATCTCTTCCACTGGCATCCATTTGCTCCGGTGTCACTCTGTGGAGAGGTGAACTGTCATCCTCTCGTGGCTGCTAATGCCGAGCTGGGCTGAGGACTCGAGCTAAAATCGATGTGATGACCTGTTCTGCAGAGGCCCAGTCCCAGACTTTTATGTCAGGTGTGAAAAGTATACGAGGACACTCATCCTCGAGCCAAATAAGTCACCTGCGCTGACACGGCAGAGGAAGTTGTATCACACTAACACGAACACTAACTTAATCCAACATCTGGGCCTCAGTGAGAAGAATCCATAGAGAAAACTGAGAATTTCAATTAAGATGTGCAGCAAAAACAATATTTGCATGACTAAACTGCAAATTAGAGAACAGTTATGGTTCCTCTAATTTGATTGGCAGAACAGTATTTCAAAAGTGCTGATGTTTAGACCAATAACACTGGGAGATTTCACTGTTTGCATTATTCCCATTCACAGAGAGTGGAAGCAGAGTGGAGTATACCAACTAATTGGCCAATTTTGTCTGAAATGCAAATGATTCAGTAATAACTTCTTGTTTACTGAACTGTATATAAGTTTCACATTCACACACATCAAACCCAGAGTTATGCGGCAGAGCTGAATTGAGAATGCCTCAAATGATAGCACTCTCATTTTTTAAAACTTAAAGTTCAAATATCTACTATTAAAAAAAAAAATTGTATTTTTTTTATATATTTCATCATATTTTTTTGTGGACAGGGTGGAAAAACACTTTATTTCCTGGAATACATTACCTGTGATGACTTTCTTTGAATTACAATGGTGCAACTGCTGGGTTCCAAAAGTAAAAATACCATTCGTTTTTTCCCACAGGGAATTAATTTTTAATGATAACTTATAACAACAGGTTCTTAATCAACGGTATATGCTTTTTTTTAAGCCTTCTCAACTTATCTCTTAAATAATTGTGTTCAACAGCATCTTTCTGCAAAGAAATCTGACCAATCAGAGAATCAGCATGTTTAAATCAATATTTTTATATTAATCCATTCATTTCATTTTTATTTCACACTGCTTCATCAGATTGTTGTATTTTTTTCCCTCAGGAAGCAATTACTTGCACCTTGGTGTTTTTTAACAGATTTTTTGCAATGTTGCGATTCACCTCATAGCTGGTTGGTTTAGCTCATGGCTTATAATTTTTTTAACCCCTATGGGAAAAATAAATGGCCACTGATGCACTCTATTCAGTCAATTCCTTTTAATTTCATTCCAATTCAACTTCCCAGCAAGCCAGTTCAATTCAAATTCACACTCAAATTCCAAGCCAATCCTTTGGTTCAGAAATTTGCAAATAACATTCATATTAAGTATTGAATATCAAAGTGTATTGAGGTATTGAATGCAATAGCTCGCTGGTGTGATACTGCCTAATTGAAAGTTTCACAACATCATCAGCCTTTACTCTTCAAATCTTCTTCCTCAAAGTGGAAGTTTTTCAAGTTTGCCAAAGCAGGCAACTGTAATTATTTTTTAATGAGGCAATTGAAGTCTGAATATTTCATGAAGAAAGATAAATGTTCTCAGCACCATCTCTATTTACCAATGTTTTTTGGATGAGTGCTGTGTTTGGATATGGGATTGAATAAAAGCCTCTTGATGGCGAGCATTACTGGAGTGTGGGCTTGTGCTTTTCTCCCCTAAAACACCTGTGAAAACTGTTGTCTGACCCACTACATTTCCCTGAGGCCCTCATCTCTTATCAGTAGTACACGGACTGCTGGAGGGCTTGCCTACTTCACAGCACCTCATTTCTCACACCAGTACATCCTACATCCGCGTCAGACACACACTCATTCGCTCTTTCTCTCTCTTTAAGGGCCTTGGGGCCATCACAAAGCCTACACTGACTGGACAAAAATGCATCTTTAAAATCCACCCTTAACTCAGACTCTCTGGGATTGTTTACTCTTCTTGTGGCAGTTCTGAAGGAAGTTCTCCTTCCTGTTCAGCTGCAATGGGGAAACATTTTGAAAGGTTTCCAGATTTCATTTTTGCAGTTTTAGCTATCATTATGGTATTCAATGAGCTCAAACAACTTCAGCCAAATTAGTTAAGAACATTTTAAATTATTTTCATTAAAAAAAATAACAAAGAGTTGGTATAAAGTTTCCATTAAACAATATAACACGCAATAATGCAATATCGACAAAATCTGGAAAAAAATTTTCACTGTCAATAATAACATTTCAAATCATCAAGCTTTTGCATGGTGCCAAATGCTCTATAATCAGCTCAGTATAGGAAAGCAGAGAACAGAACACTCTGTCCTTCGCAGCTCTCCTGAGCAAAGTTGTCAAACGTCAATCGCCGTCAGATGACTGTGTGAGTGAAGAGAAGGCTGGCCCTGTGGACGCCTGTCTAATATCTAACTCACCTTGAGGGCTCTACAGTCAGGGCCCCTGCCGCCAGCTACTCACACACGTCAGTTCGCCTTAACACACAGCCCTTATTAATTACCTCATCTCTATCTACTGACAGACCATTGAGAGGTGCAGGAGAGAGAAAAAGAAATGAGGACAGGTGTCCCTCTTGCATCTGCATGTACTTCGCCACGAATACACTGATCCTACTGTTTCCGGTTACCTCAATTTAGGGGTTCAGCTGATCCGATTCCAGTATCCAATCTTTTTTGTTGTTGTTGTTGTTGTCGATGAGACTATTTTATGAAAAGAAATTTCTACAGTGTCGTTACAAAGACAAAATATATAATATAAATATAAAAGAACAGTACTACTACCTAACAGCAGCAGCAACATTAATTAAAAGTGATTCCACTGAAAATCTCAACAACAACAAAAAAAAAAAAAGAAAGAAAATAAAACTAAGTGGGAGAAAAAAAAATTGCAAATTGCTTTTAAATATAGAACTCTTACTGAAAAATATATTCAAATTTAATTTAAAACTTCAATGACAATGTGTGTTAGAAAAGGCCAAAAGTTTTTAATAGAAAGCATGAAATAAAATAAAATGTGACCATATTTTCTACCATTTTCTAAGGTCCAATTCTTGCTATTAACAAACCCTTAACTATGACTTTTGCCTCAATAAATTGCTTGCTTGCTGTTTATTAATAGTTAGTAAGGCATTCGTTCAGTTTAGGTATTGGGTAGGATTATGGATGTAGAATATGCGCATCATGCAGAATGTGCGCTTTATACGTACTAATAAACAGCCAATATGTTAATAATTGACATGCTAATAAGTAACTATTAATAGTGAGAACTGGTCCTATACTAAAGTGTTACCGAAAATACATTATAATAGAAAATATTATAAAGTCATTGTAATACTGGGTTAAAATTATAAACTAAATTCAACAACACCCAGTAAAAAAACACTTTATATGTAAGAAAAAATTCAAATTCATAAGCAATACAAATACGTAGGATAATACCACATGAAACTAATAAACCTTAGAACATTTAAATGTACTGTTTTAATTTATTCATTTGAATTAATACTGCTCTGTAAAAAATCTATAAAATCTAGATTTTTACCCCTATTTTGAAGTTAGTGTGCTCTGCTTTTGCATTGTCTGCAAAAAGTGAGAAGTCACACCAAGGCAAAAGGCAGCAACTTCCACATTATCAATATTTGGTTACTGATCACCATTTACCAAATTGTTACAGTAATACACCTGTATAAAATCTAGTGATCGTGGGCTCTCACATATAGTAATGTGACTGTATTAATGCTTTTTTGTTGTTTGTTTTTTTGACTGTAACAAGCAGACTAAAAGTAAAACATATTTGCTATGCTCAGTAACGTAAAAGAATGCTAGATATAGCATAATTGCTTTTATATTGACTTGAATGAAATAGCCTAACCTAAAAGTATGACTTGTGGATAGATGTGAACGCCAGCAAGCAGGAATAATGCTCAGAGTGCTTGTAGATTAAACATCTCCGACGACGTTCATCGCCATGGATTGATTTTTTCGGGTTACAAGAAAAGGTAGGATATGGATTTAATTGCGAACTGTTAGTAGGCTACTGATTTTATGATTTATCATGCTACATGCTACGGCATTCAAGTCCACACATGGCCAACTAGAAGCGACAGCCTAGTGAATAATCTGCATTATAAAAAGGAAAAAGATTGCTGCCATGGTATCTAGTCTTTACAGCACTTTGTTATATGGAGCTGTTTGGTAAATCGCGATCTAATTCGTTTGTCTACACCGTAATTTAAATGCAGTAGACTTTAAATGGACAGTGAAAAAAAGGCAGAGCGTTCCAAACAAAGTGAAAGAGCCGTAACTGGTGCTCTACGGTGTTCTGCCTTGGTCTCTCCAGGGCTTTTCGAAGTTACGTTTGAGATCACCCATTATTTTCTTGGATAAACAACGAAATTGACTCAAGATACTTATGCACATGATAAAGAATGTCTTGAATGTCCCAAAAATATCAATAACTCATTTTTGACCAAAATCTAAGTTACGGTCTTTTGCCTTTGCACGGCAGTATAGTAATTAATTATATTGAATCATTATAAATTTACAAAAAAATAAATAAAAATTTAAACGAATCGCTCTCAACCCAAAGATTCACACCGGACTATTCAGTGTAGTAAGTGGGGTTTTTTTTAATGTGAAAGTGTGTGGGTGGCTTGTCCCATTAAAGACACTCCACATTAAAAACAAAGACAATTTATTCTTATCAGATTTTCCTGTTCTGCATATTAATTCTCTGTATTTGTCGGCAAAACATTGCAACTATGCACCTCGAGGCATTTGTGAATGTGCAGATTGCAAAGGACTTGTTCATTAATATTTATGCTTTAGCTATTTTCATTAACGCTGCAGTAAATTGTCATATGAGATTCAGAGGGCTTTGGCCATCAGTATCTAAGAACTGATATATTCACAGCACGCGACAGAAGAACCCCAATGCTTATCTAGTGGGGTCCCATCGCATTAAGCTAGAGAGCAGGAAAGACCCTGGCCTATACAGAAGTGGTCCTTGTGGTGTATGAGTGCGTCACGCCTCACCCTGAGCCTCTGATAGATCCAGGAGAGGCAACTCGCACTGCACCTGCCCTACTTTGGTATGACTAATGAACCGGAGGTGTCCTGAATCTGTCCACTGGCTGGAGGGGGAGGGGAGGAGAGGTGCAGAGCTGGTCTCTCAGCTGGCCACAGCCGCTCACTATAGAGTAGTGATGGATATGCAGTCTCATCTCTGGGCACAGAGCCAGGCCGAGCCTGGACACATGTGAACACACACACACACACACTCACTCACGGTCAGGTAACAGTCAGCAGGATGCTGCATCAATTAGCAGTGCTGAGTGGGGGATGACCACGGATCTAACTATAGGAAGGTAGCACACGGGCGCCCTTCTTGTCATGAGAGTAGTGTTCTTGGAAGCGTGCCGGCAGCTTCATTTCCCATGATGGGAATATGCAAAGTTGATCAAATCATGTTGTATCAAGGGGGGACATTCTTTTCAAATTTCAAATGATTGCCATCATTCCGTTCATTCCCTCAGAGGCCCTCGGCTGGTTCTCAAGGACAGATTATGGACTGGGCCGATGGGGCCTCTGACTGCCAGCGGGCTTCAAGCTGAGATAAATGCAGAAACAAGCCACTACAGATGTAAAATTGAGATAGATAGACGAACAGCGCTCAAATGTGTCCCGGTGACTGTTGGCAGAATGTGAAATAAATGAAGAAATGAGAAATGTTCCTCACTCCACTGCACCATTAACACCTTCTGAACACCCTGTTTAAGCTTTAATGTCTTATATTGGTCATGGTACACTAAAGTAATTTCAACTTTATTTCATTATTTGTAATATTGTGCAACTGCATCTTTATTTTTCATATTTGCTATGTAATTGCTCATTATTTTGTCATTACAGAGGGCTTCAGACTTACATTATGTCAAATGTGACTACAAATGCAAAACAAATAAATGTATAAAATAAGTGCATTGTTAAAAAAAACATTAAAATATGATTAAAATATAAAAAAATACATACTTTTAAAAATAACATTGGCCATTGTTTAGAATAGTGAGGTACAAATGTAATGCCGAATTGGTTGCAAGGGAAATTTATGCCAATCAACTCCTTTTTGTACATTCAGTTATGATAAAAACGTCCTACATATTTTTAATGTGAGTAAAAAAAGAAAACACAAAATAAACAAAGTTAAAGATTTTACTGATAGTGTCATTTTCAAATATTCTGCAGATGATTTTTTTTTTTTTTTTTGGCGCCAAGGAAAAAACTTATGTGGTTATTAAAGGCGGCTGTGATTAAAAATGCAACAATTTGTTTTAACAAACAAACATCAAAATATTCATTTAAAATATTATCGGCCATAGTTTAGCATAGTTGGGTCCAAATTGAACCAACTGAAAGCAAATCTTTGTTTGTGAATAAAAAGGTGAGTGACAAATCAACATAATTGACTGTTCTGAATATTTCAGGCAGAAATATTCTTACAAAAAAAATTGCAATTTAAAACCAATTTAAAACAAGGCCTCCAGTGAAGCTTGTGCTCCAGACCCTTACAGGACCTTGTATAATCCACACTTGCCCATTCTATAGAGTAAATGTTCTGTCATTTTCGACAATACGCAGCAGAGGCATTCTGGGGTAAATAAGTTCCTCAGCAGCTTTGCCCACTTCGACAAACACAGTGTTCTGCAGTGATATATTGTGCTAATGATGTGCTCGAGGACAATGAATAAAATACTGACGCAATAAAACTTCACACATTCATTTACCTTCTTCATGCGTCTATAATGTGAACTTAATAAGCAACTCTCAGTGAAGAAATAAATCCAAATCTCTGTTATTTTTTTTTTTTTTCACTTGAAACATAATTAGAGGAAGAGTGTATCTAATATAGTCCAGATGAAAATATGCCCTGAGCAGTTGGAGAACGATGCTGGGAGGAAATGCACAAACATTTAAGTTTCAATGAGCGTTGAGACCTTCTTGTATGCAATGATTAAAGACAGTGTAGGATGGTGCAGATATAAACCATTCATCATTGTGTATCCCCTGACATAATCTCTCATGAACATACATGCCATTAAATGATGATCATGAATCTGATTTTCCATCTTCCATACTACTTGTGTGTATTCTGTGATGCTTCTTAATCTGTTCTTATCGCATATCTAACATAACTACCATGATGTCTCCAGGATAAATGTATTTGCTTTATTTAGATATAGATCCACAATACTTTAATGGCTTTTAAGTACTTTAGATTTGTGTTTTATGGGATATATCATGGCTATGTTTCAAATCCTAGTAAGTAATCTCACTGCCTACATTATCATAACTGAAATGGAACCTCAAAAGTGACTGATATGAAACAAACTATATAGTTATATATATATAGTTCCAAGTCAGTTTAATCACCGTTCCATATTAATGCGCTGCTTTAATTGATGCACACAAACACACAGAGAGAGAGAGAGAGAGAGAGCGAGAATGTCGGAGATTGCAGATTGTGCTGTTGTAAACTTGTTGTCAACGCTTCCCCATGATTTTTATTAATAAAATAAGCTAGATACTAGATCGCTACATTATTTTCCTCAACAATGAGGTGGTAAAAATCACTGTTTTTGAAGTAATTAATTGTTTGTAGAGAGACATGCAGACGCAGGTAACACACACACAACTGTCATCTCTCTCTCTCGATGGATCGATAATTAATTGAAATAAATGCTATAATTCATTCAAATAAATGTGATCTTACCGCATTATTTAATCTCTGTCTGATTTGAAGCTAACGAACCGTAACTGACGAAAATAACTGTCATTTTTACCCTTCCAGTCAAATATTGTGCTGCAAAGAGCAAAACTAGTTTTAACTTGTCTATAACTTGGCAAATGACCATGGTCTAAGCGGGAAAGTCAACAGCTTGCCATGCATTAAAGGATTTTAAATGCACTTTGCGTCAGGTGGTTCTTGGCCTCCACATCGTGCATTTAAAATCCTTTAAATGCATAGCAAACCGTGAATTATCCCTTACATATACATACATACATATACACATACACAGTCATGGCCAAAAATATTGGCAGCCTTGGTACATATGACCAATTAATCTGCATTGTTAATCCTTTTGATCTTTTATTTAAAAAAAAAAAAAAAAAAAAAAATCTAACCTTTCATTGGATAATAAGAATTTAAAATGGGGGTAAATATCATTATGAAATAAATGTTTTTCTCTAATACACATTATTTCAGCATATTTTTCTCTGATTTAGATAACCGACCCGACCCGATCGTCACATTACAATAATTCTAATTAGACTAAATCTTAGTTTTGCACGATGATATGATGAATGGATAGTTCATTTTTAACAGCAGATTCAGTGATGTGAGAGCTGATCTGTGCATCACGTCTGCTGTGCATTATGGCTCCGATGTGGCCACCGGAGCTGATCACGGTCGCTCTAGTCAAGTCGATGCTTGTGTTTATACCCATAGGTATGTATATTATACCAGCCACGCCGCGGCACGTTTCAGGAGCAACCCAGAATCTCGTGGTCTCGCTCCTGGTGTGATTTGGCACCACGTGGAGGACGGAACAAAACATCGTCCGAGCAGTAAGGGGTAACGGTAACAGGGTAATACAACGATAATAGGCTGCTTTTAAATGAACATTTAATTAAAAAACAAAAAAGGTCAGATTCTTTGGTCAGATTATAGTCTACACTTAATAGCATAAACACACGCTTTACTCCATTCAAATTTTATCTGGAATGCCACTCTATCTGTCACTGCAACTTCCCGAACAGGCGAACGCCCACAAATAATGAAATGTGTCTGTCTGCCTGATGAAAAAATGAATTTAAAACACGTTCATATTTTAGAGAATATTTGCATCACTAATGATTTATCTCATCCACTCATGACACACCCGCAATTAATTAGAATGTATTTTTTTATTACATGACCCACTCGACCCGCGGATTACCCACGGGCCCCGCGGATACAACCGCCATCCGCGCATCACTAATGTGTGAATATGAGTGTGAGTGTGTGTGAGTGTGTGTGTGTGTGTGTGTGTGTGTGTGTCTGTGTCTATATATATATATATATACACACACACATATACATATACACACACACACACACACACACATACACATATATATACACATGATGCTTTAAAATGCTGCTTATGGAGGAAAATCATTCGATTTTCAAACAAGTCAGAATACGTATTCTGCCAGTAAATATCTATTTTTAGCTACAAATATATTTAGACAGGACTGAGCTAAATCCAAGTAAATTTAATGAAACAATTCCTACCCAACTTAATTTGCAATTAAACTATAACTTTTGGCAAAATTGCTTTTTAATTCAATTTTTGTGTTTACAGTAAAGACAAATTATGCAGTTTCAAAAGATATAAATTGACTAAAAAAAATGAAGTTCTTAACATTGAATGTTCTGAACAACTGCTGTTTAAAATGAAGCCAATAATTAACTAAGGCACACTTTGTGTAGATCAACCATCTGAATCGTTTTAACAGTTAAATACATTTATAGTTGAGTTCTCTGCACATTCTCTATAATACAATCTAAGCCAACTCAAAGGTAACTAGGCCAAGCACAAAGCAAAAGCAGAAAACGCTCAAGGTGTTATCCACAGCTGTAAATCTTTTTCTCCAGCCCAAAGTGTTCAGAGCGCCTACAGATAAAGCCTACTGCAACGGCCTGGACAGGCCAGTAAAAGCAGAGCTCTCACAGAGACACACAATTCGGCCACAATTATAGTCTGCTTCAAGCCCTGGACTGCCCCAGTCTCTCTCTCTCTCTCTCTCTCTCTCTCTCTCTCTCTCTCTCTCCTCTCTCTCTCTCATGCATATGAGATTCAGCCACAGAGCTTTTCTTTGCTCTAGTCTCACTGCAGTCTGCAGTCCAGAAAATAATAGAGTGCTAATTAATTTCTAAATCCAGCCTATTCTCAGAGATGAACAAACCTAAAATCTCGCTTTTGATGAATGTGCCGATTGCAGTGGTTTTCAATTACGATCCTCAAAAAAACCCCATCATCAACGCATTGTCGTCAGTTAATCGGCACGTAAGTACTGTACGACAACTTTGTTCCACATTTCTGATTTGAACTAATGAGTTCTTGATTCCCTAAGCTATAAATAACAGTCATTAATTGAATATTTAATAGGAAACAACAAGAAATTTGATGTTTTGCTATTTCATTCCAACATTTCAATGCTATGGCGCAAAAAAAACAGAAATAATCTACTTTAGACAAGTTTTTGAGGAAACAAACAAAGTGGTTTCTGAGAACATACAAAAGTACACAGATATCAAGATTTTTTTTAAAGGCTATGCACTACTGTAATGTAGGGGAGAGCATAACACACACACACACACACACACACGTGCAGTCAAATGATTAATCGCGATTAATTGCATCCAAAATAAAAGTTTTTGTTTACATAATATGTGTGTATGCACTGTGTATATTTATTATGTATATTCAAATACACACACATACAGTATATATTTTGAAAATATTTACATGTCTATATTTATATTCATATAATTTATATTATATATAAATATACTTAATATATAAACATAACATTTTTCTGAAATGTATACATGCATGTGTGTGTATTTATATATACACATAACTAAACAGTACACATATTATGTAAACAAAAACTTTTTTGTATGCGATTAATTGTTTGACAGCACACAATATATATGTATATATTAATTATTTATACATTTAGATTAAATATAATGTTAAAATATTTTGAAAAATATATTTAAAATATAATTTAAAAAAGTAAATCATACATGAGACAAACAAATTAAGAAAAATTTATATATATATATATATATATATATATATATATATATATATATATATATATATATATATATATATATATATATATATATATATATATATATATATATATATATATATATATATATATATATATATATATATATATATATACACACACACACACATATACATATATATGTATATATGTATATATCTCAAAAGTGAGAGTAAAGACTTCTACATTGTTGCTAAATACAGTGTTGTTATTTTAAACAATTTAAATAATACTAAAAAAGATGGTTTCCACAAAAAGTATTAAGCAGAAATTTTGTTTTAACCGATAACAAAAAGAAATGTTTCTTGACCACCAAATCAGCATATTAGAATGATTGCCATCACAGGAATAAACTACAAATTTTTAAAAATGTTTTATTCTAATAATATCTCAAAATATTTTACTGTATTTTAGAACAAATACATACAGCTTTAGTAAACAAAAACTTTCAATTGAAGCCAAACTTTTGATATTTTACTATATCAAAGACTAAGGTATGCAGACAAAAGAGTTGCAGATGTTGAAACAAAACATGTTACAAGACACTTCGGTCCCTAGATTTTTTCAAAGCACATCTGGGCATATGAATAGACTTCAGGTTACACAAATAATCCACCATCAGTGGGCGCAATGTCTCGAACTGCAACCAATGGAGTTTCAATAGACTTTGACATGTACAGTATCGGTCCTTTAGGCTCAAAAATAACTAAATACATAAACAAAAATACACACAGATGCACAGAGAGAAAAACGGCATGTCCGTATCAGCAGTGCTTCATACATGACTGCTCTCGTAAGATACTGGCAAGCATTAAGAGCAGTATGGAGCGAGCAGCAGGTCGTGTTCTATAAATGGCAAAACTAGATTATGGTTGAAGGAAGGAACCAAGCACCCGTCATAATCCTTTAAACCTGACATGTAAATGTACAGTTCCTTCCTAAGCTAATCAAAATTCATACGGGACACAGAAGTGTTGCGATAGTAACAAGCAGCACCTCTCTGCATACAATCTAAACTGCGAAGGGATCACGGCGGAGCTCGGCTGCCAAGCTAGAGCAGAGCTGAGGGAACCGGTTTGGAGATATCACAGCATGGTTAGGCTACAGATGGCTGCGTGAGGTTTTAATAGGATCCATATGGAGACAGGTATCCAGCACAGCCGTTTGTTTAAAAATCGGAGATGCACACTACAACTCTGGGCAAGAATGCACTTGGGTTTTTGACGTACTAGCAAGTGAAAAAGAGAGATGGAGCGGATGGAAAGGCTTGTTTTTTTTTGTTTTTTTTTTTTCTTTAGGCAGTGTTAATATGGCCTAAGAAATTATAAAGATGCAAGGGGATTAAAAAGGAAAACATGGCTGCGTTATTTTGACCATAACCTCACTGATAAATAAATGAGCTACACGAGGGACCTACAAGGTGGTCTTGGCAATTTAAAAATAATGATAAAACAGTGCAGAAAATGCTGAACTCATAAAAAAGCAGCATTATAAAGTTTTGCGCAAGGATTGCACAAGGACAGAGACTAATAACTCAATGTACCTGGTTTGATCCACATGCATGTGATTGCACAAGCAATTTCAGGGATCATCAGCGAGTAATTTTTCCACATCATAAGTCTTGTGAAGTTAAAGGCATACAGTAGTTTGGTGAAATATTACAATTCTATCAGTATGTACTCACCCTTATGTTGCTCCTGTTATTTTTTCCAGGCAAATATTAGCGGAATTTTTATTTTAGGGAGATCTTTTCTATTCAGCTCACTTTTTAACCAAAAGAGATGTTAAGATGAGCTTTATATATGACAAATGTCCCAGACAAAAAGGCTCATTTCACACTGCCCATCTCACTAGACTGTTATGGACTTAATCTAAAACAACCAACATGAAATCAATTACATCTATAGCCATCCTTTGAATGATTTATGCAGGGGATTTAATTTCCTTCCCTTGAAAAAGAAACTAAACAGAAACACTTTAATAATAATAATAAAAAAATAAATCCAGTTTTACTACAGCAACCACAGCGGCCCTTGACGCTTCAATTGAGGGTTATTAAAAGTAATTTCCCTGGTAAAAGACAATATCTACAATGGTGCGTAGAGTATAGAAACCCATCTGTCACTTGCTTAGTTTAAATTTAATGATAATATCCACTTTAATTCTTCCAACAGCAGCTGCCCAATAAACATAGAAGTGCTGGTGGAAAAGATGAATTATTTTTATTATTATAACTGATTCATTTTCTAGTACCAATCAAGTGTTTGGACCTAGCCATTCTAGTCGCCTAACTATTCTTTGTTATTACTATTTCACAGATTTTAAAATAATCCAAAAAAATAAATAAAAATACACATACATAGACACAATACTGGCCTTTATAAGAAGTCAAATAGAAAAATCTAGCGTTTATACCGGGGCCTGTTTCATAAAACAAGTTTACATCAGGCTAACTGAAATAAACCTGGCTTATTTGGTAAACTTCTTTTATGAAACAGGCCTCTGGTGACATCATAATATTGCTATTCAGCACACATCTGACACTAATATTTCAGAATACATGATCACACTGAAAAAGAAGCTATTATCTAAGCTGACTGACACATGATATTTGATATAATTGTATCTGATACCATTAGACTCAACAAACAGGCATTCATACTTCACTTCTGTCCAAACTCTTTTAAATATTCATTACGCAAGACTGCGAGTCACTTTTCTCCCTTTAAGTCAGCTATTATATCAATGCCACAACCATATTTGTCATGCTTTCACTTGGGTTGGCAAACTCTGTCAGTCATCTTCACTGGGGCAAATCTCGGAAATACCAAGCAACACAACCGCTTGAGATCGCAGCCCTTTCTCAACCCTTTCTACCCAATATTTAATACCAAATGGCAAGTTTTGGATATCATAAGCATAATTCCATTACACGTGCCCTTGAGCTTTGACAGTGGGAGTATCGTAAGTGTCCAAAGATCGTAAAGTATTTTAAGGAGCACTAATTTCACCAGTTTGGTATTTTACCCGTGGAGAGGGTGACATGCAATGGATCAATACAGGCAAAATCTTGGCATCTCTCCTTAAAAGACTTCCTGAATTTATGAAACAGGTCCTACATACCTTCAAGCGAACTTTACAATACATCTTTCCATCCAATGACACTTCATATCTCACCAAAACAACACTGACAGCAGATTTATGCACTTTACTGGTACCACAAAGCACATTCCGCCATTAGCTCGATAGTATTACGGAGACAAAATGTTCATATTTTCTCTGACTACCATTAACGGCTAAAACCACACATTAGAGAAATGCAAAAGCAAAGCTGACAGGTCTGACTTTTTCCTGCACCTCCTGTGCACCCACTACATGATGCAGATATAGCAGGCATAAATAAATATAGGTGTGATTTGCGGCTCATTGACATTTTTTCCTGCAACAGCGTTGGAGGTTTGCTCTAAAAATATGTATATGCAAGTCTTCCTCCATTTCACCCGTATCCCACACAAATCTGGGGTTTAAATGACTGCCCGACGTCTCCTTTGGTGGATATTCGCATCCGCCGTTTTTCTATCTGTCATGTTTTACCGCAACGCTCAATGTCACGCTTGCACTGCAGGTTTGTGATTTGCATTTTTTGTGACAATCTCAACAAAAGCGTCGGCGCAGTCATGGCAAAAGCAGTTCCTACAAAAACGCCACCTGATTTGGGGAGAAAAGACAAATGATTTTGCAAGTGTGGATTAAAATAAAGCAAGCAATCAACATGTCCCCAACAGAGACGATTAGGACAGAGCTGATAAGATTAGCACGCAACAATCACCGTAATTTCATATACAGCTCCACGGCAATTAAGACATTTGCGTGTGATTATTTGTTGATGCAATTTAAAAGCTCCGCGGTTTCCCTCAATTAGCCAAGGTGAGGATTGGTGGATGAAGCTGCCTGCCTTTGATTAGAGACAGAGCTGCTCTACACAGAAATACACCCTACCTGCATTGTGCTGCCGGCGCGGGCTGCTTCTGTTTACTGCACCCATGGGAAGAGAAAGGGGAGAGGGGAGAACAAAACAACATGGAGACAGATGAACATGATGTGTACAAATGACAGAAAGGAAATTCAGTGAAGTGAAGAGAAAAATCAAAAGCTTTACATGCTAACACAAAACAATGGCTTGTGGCGGTTTGCAGATACGATGCATTAGCGCTTACGTAGGTATAAACAGAAGATGAAGACATTATTTGGATAAAAATTAGACCGTGATGGCAGACAGCGGGAGAGGGACGAGAGCAAAAAGGCTGGAATGGATATAATTCGGTCGCGCTGTCTCACAGTGCATTTAATTTAAACACTGAACAAAATGTCAGGTACAAGAGGTCAACAAAAACAGGCTTGAGCAATTTTCAACAACCATGCAGTAATTCCCGATAAGATATCTGCAACACTAAAAGGTATTGAGTTTTGGAATTGAATTATGATAATATGAAATGGCAAATATTTTAAAAGGGGGCTCCAACAGCACTAATCTGCACTAAACAAAGGCAAATGCAATTTACCAATTTTCGTAGACCTAATTACATGCTACAGAGAGCAAATTATATTTAAATATATATGAGAGCGAGAGAGCACGAAGAGGCAGAGAGAAATAAAATTGATCATTCCTACATTTGTTCATCCTGTTATCTAGATTGTTTTACAGGTTAATAAAATAGTAATGAGCAAAGCAGGAGTTTGGGAACGTGTGTGAAAACGTGTTTCAGGAGTCTGACAGCGAGATGGAGAGGATGGGAAGTGAGGCAGGAGATGCTAGAGAGGCCGTGGGTGGGTGACTGTGTCACATTGTGGCGTGGATGGAGAAAGCGAGAAACTTGAGGGAAAATATCACTGCCAAGAATAACAAGGGAACTTGAAACAACTGCAAAAATGGTAATCTGCCCCGAGCTTTAATAAAAGAACGCAGAGGTGAGGCTGGTCCATAAATTATTTCCCATCCTATCGCATGAAATCCAGATGAAGACAGTGTGAACCCTGCTACTCCAGTAAATTAATATATTCATTGATTTCTGGAGTCTGTAGGTAACGGTAAAGGCCTGTACTGCAGCAATGCAGGGCAAGACTGAGTGTCCTTCCTTAAACAATAATATATGCTGAACTCAATATGCATGCAGAAGAACTAATTGAGGGTGTAACTGATTCAGGGCAATTAAACCGTTAAAGTCAGTAATAAACAATGACAATTACTGGCGGTGCAGTTCACTGTCAGTTGGTTGAGTATTTGTGCTGTGTGGTGAACTGCTACATAGTAGCATTTCTATTAGACACAAACGCTAACATTTTATTGTTAAATTCTTAAAATACCATCACTCACGTTGCACATCCTTGCAGAAAGTGAGTGATCAAAGAAATCCAAAAATGAACTTTCTGTCATCATTTACTCACCCTTATGTAGCTCTAAACCTGTATGACTTTCTTTGTTCTTTGGAACACAAAAGCAGATAAATGAATAAATATCTCATTTGGTAAATTCATTGGCAGTACACTATGACTCGCTTTAATGTTTAAAAGGCCCGAGTGTGTCAGCAAAAAGTACATGCGGTTTACTGATAATTTTCCAAGTGCTCCAGTCGGTTTCAATTCAATATATTTCACAGCAAAGGCCAATTTGGTGAAAAAAAATCCAATATTGAAGCACTTTTATGGTAAAATCATGTCCTCCGTGGCTGTCCTACAACATCCAGCGCCATTAAAACAACAGGATATCCCAATGGAAAGTAAATCAATTTTATTTTTGTGAAGAAAGGAAGTATGGAATGACATGAGGGTGAGTTAATGATGACAAAAATGTTCATTCTGGGATGAACTATCCTTTGAAATGCCGCTGTCATCCTTAAATTGCAAGTACTCTGAGTGCAATTATCAAAACAATATCAAATTTCGGTTTTAAAGCCATCATAATTGACACCTTAAATCAAGTCGTACAATTAAACCCCCCAGTGGTTGAGATTTGATAACTTCAGTTACCAGTAAGAGTTATTCTGCTTTCAAACTGTGAATTTTCCTCTCAATGTGATCAAAATAGTTGTTAGCTGCTGCCCTAAATAGATCCTCAAATCAGCACACAATGGAGAGACTGCAAATCAGCTGTGTCATATTCATATTGCAAAGGCTTGGACACATAACCAGGGACTCATAAATATTCTGAAGGGGATTCATGCAAAATCAAATCTGTTTCCTGGGCAGCCAGAGCTGAGGAATGTGACTTTTCTGCCTCTGACAGCCGATTCAACGGCATGGTTGGAGTGCAACTTCGATAAAAATAAATGTGTGTTTCTGATCCCCGTTACCGCTGAATGTCACCGTTTATATAATTATTTATTAACTTCTTTATTGTGGTGCAACGTTCCAACCTCACCCGGCCATCTGTCCACAGCGAGGTGTTGCGTGTGCATTCCATTATAGTGGCCCTGAAGGGGGCCGAATAGGCTGGACCTGCATTCACCTTCTGCTAATGGTGGAGAACACCCTGCGGGCAGTCTCCAGTCGGCACTGTCCACAGGGACTCAGACCTTCTGTCAGGGCTTAGGATCAGAGTTTTTACCTTGACAAAGTTATCATGGACATGTTTATACAGGCCAGCAGAGCAAAAAACAACAACCAAAGAGGTCCGTGCTTTAAAAAAAAGCAGAAAGGACGGGAAAGGTGGCCTCCTTTCTACAGGAATCTAATGAGAACAAATTTGAGAATAAGAATGGCACATGTAAAACACGTCACACTATTCAGACTTGCCTTGATGCTCTCTTACCTCCAGATATCACTAAAATTTGTAACGGTTGGGAGCTCCAACTACTTCCTGCTGGTGAATGTTCTCACGCCACAGCAGCTCCCACACACTCGCACTCCACCTGATGCTTCTTCAACAGAAAGCCCAGATGGAGAGCCATTCTAATGACTGGCATGTGTTGCTATCTGTCTATTAACCTTAGAAGAACTCTTAATCTATATATCCCTTTTGTGTTACACCTAATCTATTCTCTTTTTGGCTGACTTTCAAGCGCAAGTCTCTTGCTCCCACACTATCCCTTCCCCCATCTCTTTCTTTTTCACACGATTCCTCTGTGACTATGGGTTCTCTTGAGCTGAGAATCAAGAAGTGGTTCTTATTCAGTGCAACTTTATATTAAAAAAAAATAATAATAATTATATTATATTATATTATATTATATTATATTATATATAAATAAATATAAAATAAAAGAAGTGAAAAATTTTGGCATGAATAAATGACTCAAATCCATTATTTTTAGTTAATCGACTTTACAGTTAATGAAGTAACATCTGACTCAACAACTGGTCATTTTCAACTTTACTGAATTCAACATCCAGGACAATGTAACTTCTCATGTTGTACTTAATGTTTATGAGACTTAAAAAGATAGGAGACTCAAACATTAAAAAAATCTGTTATCATTTAATCAACCTTTATAATGTTCCAAACTGTTTTCTGTGGAAACCAAATGAGATGAGCCTAAATCGTTATTTTCACTGTATATTTTTTCCATAAAATAAAATTGAAAGGTGAGAAGTCATTTTGCCTAACATCTAAATTTTAAACTCCACAGAAGAAAGAAATTCATACAGGTTTAAAATATCTTGAGGGTAAATAAAATGACAAAATGTACTTTTTTGGGTGAACTGGTTGTTCATGTAATAATGAGTCTTAAGGACACACAGTACATTTAATAAGCAAATTAGCAACAGAATTGTGTTGCAAAAAATGGTACTTAAAGTGGTATTGTTTGGTTTAGTACAGTGTAAGAAAAGGTACTCTCCTATGTAGTATAAGTGATGAAAGTTAGAGGGTGTACTAACTTTTTACACAATACACAGGCGGCTTTTTTATATATTTAAGCTGAAGAAAATGTACATTTCAGGTTGCATTTGTTAAATTACACTTCCTATCATCTATTAACATTAATAAAAACTTTTACAATATCTTTTATACAGCACTGTATAATGAAATCTAACTTACGGTATAGCAGTATATAGTTAAAGAACTGTCATGGAATCTGAACTAGAACCAGAACCATTAAATCCCTTACAATTCCCATTCCTAGTCTTCTCTTCCCTGCTGAATTCCCATTTCTCTATTGTTCTTCCTGCAGGTGAGTCGAGTCTGGATACAGCCGTGAGGCAGCAGCAACATGATGTGACTAGCAACAAAGCCTCCCTGAGCCTGTGCATCCTTCTGAAGGATGAGATCTCATTAGTTTGTACAAAAACCTGTAGAGAACGAGAGGTGGGACCTCGGACCACCTGACTACATCCTGGCCTCTGTCCAGCTCACTTATCTCAATCTCATCCTGTGCGTAACGCCACAGAGCGGCACTTAATTACAAGCCGAAGCGCGCTTCAAAGGCTCGCCTGCCATCGCAGGCATGCAGACTCCCAGGGGTGTTTATCACTGAAAGGAAACTACTACGCATCGGTCTAGACGCAATGCACTTCAGATGCCGGCCCGGGTAATGGCCAACGCAAGCAAAAGCACGCTGAACTTGTAAATAAAAGAAACGAACAAACAAGGGAGGGGTTCTGGCAAAAACATAAAAGACCAAACTGGTAAGGGACAGTGTTCTGCTAATTAAACACTAACGCCAGAACAAAAGCATGAAACGACTCATTCCATGGCCTGCGGATCCCACACAGCCTGCGTTCGCTGGAACAGCGTCAACCGTATCCCAGGAGTTCCTATTCCTGTTAACAAATAGGTCAATATTGCCTGGTAATGCAGAACAGATACTCTCTTCTGGTGCCTTTTTTTTGGCTCTGTACGACAGACACAATTGTACACATCAATATAAACAGACAAAGAGGATCAAAGCGTCAGAGGCTCACTGCTTCTCTGCAGAAAGCTTCTCCACCTGAGTAAACACAGAGCTTTCATCTTCCCATTCCGGTCGCCCTGGGCACACGGAGTACTGGGTACCGTTCTTTCCACTGTCTGGGTGGATTACAATGCTGCACACACAGTCCACGTACGCTCTGCGTGCTTCCTCAACTGTTACTTTAAAGCTTTGCCATTTAATAAGTTATGGATATCGAACAGGCAGACACAATAGGTTGGATTTGAAGTGCTGGCACTGGCTGAGGCCGGAGATGAGTAATGCATGATGGACAGTTAGAGAGCTCTAACTAAAAAAACACAAAGAGATAATATGCAAAACAAGTGTCGGTTGTACAGATGGTGTTTCAAAGGAATTTTCAAGTGGCATTTGTGAGCATGGCCATCCAAAAGGGACTGTTGGTGTACTTCCAAGAGTAGAGAATCCAGCCGTGCGCAGTGATAACCTGTGTTGAATTTTTTGGAAGAAAAGGAACCAAGATAAACAGACAAGAAGGGGATAAAACAAAGGGAGAAAGCGGCTGGTTGCAGATTCATGGAAAAGGAGGACCAGTAGCTCAAACCCTGGGTGGCAGAACAGCATGCCATGCTTCGGTGGAAACACCACAAACAACCACAACACATGGTGAGAAAACTCACATGGTCTCCTGCAAGAGGCGCTGACTCGAGCGTGGCCCTGAAAGCAAAGCATATATCTTTGAAAACATGCACAGGGACGACAGGAAACTTCTGTCTGGGATCATTAATTCAGCTCACCTACTTACCGTGTCTCATTAATGCACTGGCACTGAGTTTATCGGTTTATCTAACTCCTCACCAGGTCACTAAATACACTGCATATGCTTTACAACGCTGACAAAATCAGAGACAGATAAGGTGGTAAAAGTTGACAGGTCAAGGTAGAACCATCATGAAGGATGACTTGCACTATTCGGAAGTCTAATCACCCAGGCTGTTTCCACCCAGAGAGATGAGGGCAGGCCCAGACTGCAGGTGTTCCTATGGCTCGAGTTACATCACACTGTATGGGGCCTCAGCCATCACCGTCCCGTTCCCGACCGCTGGCACTACTTCAGGCAGAGTTATGGATAAGAGCTGCAGGGTGGAAGTGGAAGATATTTCACGCAGCTAAGCATGGATTGAAATGGCCTTCACAAAAAAAAAAAAAACGGATAGAGGGAAAAATAAAAGTCACACAGGTGAGCACTGCATCAAAACGTGGAAAGGAAGATAGAATGGTTTTAAAAAAAAAAAAAGTTTAAGCAATTAAGGGTTTCTTCATTCAATGTCTAAAAAAAGGATGTAGATTAGGGCTGATATAGTCATGTTATTTTAGTATCACTGCATATACTACAATAGTTTTTGTTCATATTTTCAATTATATTTTCATTTCAATTTTAGCTAAAGTTTTAGTAATTTTGTTGTGTTTGCCATTTTTATTAGTTTTTGCTTTTTTAAAATATGTCTATATAGTTTATAGTTTTACTTGTTTTAGCATTTTATTTCAGGTAGTTGCCAAGGCAACATTAAACTTAAATGGTTTAATTTAAGAATAACAGACCTGATTCACAAGCTGATGTTTTGATCCAAATCGATTTGATTTTATTCATTTGGGTATATTTAAATTAAAGAGCTTGATGAAAGTCTGCACACTCTCAAACATCAAAAAAAGTCACAAGCGAGATGAAAGCATACGGAGCAGTTTACTGGTTAAAAACACGGCAACTGGACAAAAACACGGTATATTTAAATTACACTGTCCATATTGCTTACATAAGAAAAAAGTTCCTTCGCAGCTATTGCTGTAAAATGTTATTTAAAATGTAAAATAGAAAATACTACACTGTAAAATATTATTATTATTATTATTATTATTATTATTATTATTATTATTATTATTATATACATAGTTGACTTTTTTACAGTAATAAAATTATATACAATAATAATTTCAAATTTTTTAATATTTTGCAAATTAACAACAGGTCAGGACCCAAATTATGCAGTTAAGTTGTTCTTTATTTGTTATAATAATTCAGTATTTGTAATAATATTTCAATAATTGAGCATTTTATTAATGATTCATTAAACAGACTGGCTCAGAAGAGTAAGTGTTGCTCCAATTATCGGACAATTTCCTTTTAATTTAATTTACACAGCAGTCAGGCGACATGATTAATTGTGTTAATTGTTTTAGTGCCTTATTTTTTTTCTATAATCAATCACACTAAATTAAAATGTTAAAATTGACAGCCCTAATTTAAACCCCAAAAAAACCCCCAAGAAGTACAAATGGCAAACAAAATCTCATTGAACTCCTTGTTCACATACAAAAGAAGGGAAACGATTACCGCTCAGCAGGCGTGTCATTCTGAGAAGCTCAGTGCTCACACTCTGACCCATGCAGAGAGAAAAGCAAGCAGGCTTGCGCAGTGAAGTTGGGAATTTAGCATAACAGGTCCCCCACACGGAGTGATCAGATGGGCCACAGCATGACTCTATGAGACTGGGCGACCCCCTCATGTGCAAATGAATCTAAATAAATAAATAAGCACCAAAATGAATTGGAAAAAATAAAGAGATGCCTGAAATGATTTTTGTTGCTTGTGAAACAGTCTTGAAATGCAAAAAGCCTCTCAGCAGGGTTGGCTGGAGAGCTGAAAAACAGAGCAGTGGGAGATGTCCAGTATGTTCCATTAACAGGTGTCCTCCAGCTATACGGACCTGACCACTGATCAATCTCCCTCACTGGTATAGATCCAACTGTTTGGGCAAGCATCAAAAACAACTTATTCTGGCTGGAAGGGGTTTGCATTTGGCTAAATATTCAAGCATTTTAATAAGAACTGTCACTTCTATAAAAAAGATTTATGACTGGAAGGGAAATAACACAAAACAGAAGCTAATCCATAAAACTTCATATCTCGGCTACGGAAGGGAGGAATGCCAGAGTAAATGAGCTCTTAAGTGCTTTTTCATTTAAATGGCTGAACGGCAGTGTGGAGGGCAGAGCTTAATATTAACAGGCTTAGACTGGCATAATAAAGCAAAATAAACAGACAACGGCACAGTCAGGCTTCGTACAGAAGGGAAAAGAACAGGCCTTTCGTCAGGTTTAGATGTGACAACGACACTGGCTTATAAACTACAAAAAAAGTGTTGCCTTCAAACCTTATATAAATATAAATATGGAATATGGAAAATTTGACATTAATGGTGATGGGTAGCAGTAAAGGGACATTGTGGTGGATTTTTTTTTTTTTTTCGGTGGGTGGAAAAATTATTTTACAAATTTTTTGTTTCCTCAAGACACTTTTGCACTCTCGTGTAAAACCTGTTGAGTTCGGACAAGCACTTCCTGTTTACTTTACAGCTTGCAGTGGTTCATACAGCTCCGTACGTTCACAACGTAGCATTTCATAGAGTTTTATTTTAAACTTGGACTCAACTATAAAGAAATACAGTCAGTGCTTGTAGTTCAAGGCACGGTTTTGGGACATTCTAAAATATATTTTTTAGAGGGAACGCAAATATCTTTGCAAAGGATTCTTGAGGGACACAACATTTTTGTAATAGAACAAAAAGTTTGAAAAATAATTTTTCCTTCCACCCACCCCCCCCCAAATTTATTTCACCACCATGTCCCTTTAGGGCCTCCATACAGCAGAGAAGTACAGAAGAAAGTCATAAGAGTCTGGAATTAAAATAAAAAGTATGGGAATAAAAAAAAGACAAGTAACAGTTAAAGTCTCTGAGAAAAATTACATCTAGAGGAAAAAGTTTTTTTCTCTTTAAAATGTTATTTAAATTAAATGTATATTTTATTTGATTTAAAATGTGCATAATTTAGTGTCATGATTTTAGAGTCATGTGTGGCCAACAGTACTCCATTTACACATGATTCCCAGCCATGGCACATGAAGATGTGCTTCACCTGAGCATTATACATCACTCTGCCATACTACACATCATTTCTCATTCTCTTTGGACAGGTGAGCAGGTTGGCCCCTGTCCATCTAGCCCTGTCTCTTTGTCCTGACAGGAGCCCCTCAGCACGAACCTGCCCCTTCCTGCTGCGCATCTGGCTGACAGAGACGGAGAAGACTTTGAGAAGTCGGTGGCTGTGAGAACCGCATAGGATTGTTGTCCGGTGCTTCCGAAAGAGGCCAGTCTGGCCCCCCTGGTGCACTGTGACTCAACAGAGGGCACCAAAGCCTCTCTTCCTCTCCCTTTCAACTAATTAGCTCAGCTGGAGAGAGAAGCAGGGTGCTCCAGAAAAAAAAGAAAGAAAGAACGAGGGTAAAAAAAGGAAACAGATGACCTCCTCCAGTTGAAGCAGCCTTCGAAATAGCTGACCCACTTGTAGACACACTTTCGGATATTTGCGTGTCCTCAATGCAGTAACCCATATAGTGGTGTAGTCTACATAGGGTAGGGTGGAAATGCAGAACTCATCTCTGGCTGAGCGGAGGGGAAAGAATGATGGTGTGCATCGCGTTCAGAAAGCCTGAGGGTCTCATGCTCGTGCATGTGCAGTTCCTCTCCGCTCTCATCCATTGCCGGCACATCTGAGCTAGACAGGAAGAAGATTCTCCCACATCCTCCCACGCGACCATTTCCACGCTGGCTGTTTTTGGCACCGCAGCAAAAAAGACGCCGGCTTACTGCGAAAATGTCGCTTATCTAATGCCACAGCTCCATAATGAGCACTCTTTCTAATATTTCAGCTTTTTACAGCACTTTTCATCAACGCCGAGGTCTGATGGAGCGGCGACGCATTAGCTCCGCGATAGCCGTGGAATGGATTGTCAAGCAATTTGAAAAAGCCATCCGAATTCACATCACATACGCATATTAGCAGTAATACAAAGCACAAAGTCTGCAGAGATGTTAAATGCCAGAGGGAAAATGGACCATGTCTCCACGGGAGTCCAACTGAAAGCTATTTCAGTGTAAAGGGACTAAAGGCATACTGATGCGGGCACTGCGAGGGCATGCAATATACGACAGAAATCTGTAAAGAAAATCTCGATCGTTCTTCTTAACCATCAGTGAGAGATAATATGCTCATCACAAATGCTGAAAATCCACAAACAGATTTATAACTAGAAGGACATCTCTCAAAAATGTGCAAATAGCTTTTAATCAAACTATCAAACATCATTTGGTCTTCATTTGAGTAAGTGTTGCAAACGAAGGAGAGAAGACGATTTAAAGGCTGGGTTTGTCTTTGATGCTTTAATATCTGTTGCATTAATCTCTGTTAATGAGTCATTTAAAGTTTGAAGCACTTGAACACAGTATGCTGACTCACTGCAATATAACATCATCATTTGTAGTGTGTGAGCCATTAAAAAGCCGCCTGTGGGAACGAGAAAGCACCTAGATTTCAGCCAAAACTCATAGTAAAAACAAATAAAAAGGAGGATGGGAATTATTGAACAGGTGGGAGGAAAGGAACTATCGAAAGGGCAGCGGACAAGAGGGTTAGCAAAAGTGTTGTTGAAATCAGAAACCACAATTTCGCTATATAGATTCCTTCTCAAATTGAAAATCAACTTTCAGTGCCCTTTACCATTAAAAGTCAGTGAAATGAAAAAGACAGATGTGGGGACCTGTATTCAATTAGAAAAACCAGACACAGCTCAATGACCTCAGAACATTAGCAGCATCGTCAGGAGCCTTCGTACGGTGCTTTAATGGGTACTCACCTCTGAGAGTAAGAAATCTGTCTGAGTGCTTTTGTCAGCTTTTTGGCAAAGAGTTTTCAGAGCAGCACGGGTGGATTCCTGTTAAAAAGACGTATGTATCAGAAAAGGGTGGCATAGCATTAACATAAGTTTTATGACATAAAACAGCTCTCTGGAATACTTCATTCTGACTTGTCAACCTCCACATCTTGCGGTCATATGATCACCATATAGCCATATAATAGAGTATATTGACATATTGGCTAAATTGTATGGACTACAAGTGCCACTTAAAAATAAAAATGAGGGGACAAAATTTTTAAACAACTTTTAACATTTAAAACCGTAACAAGAGAATACACCGATAATTTATTTCTAAATGTGATAATTATTACATTCTAAAAAGGTGTGTTTATCAGTCAATTTGAAAAGCAAATATTTATTTTGATTTTTGAATTAACATTGACAATTGATTTTATTTTTAAAAGGCACTCCTAGACCTCCATAAAACGGTGCGTGTGGATGAAATACACACACACACACACACACACACACACACACACACACATACATACATATATAGGGTCTTGATAATGACCCTCTGATTGTACATTCATATCGGCTATGATCAGAAAAAAATGTTGAGTCTTGACTTGGAATATCAAGCAGCCTTAATACCTCTCTCGAAAGCAGCAGAACGGCAGACTAATAAAACAAGAAATATGGTGCAGCAAAATTTAGGGCAGCCATACTTCATTAATGACATTCAATAAAGACAGTAAAAATTGACAAAGACGAGCCTAGCCAGCAGGCTGCCAGTTTCACCAGTGAGTATTATTTTACGAGCTTTTGCCATGATTTATTAAGCCATTGTGGCCGCAGGTTCTTTTCCCACTAAAAATAGAGCGGAGGTCTCTGGGCGAAAGAATCTGCAAAGCGATGATGTCAATGACCGACTCTTCTGTTGATTCCAATGTCGTCAGCAGGATGCCACATTATGCATACGTGTTCACATGTGTTCAGTACGCATGCTTTACTAGAGACAAAAAACCACTGCAGTTCTCGGGTCGAAACCCACACACCACACAGTGTTTGAGTCATTGGGCTCTTATGGAGCAGAGAAACTGCAGTAAGCACTGTGGTATTTACCAACAGACCGTTTTCTCGGAGAAAAAGACTGTGACCTTCAGAGATGTGCTTAACACTATTGGGAGCACATTTCTGAATTCAGTTCTCGAAGAGAAGACAGATAAGGGCAACATCAATTCAAACCTCTACAGACTGAGCGAAAGTCAAGCTTGCAATCTTTTCATTGAACACCTAGACAGCGATCAGCAAGTATGGAGAGCGTTTAAACTAGTAATGCAGTGCTGCTGCTGAAGAATAAAAGTGCATTCATTCACACAATCTCATGCTGCACCACAGCGTCCTGAAGTCATTAGTTTTCATTGAGAGTTGGCGATTTCTAGAGCTTGAATGTTGACTACAAATGGGAGTCATCGTAAGCATTGATAGGAAAGACTTTGGGACATGGAGTATAATGTACAGGTCTTATGAAATGCTGTTATGATGCTTTTAATGGTGAGTGGTGCTTTCAAACATACATGAAAAAGAGCAAGCAGGACAACATTCAAAATCTCATACGGTAAAGTGCATTTTTGGGTGAATGTCATCCACTAATTCCTCTTTTCCAATCAGAAGACACTAAATGTTAAAAATTTGCTGCACCACAGCATCCTGAAGACTATTTTGCAATGCGGTGACTACAAATGGGAATCCTTAAAACTGCGGATAGGGTTAAAGAAGGCCTTTGGAGCATAGAATATAGCTTATGTTGTACAAAATTCTGTTATGATACTTTTAAGATGCATTTGCCACCTTTTTGAAGTTTGAAAGCAGTCAGTCACAATTTAGTGTAAATACACGAAAAAGACGACACTGAAAATCTAATATGGATAAGTAAATAACACCGTTTACATTTTGGGGGAATCTTAGCCTCTCATTCCTTTTGTCCATCAGAATACACTAAGTATTAAAGATTTGCAGCACCAAAGTTTCCAGAAGTCATTCATTTTCAATGCGAGTTGGCGATTTAACAAGTTTGACTTTTTTGAGATGCATGACTACAAATGGGAGTCATCAAAAGTGTGGCATTTGGAACACGGAATATGGCATATGACGCTTATAAATGAGTCTTATGATACATTTATGACGCTTTTGCAAACTTTTCAATAGCATCAGTGACCACTCAGTGTAAACAAATGAAAAAAAAGCAAGCAGGAAGACATTTAAAATGTCATACGGGAAAATAAAATGACAAAATTTAAATTTTTGGGTGAATCTTAACCACTCATTCCTCTCATCCAATAAGAAGTCACTAAATGCTAGAGGAGGCATAAAAATTAGTCATGAATTGTATGAAACATCATGCGCTTTGTTTGTCCTTTTGCTTTTACAGCCTCTTTACTGCCCTCTATTGTTTTTATTTGTCCTACCCCCTCCTCTATGCCTATCGCGCCATTTCATCCCATCCCTCTTTTCAAGACCACTACTCTATAAATCTGAGATGGACCTGTCATATTTCTCCTTCACTCGTCTCTGCCCTAGCTGCCAGGACTGGGAACATTATGTGTCTCACAGTGCATGTAAAGCACACGACGAGCTGTTTACTGCACGTTAAGTGAGTCTATCAAATATCGTCCCAGTTCAAAGGAAACTGCCGAGCGGCATCTCCATAACTTCATAATGCGAGCCTTGGGAGAGGGAAAGGACAAGAAACCAACAGGATGTTAACTCGAACTGTCAAATAAATGCATGAAATTAGGGTATCCCAATGACAATGGCGCAAAGGAACCAGTTTTTGCAATCGTAAGGCTTTCTGAAGGTGGTTATGAAACTTGCGGTTATGAAATGTTACATTGAACTCATCGAGTTTTCTCACCAACTCAGTCTGAAGTCGTACAATGAGTTCGTCTTTCTCCTTCAGCTGCTGCTGCAGGATCTGGTTCTCTTCTCTCCCAGGATCCTGCACACAAAGCACACACAAACACGGATTGAAAAAAAAAAGTCAGTCTGCGTTATTCAAGCCATCGCCCCCAGTTTGAATCTGCAGCCTCGTGTGTGGGCGTAAAACTGCCGCGGTTGAGAGGTGGAGGTGTGCTTTCTGTGCCGTGGTTTCACTCTCCTCCATAAACTTCACCTGAACTATCAGGCACTTTCCCACGACCTTGTGCTGTCAGCATCCATTATGTGAGACTGGGGGAGGGGAGGGCGGGACTGAAGCTTCAAGGGCAGCAGAGGAGGACCGAAAGGCCCAGGAGCAAAATACGGCCTCCACGAACGGCCGAAAAGAACCGCCGCCTCCAAAAACGACATCTCTCCTCTAAAAGAAGTGTCCAGTAGAGATTAGACAGCGCTGGCATGAGGTAGCCGGACACAATATGCATGAGTCGGGAGCCCTTCATGAGAGATCAGGGAAGGGGATTATGAGCTTCAATGTCACGTACTTGGAGACATCGTTGTTCAAAGCTCTCTGGCTTTGGCTTGAATGCGCTCCTTTTGTTGACATTACATAAACATCTCAAGGGAGCTGTTGTCAATCTTTGCTTCACTCTAAAGGAAGCTAATTTCTGCCTGGAGATGATGATGAAATACACAGCGACTAAACTAGAATCAGACAGTACCTACACTTTTTTTTTTTGTAATGAACTGCTACAAACCCATCAGCAAGGCTCAAGTAGCTCTTCATCGCTACCAAACCGAAATGTGTTCCTTTGAACTCAAATACTAGATTTCACTTAGCTGTATAATAATGGCCATTAATTATCATTAATATGATTACAATACCATTAAAATGGCCATTATTACGATGAGTCACTTTTGAACTAAAAACAATCATTATTGTGGGTGAAAAACACGCTCACCAAGTTTGCTACCATTCAAAAGGTTTCAAATCGCTATGAAAATCTTTTTGTAATTTATGCTTTTATTTGTCAAGGATGCATTAAATTGATCAAAAATCACAGACACTTATAATTTCACGAATGTCTTCTTAAGAAAAAAGTTACTAAAGAATTTTTCAAGAAGTGCACTTCTCAAATATTTTCTTAAAAACATGGCTGTACTTGCTGAAGATTCTCTAATCAATTCAATGAAAACGACTCAAAGGCTGTCTTTTTGCGCTGCCTGCAGATGATCGTAATAACTATAATAAACACATACTTTTCATTGCAACTGACTTGACAGGAGTTCAGCACTTTTTTAATGTGTCAAACGTTTCCAAATCAAAATTCTTCAAGTTTTGTCTTCAGCACAATCTTAAGAAAAAAAAAAAAGATAAGAACATTCTTAAAAAGTGTTTTGGGAATACACATTTCCTAAACTTTATTCTCAAGTTAAAAAATAGAAAGGAAATAACTTAAACTGAAATTAAATTTATTCTAAAGAGATAGTTCACCCAAAAATGACAATTCTGTCATCATTTGCTCACCCTCAAGTTGTTCCAAACCTGTATAAGTTTTTTTTTTTTTTTTGCTGAGCACAGAAGATATTTTGAAGAAGCTAAACAGCTGACAGTAGCCATTGACTTTCACTGGGTTTTTTTTTTCTTCATTCTATGTAAGTCAATGGCTACTGTCAACTACTTGATTACCAACATTCCTCAAAAGATTTTTTTTTTCTGTACTCAGCAGCCCTTCTGTCCTTTCATTCAGTTTTCATTTTTGGGTGAACCATCACTTCAGGAATGTTTCGTTAATCTAGCCTCTGGTCTTCAAAGGATCTTCCACTTGCTGCAAAAGCAGAACTTCAGTCTACTAACAGTCAGAGATTCAGGTGAGGTTTCATAACATTCTTTCTCCCAGCAGAACTTTTCTAACTGTTTACTATTATATTTTTTATATCTGTTGCCCAATATACTTTTTTTCTTCTTATTTTCCAGTTTCAGAATTTTTTCTTTGAAACTCTGCCTTAAGGCCAGTAGCATCTAAAAGTCTTGTATTCGCTGTTACAATTGAAGCTGGTGTTTGGTGTGCAATGTTCAATGAAGCATCCAGCTGGGCACCAGGGAGGGGTTTGTTTTCCAAACTAGAGGCTCTGATGTACTTGTCCTCTTCTTGTTGTGAAAAGGGCCATTCACTTCTATCTTTATATCTGGTTAGATACAGTCTGTTTTCTTCTGTTGAGACCGCAGTGCATGAAATCTACCGATGCTTTTGTTTAGGCATTTTAAAACCAACATTTGACTTGCAAGAATATACTTTTGAGATAGTGTACACTTGCAGGAAAGATACTGTGCAATTTCCACACTTCATTAAGCAGCACAAACATTTGCAACAGTGTCTCAAATACAAAAATGTTCTTTAGACCGCATTTATGATGATTAAATGCTTCACTGGCTGAACAGAAGCATTAGTTTCTTTCAGCAACACAAAAATGTCTTTATGATGCCAAACATTTGAACTGTACTCTATGAATAGACACTTCCAATCAAAAGTTTAGGGTCGATAAGATTTTTTTTATGTTTTTGAAAGTTCTTATGCTCTTACACTCACCCAGCCTAGGTTTATCAAAAATACAGCAAATATTGTGAAATATTTAAATACATGTTTTCTTTTTTTTCTTTTCTTTTTTAAATATTAAAATACATGATTAAATTAATATCATTTATAAAAAAAAAAAAAATAAAAAAAAACTGACATCAAACATTGTAGCGCATATAAAATAATAGAGTATATAAAAATTAATTATTCATAATTAAAAAAAGGTCATGTCCTGAGCAATGTATGCAGCAAACAGGCAGAATGTAACCTCCTACAAATCCCTGCCTGTGGGGAATATTTAATTATATCTTAATTATAGAGGTTTAACAAGAGGCACTTTATCTGTGCAGTGCAATGGAGGACCTCTAGAGAGGCGTTTGGTCACAGTTGCATACGCACACACGGATACACAACACACAGGACAGAGAGCTGGGTCTCTACCCCGTGCTGTAAAGCTGCATTTGAGTGGCTCCTCCATCTGTCTGTCCTAGATTAAATACTTGAGGCAAGAAGAGGACGAAGGACCTAATAAATGAGAATGTCCTACTATCACAGAGCCCCGATCATAAAAGGCAACACTTAACATTGCAGAAATCAATGTAGTCAAAGAAATAATGCTTTGTCACCAAGAATGCGGTGAGCATTCTGTTTATCAGTCTCCTTTAATGCCACAAATATCCTAGCGGTGAGTCTGGGTGATATATATTGAATATTCGCTCTCCTAAAGACCACATCATAAAGGTTAGTTTTGCAATCCTTTCCAGAGACCGAGATATTTCAATAGTGTCTAACTTAAACTTCAGTGGCAGAACTACGTTAGAGCTCCTACTCTATGTTCAAATCATTTCTGTGAATCAATTTAATTCGATTCAAATTAAATGCTTTAGCAAAAAAAAATATATTGTTGTCCATCCGACAATCCATTTTCCGTTTTCCAAAATTCAGCTTTGCCATCACAACAATAAATATTTTATATTTTAAAATCTATTAAAATAGATAAGACTAATCTTAAATTGCAATCATTTTTCACAATATTACCATTTGTACTGTGTAAGTTCAACTAAATGGAGCCTTAGTGAGGTTTCTTTCAAAATTTAAAAAAAAAAAATCTTACTGACCCCAAATTTTTGAATTGTAGTGCATGTCATTATACATTTATGTCATCAAAAAGCTGAATAAAAAGAGAAAGAAAAAAAAAATACAATGGATATTTTTTTTTTGCCATATCGCTCAGCCCTACCTGGCAGTTTCATTACCAAGAATGGTACAAGATTAGAGAAGTGCAGAGTATTTCACTGATGTACTTTGAAGGTAGGCATAAAAGAGAGTAAACGTGATAGATGTCCTCAGTTATTCCTGTATAAGGAGGTTTGTGATGTTATAAACTTCAAACAGGACACCCTCAACTACACCCACTTAACAAGAAGTTATTAATGCACAGTTGACAGGGACACCAGGACGAATGACTTTGGAACCCCAGTCCAAGCTCATTTCCCAGGGTGCAGAGCAAGAGGCTCCATTATTCCCCTAACCGACGCCACGCTCTCGCCACAGGAAAACGCTTTCCGCAGGCTCTAATTATTAAGAAGGTGGAGATAACAAATGTTTGGTGAGAGAAGTTTTCTGTTAAAAGTAGGACGTGAAGTGACACGGTTCCGTCTCAGGTGGGTTCTAGGGCTTTATTTTTAAAATCGGGAATATTTTCCTTTTTTTTAACAGAATGAATCAGGACAAGTCCCACCCCTCTCCTGTCAGTTGAACACAATGTCAGAATGCATGGGGTCCTATTCTAAGCATCTCCCTCTCCCGCTGCGTGGCGCTAGGCTACGGATGAGCCGGAATGTCACGTGATTCGCTGCCGCAACCGTCGCTTCTGTTAGCACTCCATGTAGGTCAGTAAGGAGGACAGAGAAAGACGCAGACCTCGTTTCCACTTCGCAGTATTTTTGAGCCGAAAAAGAAAAAAAAAAAGTCCTGATGAAAAATGAAATCCTCTTCTACCAAGCAAAACCCCCCATACAAAATCATAAACCTTTCCCAATGACAGTCCAAGCAAGATTAGGGCACAGAACCAAATAATCTCATCAAGATAGTGGACGGTGGAGAAAAATGTTACTCAAACCCTATCAGAGAGAGAAGCCTGAATGAAAAGAGCCGAGTGAGTTTAGGAGAGGCACAATGGAGTTAGAAAATTAACTACATAAAAATGGAGAGACCTCTGTCTCAATGCAGTCGTTTAGCGCTGTCGTTATGTTTGATCTACAGGCTTTGAAATCTTCAGGGAGGGAAAAAAATGAAAGCGAGCTTTTTAAATCAAAGTGTGACCCGACAATGATACCTTAGCAGCAAAGAAAGTGTTCATCCACGATATTAATAGAAAAGAAACACATTTTGACAACACTGAATGTGGACAATTACCTTAAAGGGGAGTGATTTCTCACTGCAGGGGCTTATGGGTAGAGAGTGAAGGCTGCTGGCAGGACTGATCTCAGTGCTCTGAAAGGCAAAGATCAGACATCTTAATATTTAATGAGCACATGAAAAGAAAATAACTAATTTAAAAAAGACTGGAAACAATATTCTGCTCATCTCACTCTGAACTAGTTGCCTCTGAGGTTACTATGCTTGGCAGTATTATAAAGTTTGTTTTTAACTATCTGACCCACACACAGTCGAAGACAACAAGAACATCTTCACCAAAAGCCTTGAAAATATAATTTGCACTTACCGTTTCACCAACTTAAAAACATGTAGAAATTAATTTTGAATCAAGCTCAATAAATGCTTCAAAAGAAAGGCATAAATTAAGCAACACTGTTATTACTCTAAAACTCAATAACGAAACACACTGGGAAATTAGCTCATGTTGTACATATTATGTAATTATACCATCCAAACAGGGGAGCAGACAGCCCTGTCCTCTCTGTGCTGTAGCCTCAAACGCTTCTCTCCTTCATCACGCTACTGCTGCCTCTCCCCCATATTAATGTGAGGAAGAGAGCTACAGACGCAGTGACACTGTCAGAGATGCAGAACACTTTAGTCTGAGTAGAGCGGCAAACAGACAAAATATTGAGCGATAATATTAAAGTCAGACACTTTTGTAAAAAAATCAAATAAAAGAAAAAATGCTGCACAGCTAAAGAGAACGATATAAAAAGGTATTTACTTCAAATTTTGGACAAAATACAAAAACAAAACATAACCAAAAGAAAACAAAATTATCTTAAATGGCTCCTATTATGCCCTATTTTTACAAGATGTAAGTTTCAGGTGTGCCCAGAATGTGTCCGAAGCTTCAGTTTAAAATACACAACAGAAGCAAAAATGTGTTGTTTTCGTGAGTCTCTTTTAATGCAAATGACCCTTTCAGAAAAGGTCTGTGCTTTCACAGCTTGTGCCTCGGTTACTACAGCAACAATAAACAAAACATTGGTTTGGTTTTGATTATCATCTCTGTTGCACTCGTGCTCACATGACGTTGTAGTTCTTCGTCAGCACGAAAAAGTTTATTCTTTGTATGAATTTTAAAAGTTTTGGCAGTCTGAACTTTTGATATATGATTTTCTGACTGCACGCACAAAAAGCGCACTCACAGAAAGCTGGCTCTTTCATGTCAAGGTTGTGTCAAAAACACACAAAGTTCACACACAGTCGGCTATGTCTGCAAACATAAACAGATGCATGCAGGGCCTAAAACTAAAAACTAACTTTTTGCCACGTGATAAAATTTACCAGACAAAAAAAAAATTTTAACGGCCATGAAACATGAAACAGATTTATTGATTTATCCTTTTTTTAACAAACTCTGTTTGCGATGCATATGTGGTGCGTATTTCTTTCCCTGCACCCATGTTAACTGATTAGACCAGGGCTATTCAGTTAGCTTCATTTGAGGGACAGATTATTGAACACAAAATTTGAAGGGGGCCCAAGGGGGTCGGGGGCCGTCCCCGTCCCGATCTCTTTCTGGGGGGACCCATAAAATTAGACATTAAATTAAAATCTGCAAAAGGTTAACATTAGTGCTGTCTGTCAATTGATTAAAAGATAATTAATCACACATTTTTCTGTAATTAATCATGATTAATTGCATATTTACATTGTCATAATTTCACATTGAACCTCCAAATTAATGAAGAAACAGCAAAGACAGCATATTTTAAAATATGCTTTTAATGGCATCTATTTACTAAGTAGCCTATTATTAATGAAGTATTGATACCAATACTGCTACTGGTGTCTCTATTTATGAATTATAGCCATTCAACATTTACAGTATAATTGAAAGCCATTATTTTTAACATTTAATAGGCTCTCTTTAAAACAATCTTCACATAAACTGTATATGCGTAAACTATACAGATTCCTCTTTATTCAAGCTACAAAAGTTAATCAGCGACTAGAGCAGTCGAGTGATTTCTCTTTTTCGTTTGTTCTTTGATTTACATCAATGACAGACTTCAGCAGGTTTTACTTTAAAACCTGATGCACATGACGCGGATCTGAAACATACCCTATTTTCTCCAAACTATTTGCAGTCATTTAAGACTACGTTTACAAGGTAACTCGCCAAAACCGCATATTTTGACATAATTGTGTGTGTTTTCATCCGTTGAAGCGCTACTGGTGCACTGTCTTAGCAGCTTCACTGCACCGTAACCCCAGGTATGTGTCGCCACATTCTCAGGTTATGAAGAATAAAGAAGGGAAAAGTTAATCTTCCAAAATGAAGCAGCAATATCTTCTCAGGTAAAAGTTATTAGAACTGTGTCTAAGGACAAGCTGGCCATCACATTGCTCTGACCTTATCAGCCCGTTTGTATCCTATTATTTGATTCGCTCTTGTCGCTTATGACAGAACAGCTAATCACAATGACCTTGTCTTTGGAAAATATTTTTTTATTCGCTTACATCAGAAACAGCGAATCTCTTTAAAAACCGGCTGTTGTTTTCACTACATTGCATTGTTATATTTCGTAAAAGTTTTACCCGCCAACTGGCGACTGACACTGATATATATTCTCGCCAACGCTGATTTGTACTCACATTTGGCGCTTGACGAGTGTTAATTTTAGACCCTGTGTATGAGTATATGAGAATTGTGAAACGGTGTCTCTTGGACATGGCGATAATACACTACTAACGCATTTCAACCAGGTCTGTACCAGTTCTCTGTGACGTGCATCTATCAAATCTTTCTTTTTTAAAGCAGCATTAAAAATAAAACAAAAATATAACTTAAAGCAATAAAATAAAAACTATGATAAAGTCTCTGAGGAACTCTGAAGCTACCCACTATTTGTGGGTGTGAGTGGAGGGGCTCACCATGCCATTCAGTTATTCCACCGGCAGAGAAATAAAGAAATAAAAAAATACCAGGAAAATGAAGTGACTATAATCAAGTAGTTTCAATGGGTCTATAAATTTCAAACAAGGTACAATATCACAACCATTACAATGTCATTTTGGTAAATGTTTCACGGCAAACGTGAATGAATTTTAAGCAGCATTTCAGACTGCATAATTATTAAAGGATTCAAGACTGATCCAGCATGTGCTGCTTTGATTAATGTGTTTTCTATGCCTGCATTTTAAGTACAAGGAGAGGACAAGAAAACTGTAATGAAAAGTGCAAACATATTGAGGTAATCAAAGAAGGTATGAAAGCAAAAGCAGTCAAACGTTTCACTAATGCAGATTCTTCCCAATGCTTTCAAACAAAAACCGCCAAACGACAAAACAGAGTAGAGTCAAAATTATTTGCTGAAAAATGCAAAACAGTAATTTAAGAATTTACCCTGTTCAATATTAAAACTTAAATCTCTGCTCAGAATACAAAGTAATTATCAGAATGGTTATATATGCACATGGCCACATCTGAACCGTTTTAGCAGGTGGGAAAATGCAATAGTTATGTAAATGAAACAGGCAGGACGCACACACAAAAAAATAAAAAAAAATTCAACAAAAAGCCAGTTTAATCCACGAAGGATGCTGTGCCAGGTACTGAATGCCAACAGGCACTACAGTACATAATGTTCAAAGATATAAGAGCTATTCAATTCAAGCCTATGTAACATTCAAACAAAAAAAAATACGAATGTCTGAGGTTAAACGCTCTTGATTCAGGCTCTGAAACCAGTCTATTGCTTTCCTATTATAGCAACTAAGTGTGAGCAGACAATCTATGCCCCTTTCACATATTTACTACTTAACATTTGGCTAAATCAAAACCTCTCTGAACATTTTGAACCGACATTCTCACTGCGCTGCCCCAAATTAGTCTGGAACAAGGTATCAAAAGACCAAAAGCACAAAAGACACACGAAGAATTAAAGAACAGGCAGTGTGTAAAATCACCGGTCAAGCAAATAAAACCCACAGCAGAACTGCACAAGTCATTGTGATTCTTCTTACACTGTAGTTTACAAATGCTGAAGGAAGATGGCTAATTTACATGTTAATGAGAAGAGTCAGTAAAGAGGCCAAAGAACTTCCTCTTCAATATTCATGTTCCTCTGTTGTGCGCTGTTCTTTGGACCTTCACTGAGGAAAGTGATTGTTATTATGAAGGAATGTAAAACAGAGTTCATGCAGTTACTGCTCTGAGAAATGTGGAATGGAAATAAGTGTGTTCTGGTCAATAAATCAATTTGGGTTAGCATTATTAGCTGTAAGGGATAAAACCAAGATTTTTTTTAATACTGTAGTGACTTCAAAGAGCATTCAAATAAAATCCCACATTACTAACACAACATACACTCCATTAAATGTTCTGAAAAATTAGGAATGCAATATTAAAAGTTCTATACAATTTCGTCTCAATAAGTTCAAATTAAATTCTAGGAGTGAATTCAGGCATCACAACATGTAAAATTAATATTCATTTTGAGATTTGCTAAAAAATTACACTTAAGTGTCAAATTATTATATAAAAAAAATATTAAAATGTAAAAATTAAATAGGAGTGAACTGCATAGGTAATCTAAATGTAAAAAAAGGGAAAATGCACAATTAATTATAAAATATCAACCAACGTCATCAAATATAAATAGAATATACGTCTGTAACAAATATGGCATAAATAAATCTCTACGAAAAACTTATATACAATAATATAAAGTGCATCCAAAAAGTATCGGATACTTTAGTCAAAAAAAGTCTGCTAACAAATAATGTACCTGTACTGTAGTAGTCTTGCTGTAACATTTTACTGGCTGATCAAATCAACACTCTGACATGCTTTTCTTCCTCTCACAGCCTTTTCATTCATGTAGTTTCTACTCTAACCAAGGTCTACATTCTGACTGAATAAGTCTCTTCTGAGTGTGAGATTCTCCTGGTGTTCACCCTGAATGATGAGGCATGAAACTGGCAGGGCACGGAGAGCTCTTCTACCTGTTCTAATGCACCCGTGATGAAGGCCATAGCAGCTTCATGAATCAACTGTCAGGGTGGAACATTACCTCCTGCAGGGTCCTGCGTAGCCGCAGCAGAAGAGTCTTTACCGCTGTGCAGTCCTGCTGCATCAGCCTGAACGGCAGTGCTTCCAGCCCGGGCAAAGGTTCATCATCACGAGACAGACAGAGGGACATCGGCCGCTGCTCCCTGGAAGGAACAAAAGAAAACAATTTCTGTGAGCAAGAAACAATCAGAGATTTAGGGTCACGATACCAGAAATTTCACAGAAAGTGGATTTCCAACATACACTGCCAAATGAATATGCATTCAATGCAATATAACAGTATTTTATGCAATAACCATATCAATTTCAATCCTGTTCTCCACTGATTGTGATTTAAACTAGAATGAAATGTAAATAAGCTCATTTTTGCCTCATTGTTTGCATTGTGCAGATTTCTGCGCAAATGAACAGATCAGTCATTCATGCAGAGAATGAGATCAAATTAAACTTGATTAGAAGCGCTTCTTGAAAACGACAGAAAGACAAAGGTTCAGAGTGCAGAAAAGACCCTCGAGAGACACTCGAGAGGAACAGTCATACCCTCTTCATCAGGCCTTTCATTGGGTCTAATCTATATATAAACTCAGACAATTAGACCATTAAGAGGTTACAAAACATTACTTTCTCCAGTCTACTGAGATCTTGACTGAACGTCACAGCATCAATATCAGGAGAATTATATGAAGGGGGAAAAAATCGTGTATTCCAAGGATGACGTACACAAAATCAAAAGACTTAACACCCAAAAGTAAGGCAATATCTTTTTCGAGACAAAAATCTCTTTCGTTCTTCATTTTTGAAAGAACAAAAGCCCAACGTATATCAATGCCGTATATCAAAGATATCTTCAAAGGAAGCACAGGGTATGTGGACCGATAGAAATCTCTTATTTGAGAGTTCCACAAAAAACACGAAGAAAGAGACCTCTTGCTAATTACGAATCTGATTCTGCTCAACAGAAGGATCACATTGCAGCTCCAGACTTGTCTTTATACGTTTCTGGGTTTCAGATCGAATTTAATTCAAGGTGCTTCAGATATAATTAAGTATTTATGCTTTTTAAAAGTACACCGATAACAAAAGATCAAAAGGAACCTTGGAGATTTTGATTAGAATTAAGCATCGATTCCTGGGAACCCCTCCAACGAGAGAGTCGCAGAGTCCGTAAACACAGTCAGTCTTGACACTTTTGTTGTCATTTTTATTTCAAGGCTTTTGTGGTGAGTGTCCTTGGAGCTGCAAGAAGAAAGCGAAATTTCACTTTGCTACTCTATGGCAGGTTACAAGCTTTCCATCTCACACTTGTCAATTAATATCACCTTCTGAAACATCCTCTCTGAAAAATGGGAATATGTTTTCTTGTTTCTCAATCCGCAGCATCGACCGGTAAAAACATACTATCCATCCTGAAGGATATATCAATTGTTTCTGTTTTTGCGAATTTACAAAAGATTTCATAAACGGCTTGGGTTGCTAAATGCCTGAGAAAGCATAGACAGAATACTGACTTATTCATGATCCTCGCGCTGAGACACGGCATAGGAGAAGGCGTTCTTCTTCAACATACTCATTAAAATATTAGAGCCTGTATAACTCAGTGTCTGCACAGAAAGCCAGCAGCAAAAGCACGGTTCATTCTTTGTTTTTTCCTGCGAGAACTGACTACAGCACCTAACAGATTCCTCTAATATTGTATTTTACTGTGACACAGAGTCAACTGATGTATTTGTCAAAGCATGGCATGGAAAATCGATCATTGCACACATGAATTATAAAAGCAGAAGTATGGAACCACAATGTTTATTACTTAAAAAGGAAATCAGAGTGAGCACTGCAGAAGTGATTGTATATTGTGCCTTAACAATTCTCGATTTCCTTTAGCTCTGATGCCTGAGGCGTTTAACAGCATTCTGAAATGTTTTCAGAAAAAAAAACAGAACTCTCAATTTTGCCACTTTCAAGCAATTTCCAAACACATTAAAAACATAGACCTGGTGTTAAATGGCACCTCCTATAAACACAACTGTCAGAGTTATTATTCTGTCTGCAAGGGGATGTTCTTTACTTGAAAGAAGCTCTGTGCATCAGGTAATTATCTAGATTCAATCATTAATTACAATTTTAGATGTCAGGGCCTCTATGATTCGGCTTAACAAGCAATGTGATTCCTACAATAACTAGAGTAATTTAAAGTTGTGAGGTAAATCTCACTGCGACAACACTTTGCCTATAAACATGCTAACAAAAATGAAGGCTTCCAATCCTATATGAATATGCAAGGCTGCCACACTTAGGCCCAATCCCATTTCTACCCCTTAGCCCTTCCCCTTTCCCCTCGATTCTCTTTTGGTTGGAGGGGTAGGGGTAAGGGGAAGGGCCAGATAGCCCATCAAACGAAGATTTGTCAGGACCACACTTCAAATGATGGGGTATGAATTATCTCAGCATAAACCGGCTACAGCGCCAACATGGCTGCCCGAGCGAACAAAAAGACACATAAATATAAGCATTTTTGGTATTAATAAAGATTTTAAATTAAAGTAATCATTTGTTCTATGTTGCATTCAATCGTGAGTTCATATTTACGGTCATGTTATTCAAAGAAATGTCTGCAAAAAAAAAAAAAAAAAAAAAAAAATTAGCTAAAGTTGCTAACGTCATATCATTACAGACTGCATGATTATATTTTCATGTCTGATCAGGGCGATAACCACCATAGACATTGAGAGGCCTAGTCCCCCTAATAATAATAATTAGAAATCCTCATCAAATATTGCCAAATCGAGAGAGAGAGATTAAAGTTGCGTGTATGCGCATCTGTGTGTCTCTCTTTACAGTGTGTGAGTTTACTTCAAAAACATTGATTTTATCCTCTCATTGCTGGAAAATATAATGTAGCGATTAAGTATTTAAAATTTTATTAATAAAAGTCGTGAGGCAGCGCTGACAAGTTTCTTTGCTCCTGGATGTGAGAGCTATGCGATCTCCGATATATGTGTGTGTGTGTGTGTGTCAGTAAGCAGCGCATTAATATAGAACGGTAAGGCTCTAATGCACACCAGTATAAGTGTGTGTATTGTAGGAGCTAGACAACGTATGATGACGTGTAGCGGTATAATAGTGGTGTCCCAATTCTTAGGGGAATATTTTCACCCCTACCCCTTGACACTCTGGTAGGCGGAGGGGTAGGGGTAGGGGAAGGAGAAGGGGAAGGAGAAGGGGAAGGGGAGGGGTATAAAATAGAACTGGGATTAGGCCTTAGTGTTATGATTTCTTCCATTCATCTATTTATGAGTGGTCCATCATGTTAATTTATAATAATAAAGCCTATGTAGCCTCTAAAATGCTGCCTACGTAGGCAGCTCACTAAGTTTTGGAACAAAGCCTGTATATTATTTATGCTATAAAATGATCCATTTACATTTAGTTGAGGCGATGCTGCTATTAATCAGGTCTTGGGATACACTTTGCTCCGAGACGCACCTAAAAGCTGCTGACCTCAGGCTGTTTTCATTATGCTTCAGTTGCAGCTTTGTCTCAACATTTACACCAACAGTAACACCTACATATTTCACTTTAATTATTCAGTCACCTGCATCACCCCACTACATAATATCCATTATCACCTCACTTCTGGCCATAATCTGATTATGCCAATGCAAACAGTGTCAACCAAGTCTGATCTTTTATGCATATGACCTCTGCTTAGCAGGTTGACAACCCCCCTCTGCGTGAGCTCTCATTTAGAGGCTGTATGTTATTGAAAGTAGTTGAGGGGCAGAGCACTGGAGTTCTGTACTGGCATCTGTCAGATGTAAAAACTCCCTCAGGTGTTCTGTGTTACACCTATTTGCACCATTTTCTCATCCGGCCATTAGCATCCTCATTAACATTAGACAAGCCAGGCCCTTTGTTCTTTTAATCACATTTTAACATTGCACTACAGGAGCAAAGTCCCGCCTATGTTCATAGATGCAAATAAATGTGTTTGGAAACCTCTAATCTGAATGATGGCTTCCAGAAGCAGTGTCCAGATCAGAGAAATGCTCACAGTCCAATGCTAGTATAGTAATTATTGTAAGGGGAGAGATCCAAAAACTTGTGCCCTTTTTCTGCTGGCAAACAAGATACAGAGATAGACTGCTGTAAACATTGAGAGAGCCCACAAGATGCAGTCATCTTTGATTGTGAGCATGAGAGAGAGAGAGAGAGAGAGAGAAGAAAAAAAACAGTGAAAAGTGGTATTAAAATGAATTTAAATGATCTTCCCTACCAGCCAGAGACAAATTTTCACACTAGGTGTGGGCGGTATGACCAAAATCTTTTATCACAGTATGAGTACTGTATCATTCACAATATAGTTATTTTTTACTAGAAATACCCCAAAATTCTCATATACTACCTTTGATTTGTGGGTCAGTAAGATTTTTGTCTTGCACCAAGGCTATATTTCTTAGATTTAAAAAAATACAGTAAAAATAATATTGTAAAATAGTATTACAATTTAAACTAACAGTTTTCTGTTTTAATTTATTTTTTATGTAATTTATGGAAACATTTATTACTATTATTATTATTATTAACAATGCTAAAAACATTTGAACAGTTACATTTATTCGTGCAAATATTTCTGTGAAAACCATACTTTTTCTGGATAATTTGAAAAGAACCGCATTTATTTATTTATTTATTTTTTTACAGATTTTTTTTCGGTCACTTTTGATCAATTTAAGCATCCTTGTTGAATAAAAGTATTTTAAAAAAACCTTACCCAATATGCTTTTTTTATTATTATTCATAGCAAAAATAATAAGTAAAAACATTGTGTTTTCTACATTGGTATAAGCCCTTAAAAAAAAAAAAAAAAGCCACATTGTTTGACAACTAACATTCACAGACCACTCATTTCTTCATGCTATTGGCCATTTAGTTTATCCAAGCAAGACATTTTGACAAACACAACAGACTGCAACAAATTGGTCAAGTCCTATGAATGCAAGGATTTCTGGCAGCAATACTAGAAGTCAACAGTTTTCACACTGCCATCAACCATTTCCCTCAAACTCAAATTTTTGAGCTTTGACTCTTTTTCATTACGACGACTAGCTTCAGGCCGGGATCAGCAACCTCGGCGATGACATCATCTCTGTTTGTTTGTTTATTCTGAACTTTTCAACCCCAAACATCTGAAAAGCTTAAATGTGTTGATTCTGCTCATTACGTGACGTCCCTTGTGGCTTAATTGTGGCTTATTTATTTCTAGCAGGGAATTAAGTGATGATGTCAGAGCGGACGCGGTAGTGGTTGCAGGCGGTTTGTTGACATTAAAGCAATGTTTCTGGTTGATCAAATATTTATGCCTTTAGAAGATTCATTTGTTGAAAGTCTTACATGAATGAGCTTCATTTAAAATTGACAAATTCAATGGAAATTTAACGTAAAATCTTTGTTTCTCCCCTCAAAAATATTAACAGCTCAAGCTTTAAGAGATTTTCGCTTTCTAGAAGGTAACGATTCTTACTGTAGAGGAAAATTACCATACAGTCAATATGTCATAAAGGTCTCAAAAAATCCTTCTGCCATTTATGACTAAGAACCACTTGTGTTTCAACATTTCATGGTTTGTGGATGCACATCAGGCGAAGAGGCGTCCGCCTCACAAAGACTGTGTGTCCAATCAGTGATGTCACAAGCTTCCTTGCTACATGTGACAACAATGGATTCCGCCGCTGTGACTCAGCCAGACCCCCAGGAGACTTTCCTACAAGCCAGATCGCGCTCACACACACACACACACACACACACACACACACAGTGGAGAAATCAACATGATGCCACAACCGAGTGTGTGATCAAAGGTTAGGAATAATCACACCCCCAACTCCACGCTTCAGAAAAAAAAAAAAACTGACTGGATCTCAGTAATTAGTTATGCTCAAACTAAAAGTCTAGCACTCCTTTAGTCACACCCGAGTTTCCTTGAAAGTCCCCTCTCGCTCTCTTTCTTTGAATCACCTTGACAGACTTAGGTAAGGAGACTGGGGAAAGTAGCACAAGGCCAGACATGCTGCCTTCTGTTGTGGAGGACCACAGCTTGCTGAGAGCTGAGGAGTCTGCCCCCTGCTGAAGCAAACCTGCTCCTGAAGGACATGAGGAAGAGAGAGAGAGAACCCAGCTGGTCGTGAGCTTTGCGTCTCAGCATTTCACTGCTTTCTCTGTCTCTGGGCTAAAGGTGCACTCAGTAAGTTGTTGTTTACATTTTGCAGGCTCTTCATCTCAGCGCACTTTTATGTTTGCGCATTATAAAACACCTTGTGCTCTATAAGACCTCTATATAATGTAAACATGATTATCAATATTTATTTTAACATCAACACCAACACTACTACTAACATATAACAAAACATTTTTGCTGTTGTTTGTCATCATTATTGACATGAAATATTATTATTATTATTATTATTATTATTATTATTTTAGTAGTAGTTGTTTTTTGTTACTGTTAAATAGTAATAATCACTATTAATGACAATAATCACGATTACATTTAGAGGTTTTCCAGACCTCCAGAGATTTGAGAGACTGTGCTTTACAAATAACATATAATAATAATAATGTTGATGTAATTATTCATTATAATTTAATAATTTGACAATTATTATTAAATTAGAATTTAATTAAAATTATATTGAACCATATAAATAAATTATTTATAATAACAAATCATAAGATAAATTGTAATAGTAGAAGTGGAAGTGTGTTAATAAAGAGCTGTTCAGTTTAGTCTTAAACCCAGTAGACAATTAGGATGTTCCCTCAGGGATTGTTAATGCGTTTTAAGAAAAATATCTGTGATATACGTGACTTGAAGAGATGTTCGGATTTAGTTCTACAACATGAATTACACATTACAAACGGTTGTTTATATGTTCAGTGAATCAAACTTGCATCCTTATGGTAAGTAATCCTTATTTTACATAATCAAAAATAGCTATTCTAACTCATTATGAACTCTGTTGGGAACTTAAGACTAATGCACTTTCAGGTTTGACCTACAGATCAACATCATGGCAGTCCAGTGCTACAGTATAGCAAACAATGGCTGTTCATGGAGGTCACCGGGAAGGGACTATTGCAGGTTACAACAAAATTTCGAAGTCTTACTGAAGTCAAGTCATATTTATATATAAAAACAATTTTTAAAAAAAAGTTATTCATTTCTTTACGTGAAACTTTTAATGAGGAAAAAATGACTGAGTGCACCTCTAAAGAAAAGACGAACAAAATATGATTTAGAGAACGCATACAAGGAAACTGAATGGATCTTATGAACAATTAGATTTTTTTCCTCCTAGACGACCTTGCTGATAGTAACTAAATCAGATCAAACCGCAATAAAGACTTGGTCATTTTGTTCTTCACAAAATGGGGGGGGGGGATGATACGGTTGAGGATTTCAGTTTCCTTTCATTTAAACTGTGACTCTCTCTGTATGAAAGCTGTATAAGAGAAAACCAATCATAAACCTTTACACTGTCTTTGGCAGCACTGCTAAGATGGACTGAACTCTTTTTTCCATCTCTTCCTATAGCTTCATCTTTCTGTCTCCCTTCACAGAGCAAAACACTTCCTTCTGCCTCTCTTCAGAGCTGTAAAATGGGCTAGCGCTGCGTCGCTGAGCGAGAAAAACATAACACGAGCTGCTGTGCATCAGTCTCGCTGACGGCTGATGCATTTTCCACACCAACAACCCAGATTTCGCCTTGGGATAATATATCTTGTCACTTAGTCAGGGTGTAGGATTATAGCCCATCAAACAGTGCATCCTCAACTCTAGCTGAGCTGACTCACAGCAGAAAACAGGCCTCCCAGCCACTGTCCATTAAAGACATCTATACTAGCTGACACCTCCCCACCATAATGACACTATACCGCAATCTCAAGCATCTTTCAAGCCATTTCTCTCCAGTCTTCCAAATGATGAATTTGACAAACATGAGAAAAAGCCAACTACTTTACTTCTTTTTGAGTTCCATTGTTTTCAATGCTGGGTGAATTATAAGACACTAAAAGCAATAAAAAGGATAGTTCACCCAAAAACGAAAGTTTGCGATTATTTACTCATCCTCGTGTTGTTCCAAAATAGTATGCAGCCTTTATGGAATGCATTCTTTTTCCATACAACAATAGTTCACAGTGATTATGGCAGGCAGAGCTCCAGTAAATAAATGAAAAATCCATGACTGGTGAGCTATATTCTTCAGAAGCTTTGTGTAAGAAACCGATTGAAATTTACCTCATTATTCACACGTTCAGATATGTGTCATACCCCAATGTGATGCATCTAAATACACTACTCTTGAAAAAGTTGGGAAGATTTTATGTTTTCAAAAAAGAAACCTTATATGCTCCCTGCAATTATTGAATACAAAAAACATTGTAATACTGTTTAAAATTTAAAATAACAGTTTTCTATAGTAAAATATTTTTTCAAATGTAATTTACCATTACATTTACTCCAGTCTTTAGTGTCACATGATCCTTCAGAAATTATTCTAATGTTCTGAGATGGTAGTCAAGAATTATCATCATCATCCTTTTTGAAAACATTTTTTTGTTGCTAAATAAATTTGTGGAAACCGTGATCCTTCAAGAACAGAAAGTTTAAAAGTACAGCATTATTTTTAAAAGGTAAAAGACAATCTATAAATTTACAAAAGATGTAACTTTTGATGAATGTAATATCAAATAAATATATAAAGATATGTCTTACTGACTCTGTATGTAGAATGAGATTTGAGAGATGCAGTGGAGGGAACATTCCCCAGTAAAACAATTAACCTACATTTCAGTATATTTCTTACAACTATCATTCAGCTTCTTATAACTATCATTCAGCTTCAGAAGACTCAAAGTATTTTCTACAAGTCATATAGACTACTTCTGTCATTGTTTTATGGTGGTTTTCTGTTCTTTTGGTTTAAAGGGGTCATCGGATGCCCATTTTCCACAAGTTGATATGATTCTTTAGTCTAAGGCAAGACACCAGTCAAGTCTGTGCTGAAACATTATAGTCAATCAAACAATCGTGGGAGGGCCTGGCTCCCTGTGATGTCACACAGACAAGAAGCTGAGAACGGCTTGATTTGAGAAAGAGGTAATGATTTTAATAGATTTAAAAAAATAAATAAATTTAAAAAAAAAACACTGGGTGGATTTTTATCATTATAAGGTGGTTGTGTACACACACTGCCAACAAACATTTATGTTCAAACAACATGTAAAAGTGCATTTCGCATTCGATGACCCCTTTAAGAACACTATGAACTGTTGTATATTAACAAAAAAAAATAAAAACAACAAGATACTGAACATAAGATCAGTGTTGGGCACGTTACTTTAAAAAAGTAATTAGTTATAGTTACTAGTTACTTCTCACAAATAGTAACTGAGTTAGTAACTGAGTTACATCATTATAAAAGTAACTAATTACCAGGGAAAGTAACTATTGCGTTACTTTTAAAAAAAAATGTTCAAATGTCAAATAACTTTGGATGCCCCCAATATTAAATATGTTAAATTAATGAAATGGACACTAAAAAGAATAAATTATTATTATAAAACATTGTGCATTAACCTACCCTATTTATCTACTGACACTTAGTATCAGTCAGTCAAGCATTATAATATAATATATAATATTATGGTAATTTAATATTATATGATGATAGAACTTTAGTAATTAGAATAACCAAATATGAATGCATATTTGTCATCAATATAAAACGCACTAAGGATTAATGAGCTGCTGGGTTCATGAATATTAATCACGTTGTCTGCGTTCGCTTGAATTGATTTGCTGAAATCAAAACAGGGACAATAATAGGTGAGCGCCAGCCAATGAGATTGTGGTTTGCGCATTAGCTCCGCCCACTACAAGAGAAACCGGCAGTTCTTAAAAGCTGAAGAATTCCAAAGGAACTCCGTTATTTTGACAGGAAAATACAACAAAGAATATTGTTTACATGTAGCGCGTCAATTCTGCATGTTATGAAAGACTCTCTTGCTCTGTATCTTTCTGTGCGTGCGTGTATATGAGAGAAAGCGACTGTGAGTCGTGCGCCTTCACACTAGCGTTTATGGTACGTCAAATACAGGTACACGCATCCATTCAGATGAACTGAAAAATTTAATTCTAATAATGTCATATAGTAACGCCACATTTTATTGTCAGTAACGGTAACGGCGTTGTAACGGGGGAAACAGTGATTCGTTTGATTACTCGTTACTGAAAAAAATAACGCCGTTTATTTACAATGCCGTTATTCCCATCACTGCATAAGATATTGCTTTTGTTTTTCATTAAAAAAAGTAACAGTATGCTTAAAGGAACACTCCACTTTTTTTGGAAATAGGCTGAGAGTATAGTTCCTAGCCAAATCGGACTAGAAAATCGCAACTTTTCATTTTCCGCCAGTCTTAGTACACGATATAACTACAGAAGAGTCGAGTTTTAAATAGGAAAACTATCGAAACTCTTTGGTCATTTTTGAACGCGATGCTACTGGTCTAATCGGATTCAATGATCTATGCTAAGCTATGCTAAAAGTGCTATCGCCAGACACGGAGATCGGCTGAATGGATTCAAACACGGTAAAACTCAACTTATTAACTCTGGGGGAGTTGGAGAATGAGCCAAAAAAAGTGAAGGTGAAGGTGAAGGTGAAGTGACATACGGCCAAGTATGGTGACCCATACTCGGAATTTGTGCTCTGCATTTAACCCATCCAACGTGCACACACACAGCAGTGAACACACACACACTGTGAACACACACCCGGAGCAGTGGGCAGCCATTTATGCTGCGGCGCCCGGGGAGCAGTTGGGGGTTCGGTGCCTTGCTCAAGGGCACCAGTCGTGGTATTGAGGTGGAGAGAGCGCTGGACGGTCACTCCCCCCACCTACAATCCCTGCCGGCCCGAGACTCGAACTCGTAACCTTTGGATTACGAGTCCGACTCTCTAACCATTAGGCCACGACTTCCCAGTGGAGTGTTCCTTTAAAATTGCATAAGCCTAAGTAAAGAGAAGTAAAGAGATTTTCTTTTTCTTTTCTTTTTTGTGAGCTATCCCTTTAAATGCTCTTTAAACACTGTTAATAAATTATAACATGCCGCAAATAATCACTAATAAAATTAGCTAGCCCAGCATGAATAGTAATAGCTTGGCTGACGATGAAAAAGCCTAAACCTTGTCAATAACAGGGTCAGACAATCATAGCACAAACTGTGAGATCTTTAACATAAGAACAGAACTGTCCTGCGGTGCCATAAATTTATAAAATAAATACAGAACTACCTGAAATATAACAATAACCCAAAAAAGTAGCTTGCAGGGCTACTCGATAAGAAATCTCATTCAAAACTGTGTCAAAGATATCAAGACAAGGTCATTCAATCACCACCTGCTGACAAGGCGAAAATACGCTTTCTAGAAGCAGCACGGCTTTTATGAGGCATTCGCTAGCTCAAATATACTATAAAATGTCATATAACAGTGTAGGTTTGGAAAAGTACTTCTCATAACCTTTCAGCAATATAAGGTAATATCTGGAACAGCGGTGTTGCATTTAAACATTAAACCTTCTACGTATACAAAAAACAAATACAGGACTTATTACAAGTAGTTGACATATAGTAGTTTGGGTACGTTCTGTAATAATTTCAAAATAAACTCCTTCTATTTTAAGGGCATGCTCTAAAAACTGTACAAATAATTATAATTATAAGGTCAGGAAATGTATTCAATTTTCTAGGCTAATTTCCATGCTAATATAATTTGCTCTGTGTCCACATGGGATTCATCCGGCTCTGAAATGACTCATGTCATTACGCACGAGGATGAAACTGCCAGTCAGAGTAGACAGAGTTTGAGAGAACATTATCAAATCATACAAACTGTCGACGCAGTCAATGCCCATGTCAATACATCAGAGAAAGTTTGATAGTTTAGGGAACAAGATGCAAAGCAGTGGATGAAGTAGGACTCGCTTCCACTGAGAACACAACTCTATAAATTAGTTTATTCTCACGTCAACATTGTCATGACTGTATTTCTTGGCATGCTAGTTAGCGGTCGCTGTAGTTTACTTAGTACTCTGAAAATTGATTTAATCAAAATGCTTCAAATCTGGCTAAAGCTGTGCTTCTGTTTCACATAATAGGACAATCCCCCAAATGAGTACTGATGCTCCAAAATGAAAATTCTCAGAATAGCACAATATACTTATACCACACATACAGAAAGGGTGAAAATCTCTGTAAGCAAAAGCTTCTTTCCATCAGTACATCATCCATCTTTATTTACATGATTTATGATGATGGATCATTTGACATGCTTGCAGCTTTTTTGTATGCAGCAAAGATTCTGTTACTAAATGTTCGTTTCTTTTAAAACTTTCAGCTAAACGTTCCAGTTTTATACATTAAATGCTATTTAAAATGTTATTAAAATGTTGTTTATTTATAAACATGTAATAGCTTTTCCTTGCGTATATTCGTAATATATGTAATAAACTGAAGCACAGATGTCTTGAATGACATTATTTCTTCTGTGGAACACAAAAGATGATATTTGGTGTACGGACCAAAACAAATGAGAAGACGATTTAGAAATGATCATCTTTTTTGTTTCACAAAAGAAAAAGTCATTGAAGTTTGAGACAACATGAGAGGGAGTAAAGGATGAAAGAATGTTCATTTGTGGTTGAACTTTCCCTCTAAGGAACTATAAACAGTAAGCACTGAAATATTTTTTATAAAAGAGCTGACTTAGAACAAATATGAATTTAATAATATTTCTGCACTGCAGGGGTGACTCATTTTTGAAGATTTTAAATTGTTTTGAATTGTTTTTGAAAGAATTCTCATATGCCCACAAAGACTGCATTTATTTGATCAAAAATACAATAAAAATACTAGCATTGTGAAATGTTATTACAATTTTAAATAATCGTTTCCTAATTTGAAATATTTTTAAATGTAATTTATTCCTGTAATAGCAATGCTGAATTTTCAGTAGCCTTTATTTTAGTCTTCAGTGTCACATGATCCTTCAGAAATCATTCTAATATGCTGATCTTGTGCTCAAGAAACATTTCTTATTATTATCATCAATAATGAAATAAATTATGCTGCTTAATATTTTTGTGGAAGCAGTGATACTTTTTTGATGAATACAAAGGTTTAAAAGAAAACAGCATTTATTTTAAATACATTTTGTAACATTGTAAATTCCTTTACGGTCACTTTTGATGAATGTACTGCATCCTTGCTGAATAAAAGTACTAATTTCTTTAAAAAAAAAAAAAAATCTATTTCTAATATGCACTTTCTTGTAGTGCCGGTGAAAATATTGGCAGATTTGAACTACAAATCTGATTGGACCAGCAGAAGAAAAAACCTCTGCAAATCAGTTCATGTTCATGAAACAACTGGATGATCTTTTTGTGGTTTGTAACGAGGTAAAAACCATTACTGAATCATTAAATTGGGCATGTAACATTATCCCCCCTGTCGAACCATTCATGTTCACAGTGCATCTGTGAAATTAAGAGTAGAAGCTGCAGTGAGGAAAAGGTACCTGAGGGGGGGCTCCTTAGGATCTCTTCCAGGGGTCCGGTCGGTGGAGGCCTCCAGGGGTGAAGGCAGCAGGTTGAGGCATGATGCAAGGGAATGACTGGAATCCTCCCGTGAGGCTGTAATAGCAAATTAAAAAAGAAAAAAAAAAAAAAAAAAAAAGAAAAAGCTTCTGGGTGAAAATAAGCTTCAACTTTATTTGCCTGAAATAAAGGATTTATTTATATTTTTAAGACATTTTTGTACAACAAACAAAATTTTGTACTTTGTTGGGTCGCCACTTGTCCAATGTGTAATCTGGGTCCTGAAGCAAAACCAGCAGAGAACCACTGATCTAGGGGAAGTTCATGCCAAAATGACTTCATGCACAGGCACTGCGATATTTACTTCTCTTGCAAAAAAGAAACTGCTTTAGTAAATATCAGCAATGACATTTGCAGTGTTTATCTGTGTAGAGGCTTTGCCTGTGGTGCATGTTAACGTGTAGCGTCACATGTGCTGATGTAACTCCTCCCGAAATATCAGAACATTTGGAAAATTAAGATGACGACATGACTAATTCATAACTGTATGCGTGCATAACTTAATGGTGTAATATTTTACAAGGTATTAAAATCGGAAGTCTTCTTCAGCTAAAGCTAGGGGGGGATAAGGTCTCATCTTTTTATCTATGGGAAAAATCATTTCTTCAAGCGATGCAGCTATTATAAGAATGTGTAATTACTATAACAAGATATTCAGAGATTTAACAGCATGAATATGAATGAGAGATAAACGCCATAATGCATGTTTGAGATTCAGAAGCAAAAAGGAGAGAGCAAACTGAAGTCTGGTAAAAACATACCATGGTGAGGTCGCTGGTCATCAGAGAGATCAAGATCCAGCATCAGGTCATCCTCATCCAACTCAGATGAGCCAAGGTTATTCAAAACATCCTGGAAAAGAGCCAGGGTCAAAATAAAACATTTTTTGCTAAGGAGAGCTCCGTGAGTATGGTTCATTTTTATATTGAATGCCATTGAATTCACCAACAAATGGGGTTATGTAGTTGCACATAATTAATGAATTTATACTTAAAGAAAATAATATACTAAATATACATTATTGGTATGTATTATTTCCAGTTATTACTGCAAAAAACTACATATTTTTATAAATTTAGATTTATAAATCAAAACTTAAAATTATATGAAGACATTATTTATTTTAATATTTTTAAAGTACATAATTTAGTAAAAATAAAAAAAATGTTTTTAATGACATATGTATATGTATATGTATGTGTATGTGTCTATGTATGTGTATATATATATATTTTTTTTAATTGTGTTTGTTTTTTGCAAATACATACTCACTGTAAAAATAGTCAAATTATATGACCAGGCCAAAAGGGAAAAAAAAGGGTCTTACTGTTGAGACCTTGTATCCATTCAAGATTAATATTTTAGTAGTTATGACATATTTAGAATACATTTTAATGTCTCTACTTTGCAGTTAGAGTGACTAATGACTTTCTTAAATTAAGCTCAAACCTCCAGCTGCTTGTCATGGACTCTTTGTTAAAGCACGATGACAAAAGAGGATTTAATTTGATTTAAAGACGCCTCCACAGCAACCTTTCCACGCATCTGACTAAACAGCGCAAAAAATTCCACTGTGCACTGAAGAAGCAGAAAACCTGTATATAGCTCAAACCAAAGTGGGCATTCTGGGTGATGCTTTTCAAAGTGTCACACTGCCATCTTGTGCCCAGCATGTAAAAAACACCTTAAGATTGAAAGCTAAAGGTAAGGAAAAAGAACACTAAAACAGGGTTGTTTATTCTAACACACAAGCCGGACTCAGCGAAGCTCTGTATGGAGTATTTCAAGCTAATCTTATTTAAAAGTGCATGTAAGAGACAAAAAGGCAAAAGAGCAGCTATTATGTCTTATTAAAGTGGAAAAGAGCAGCTCTGTGGCTAATTAAGCAGGACAGAGCAAAGTACTGGATAGCGCATCAGAACAGAAAAGTGCCTTAACTTTGACTTTGCTAGAAATTAAAGGGTCGCTGGGCACCTAATTAAGACTCTCAGGATATGAAACGGCCTGGCCTTTACCTCTGTGAAATATTACGATGCCAAATGACAAAATGAACATAATGCATCACTACTGTTGTAATCTCTGTAAGAACGTAATATTGATGAAGTGAATGGCCTTATTCAGTGACCTATTCAGACAGCTTATTTAGATATATTAAAGAGGAACAGTGTCATGGTTCATAAATGTCCTTGTGAACAAACGGCCGAACACAGGTTGTTTATGTGCATATGCATACTAACTGTCTCAATCAACAAGGTCACTAATCAAAGATTTTGACAACAGAAGCACAAAGGACAAAAACTGCCAGTGCTCGATAAAAATGTCTGCGTGAAGGAAAAAAGAAAGAGGTGATGAAAAGATAGTCTTTTTTTATCCTCAAGCGTTTATTTCTGAGGGATTGAGGTGGTGACAGAGAGCTGACATTTGGTGTGACTCACTCTCCATCTCCCGATGTTCAGATTGATTTTTCTGATCTTTTCATGTCAGTGTCAGGAGAAAACATGCTTTACTTATTAACGAAATATCCTGCGGCCCTTGACAAAAAGGCCAAAACAGTTCAATGGCAATGTAAACAGCTTTTCCTCCCTTCGCATTTCAGAAATCGCTTTAAAAAAATATCCCTGTGAGAAAATAACCAGAAATCTGTGCTGCTACAAGAAATTCTTAAGAGGAGTCAGAAAACATTTGCACAAATATATCCTAGGGATTAGAAAATGACCCGAGCTGAACTCGGGGTGAAAAACACGTGCCTCTTAGTACAGTAGTGAGATACTGAAGTAATTGTAGGGAGAATGAGACATGATTCAAACGGTCGTGGTACTGTCATGAACGCGTGTCAAAGACTGACACGGAAGAGAAGAAATTGTTAGATAAAGTCAATATTTTTATTTTCTTTGCACACAAGAAGTATTTTCATAGCTTCATAAAATTAAGGTTGAACCACTGATGTCACATGGACTATTTTAATGATGTCCTTACTACCTTTCTGGGCCTTGCTGTCTATGGAGGATCAGAAAGCTCTTGGATTTCATCAAAAATATCTTAATTTGCTTTCTGAAGATGAACGAAGGTCTTACGGGTTTGTAACAACATGAGGGCAAGTAATTAATGACAATTTTTATTTTTGGGTGAACTAACCCTTTTAGTCAGTAGTGATTATTTTTAGTTGGTGGTATATCTATAACATTGCAGAGACCACCTCAATTAAACAAATATCATCGAATTTCAAGTCTAGGCCACAACGTATTGAGCAAAATAAGGCTTGATTCAATTAGGCAGCTTTCTCACAAGTGAAACTAAGGCCCTTCAGGCACATTCAGCAAACCAGCACTGGCTGCTGCCAAACGTTTCATTCATCAGCAAGACCAAAGTCTCCAGCTCTACAATATAAAGGTTGATTGCAAGCTAAAAACAATTAGGCTGTATCAAACAAGAACCATCTTGATGCAAATGAAGCTGCAAAAGGCAAAGCCAAATTACCGAGCAACACTTATGTGATTTACAAGCGTGTTGGCCAAAGATTACAGAAATGGGAACCTACTGTAGTTCCTCAAATGTTAATGTTTGAAGAACACAGAGAGCAGTAACTGGCATGCTTCCCTTGAGAGCAGTGAGCATAACCACAATTTCTCACTATGACAATGGAATACTTCCCTTTTCCTGCCTGTCTTTGTGTTCACATAAAAAGTTATGCGAGTCAGTCCCATAAAAAGTATGTTAATGAGCATTTACATTCTTTGGTGATTACAGCGTCAGCTTAGAAAAATCTACAAAAAATACTTTAAAACAGAACACAAACACAAAAATTATTTTTTTTTTTTTTAAAGAGGGCTTAAAATAAAACTGTGTAGGTAGCAACTGGCTTTCATAATCGAACATTCAGAAAACAAATGATGTTCTTTTAAATAAATAAATATCACTGTTATTCATGCTTAAGTTCATTTTGAAATGACTCACGCTTCAGTGGGCGAGTCAGTTATTAGACCAATTCAAACAAACAACTTGTGAGTTTGGGACATGTTTGAGACTGATTCATTAAGAGCCGACTCGTTCATTCGCAAATCGGACATCACAGATAACAATGTTCATTGTTCCGTGCAGCTTGCACAACGCAAAATGCTGCCCTTTCTCTGAACTTGACAGCACCGTGGAAGAGGATTTTCCTTCAACAAATCCGTTTCATCCGTCAATTAAAACGTAGGCTCACATATCCATTTATCTTTATCTGGCACAGCTTCGATAATACAAGAATCTAGATCCTCAAAGTCACCCAAAACATACAACAGGTCTCCTAAGATTTCCGATTTCTGTTGACAAACCTGATCAGACGCGCTGCCTTCAGGATGTAGCCTCATCCAAGAACAACTGCCAAACAGGATAATGTAAATGGAAAGGCCAGGTCAACCCAGCCAGAGTAAAGGTAACCCTCACTCACAAATTTTGCACGGCACATGACTTGATGACAAATTAGCACTGGCACTTTAGCAAGCATTAAAGAACAATAGCACAGGATGTGGCGTTTTCCTCCGCTACGCTGGAAAACAAGAGCAATTACTTTGGCCTCAAGCTGTGCAGGTGCAGGCTACATTATTCACAAACAAAACAAAGCCTTTATAACTTTGTAGGAACTAGCCAAAAGTATGAGCCATTGTTTTACATTACTAATTAAAAAAAATGTTTTCCTGTAAGGGGTTTGTCTAAAATCTCACTCGAGTTTAATTCTTTATCTATCACCAATGACCGGCACCAGCTAAAAATAGTCACTAAATTTAACCATTCAAAAGTTTGGGGTCAGTAAGGTTTTCTTGAAGTAAATTAGTTTTATTCAGCAAGAGCGCATTAAATGATACAAAAGTGACATTTATTTATAATGTTCCAAAAGAATTCTATTTCAAATCAATCCTGTTCTTTTGAACTTTCTATTCAAAGAATCTTATATTACGGTTTCCACAAAATATAAAGCAGCACAACTGCTTTGATAATATAAAGGAACATTTCTTCATCTCCAAATTCATATATTAGAACGCAAGTGATGCTGAAGTCTGGAGTAATGGCTATTGAAAATTCAGCTTTGCCATCACAGGAATAAATTGCATTTTAAAATAACTGTTCTATTTAAATATTGCAATAATATTTCACAATATTGTTGTTTTTCTGTATTTTCAATCAAATAAACGCAGTTTTGGTGTACATAAGAGACTTCTTTCAAAACCATTACAAAACTTACCAACCCCAAACATTTGAGTAATAGTGTACATTTATTTTCAAGAAGCAATAGTGTAAATTTTCAAGAAGCAAAGCTCCTAGTCAATAGAGATGGGTTAGTATGGTTGACTATCCTGTTATGCATCTAATAACTACTTATGAGGTCGACTCATTAATATTTTCAGCACTGGTGCATTTAAATAGAGACACAATTTTTAAGAATTTGAGTTTTAACATGTTGAAAGTGTGCAGTAACAAAGTCTCTTTCAAGGAAAGTCTGTTCACTTAGCAACGATATTTGCATCCAGTCGTATCTACTTGAATGGGGAAATCTGGAAATCTCAAAAACTGCTTGCCACATCACATATTTCAAATCAACAAAATCTGACAGAAAACTATGAATATTTTTCTTTTTTTTTTGTTCAAATAACATGAGAAAAAGCTCATATTTCAAGCTGGCCCATCCAATGCGCACGTGCTATCAGTCCTAAGCATGGGTCTCAGGACAATGACCATTTGACCACTGCTAACCAGTGACTGAACAGCAGCAGTGCTGAATGCTGATCACTAGAGAATGATCACCGACACCTGTCATCATCCAGTAGCTACCCTCACACAGTACAAGTTACATAAATCAGAAGTCAAGAACATAACGACAGCTGGTCGCTCCCGCCTCACAGAAAGCAGTGCTCGCACTAACGTGCAATTCCGTCCATGTTTTGTCTTCAGTAAATCAGTTTTGACAAATACAACATCCAGCCGCACAAGAAAACATGCAATCTACATGAGACGTGATTAATAAGGAAAGCCGTCTTTCACTATTGTAATGTTGTACAATAGAGAAAAAAAAAACAATTTTACATTTAAAGCTGCATTCCGTAACTTTTTTTTTGGTTAACAATTATCCAAAATCAATATTTGAGCAAGTACATAACCAGCCAGTGTTCAAAACTATCGCCTTACTTTAGCCCAATTCACAACGGTAAGCTTATAATGTTTTCTAATTTGAGTGGTTCGGGTAGGTTTCTGCGGGAAATTCGAGCATGGCACTGCGTCATTACGTCACGTCTGTAAATATTAAGAAGTTGTTCTGGCTACTAGGCTATGGCATGTGAGGATCCTGCAGGTGGCGGATCGTTTAGCCTTTTCTCACAGCAACTACAATAATTAAATGTATCATTTGATGGCGGATTGTGAGTTTATGAAACACGTGAATGAAATTAAATTATATTCCAGTTTTAAATGTGCTTCTGATTACAGATAGCCTGGGATTACACAAGATTTGTATTTTAAAGAAAACCAGTTCGAAGGGAGCATAATTTGCTTTTTGGGTTAAAATCTACATGCTAATATACACTATACTCAGTCACGCAATGCTGATGTTGTTAACGAATAATTTGAGAATAAAGTATAACAATAATAATACTTTGTATGGTTTGACGTGATATGAGCTAACCGATCTTTAGATTAAATCACCATTGGTAGCGCGATTTATGGTAATGCTTTTTTTCCTCAATAGGGCAGAACAAACATAACAGACTTGTTACTTACTTGTTCAGATGGCAATATATGGTGAAAATTCTTATTTGGGTCATACATGCCAAGATATAGGCTAGAATCTGTGATTGCGAAGTACAGTAAACATCCACACGTGACTGACTGCCACACATTCACCTCAAAACATTAGATTCATCTGCGCTGAAGCCGTGCCGACTCACAACCCACGCAAGCAAAATAATTCCGCACACAGCTGCAATTCCAGGTTTTGAAACAGAGATGGAGACAAAGAGGCAAAACTTACGGACTGCAGCTTTAAGTAACTAGCATATCCTTAACCTTGGACCTTGTTCTTGAAACAAAATGACCACTAAAAAAAGTGTCTAGTTTTATGTGTATGTGTATGTGTCTCACAGAAGTGACTACACCCCTCTCATTTTTGTAAATATTTTATTATATATTTTCATGTGATAACACTGAAGAAATGACACTTTGCTACAATGTAAATTAGTGAGTGTACAGCTTGTATAACAGTGTAAATTTGCTGTCCCCTCAAAATAACTCGACACACAGCCATTGATGTCTAAACCGCTGGCCACAAAAGTGAGTACACCCCTAAATGAAAATGTCCAAATTGGGCCCAAAGTGTCAATATTTTGTACCCTCAGCTTCTTTAGCAAGTGTTTGGGGTCACTATCATGTTGGACCCATGTCCTTAGTCTGCTTGTCTTCAGCAAACTGTTTGCGGGCTTTCTTGTAGATCATCTTTAGAAGAGGCTTCCTTCTGGGACGACAACTATGCAGATCAATTTGATGCAGTGTGTGGCGTATGGTCTGAGCACTGACAGGCTGACCCCCCCACCCCTACAACCTCTGCAGCAATGCTGGCAGCACTCATACGTCTATTTCCCAAACACAACCTCTGGATATGACGCTGAGCACATGCAGTCAACTTCTTTGGTCGACCATGGTGAGGACTGTTCTGAGTGGAACCTGTCCTGTTAAACCAATGTATGGCCTTGGCCATCGTGCTGCAGCTCCGTTTCAGGGTCTTGGCAATCTTCTTATAGCCTACGCCATCTTTATCTAGAGCAACAATTCTTTTTTTTCAGATCCTCAGAGAGTTCTTTGCTTCCAGTGACCAGTATGAGATAGAGCGATAACACCAAATTTAACACACCTGCTCCCCATTGACACCTGAGACCTTGTAACACTAACAAGTCACATGACACCGGGGAGAGAAAATGGCTAATTGGGCCCAATTTGGACATTTTCACTTAGGGGTGTACTCACTTTTGTGGCCAGCGGTTTAAACATTAATGGCTGTGTGTTGAGTTATTTTGAGGGGACAGCAAATTTACACTGTTATACAAGCTGTACACTCACTACTTTACATTGTACCAAAGTGTCATTTCTTCAGTGTTGTCACATGAAAAGACATAAAATATTTACAAAAATGTGAGGGGTGTACTCACTTCTGTGAGATACTGTATGTATACACATGAAGTTGGCAACCCTAGCTTCTAATGGCAGCTGAAGAGATGAGATGACTTTAACTGGCTCTCTTATTTAGAAGGCGGGACTTAATACACCATAATAATGCAAGCTGCATTTTCTCCCATTTATAGTAATTTTAAGTGCACCGCCTTTGTATATCTGAAGTCTTTGGTAGTTCTTTAGCATGCTAACAGTTAGCACTGTACATATATTTGTTCTCACTGAAAGCACCACTACAGGAATTAAAGAACTGCTTGTGCTCCACCACCTTGAACAAACTTCAACACAATCACTGTTGGACTTCAAATGGCCTGCTGTGAACAGTGCTCCTGTTATTACCCATAATCCACAGGTTTATTGTGAGGTCTTGTGAAAAGATTAAAGGACAATATTTTTCTGGAGTCTGCTTTTAATAAACAGATGGTGGCTTTAATAAATACTTGCGGTACAAAAAGGCTGTTTTTTGTTGTGAAATAAATATTATTTCACAATCACAGTATTTCTAACGAAACTGAACTTGTGAATGAGGAATGAGAATCCATGAGACCCAGTGATTAGGATACAATGAAGCATCACAAAAGACTGCTTCTCACACAGTAGCTCAGGACAGTCTGCTCTGGGTAGATTCACAGCAGTGCCACACTTTTCCATTTCGTAATTATTGATTTAACCGCACTCTGCAGCATATTCAATGACTTGGAAATGTTCTTATATCTTTCACCTGCTTTGGGCTTTTCAATTACATTTCAGAGTTGATTTGATAGTCCTTTTTTCTTCAGGGCTAACTTGGGCTCATTACAATACACTTATACATGCATTTAACAGTATATTTACAATATATTACAAGAATTCTGAAGTCATACAATAGTTTTTTTGTGTTCACCTCCTTTTGTGTCTTTTTGAAGTTTGAAAGCTTCAGTCCCCTTTCACTGTAATTGCATCAAAATAAGCAACCAGTACATGATTCAAAAAATATTTTGTTTGTGTCACTGTTATTGTATTATAATTTAGACCGTATTACAGTTTTTATTCATATTTCAAATAGTTTCCTCTATAATAACTCCGGCTTGTGTTCCATAGAAATAGAAAGTCAAACAGGTTTGGAGTGAAATGAGGATGAGCAAATAACGACTAATAACGAAATTTCAACCATCCCTTTAAAGATTAAATTTTGCAAAACAGCATTTGGGTTTAATAAAAAATAATAGGCACTCTACATATTCAGGCACTGGAATCTTCTACAAAGGGGACAGTGACCCATGGATACTGGCCCTGCTGACCTGCTGGGTAAAATAGTGTGAGAGGATTTGTCTATTTAATTAAGCACTGCGATAATATCGCTGGGTGGGAATTAAATCCCTCGGAAAGAAGCATTGAGAGCCTACATCAATGGTTTTACAAGACAGTCATGCATTTAAATCAAATAGACCAATTAATCTATGACTGATTTTTGTGAAAATGTGAGCTTGAGCAGTGGAATTGTATTATACTTACCAGGCTGCCCAGTTTGGAAGATGAGGAACTGGTTCTCTGCTTGGATAAAGTGTTGCCCTCCATGCAGTGAGGATCCCTGAGGTTGAGGTGAAGTATGGGTCCTCCTGCACCCTCAGAGGCTGAACGCAGACGTCTCTCCATGCGCATCACCTCATGGTACGGGCTCACGCTGCTGCACATGGACACTGTGAAGCATACAAACATAGATAAGAGAATCATATCCCTCGAAACAAAGAACCGTTCAAAAGTTTGGGATCAGTAAAAATATTTTACGGTTTTTAAGAAGTGTCTTATATTCATCAAGGCTGCATTTATTTGCTCTCAATCACAAAAGCAGTAATATTGCGAAACATTTTAATACACTTTAAAATCTAATTTATTTCTGTAATGCAGCAGAAATTAGGCTAATATGCTTTATTATTATCAATGTTGGACACACATATACACACACACACACACACACACACACACACACACACACACGTCTGGCCAGCTATCCTTGTAGGGACTCTCAATAGGCGTAATGGTTTTTATACAGTACAAACCATATTTTCTATCACCCTACACCTAAACCTACCCCTTACAGGAAACTTTGTGCATTTTTATTTCTCCAAAAAAAAAAAAAAAAAACTCATTCTGTATGATTTATAAACTTTTGCACCCATGGGGACCTCAATTTAGGTCCCCACTATGACACAAGTCCCCATGAGTCTGTGTTCAAGTCCCCACCAGAATATATAAACCTGCACACACACATACATACATAAACATATAAACGCAAGGCTGCATTTATTAATAATTGATTTGATGAATAAATTATCAAATAAATGCAGACTTGAAGAGCATAACAAACTTGCCCAACTGTGTATATGTGTGTGGTGTGTGTATGTGATATATATATATATATAAAATGTTGGGACGCATTTTAAATTTGAATAAAATGAAAACTAAAAGACTTTCAAATATTTTATTCACAATAGAACATAGAGAACATAACCAGTGTTTAAAATGAGAAACTGTACACTTTTATGCACAAAATGAGCTCATTTCAAATTTGATGCCTGCTACAAGTCTCAAAAAAGTTGGCACAGGGGCAACAAAGGGCTGAAAAAGCAAGAAATTTTGAAAAGATTCAGCTGGGAGAACATCTAGCAACTAATTAAGTTAACTGACATCAGGTCTGTAACATGATTAGCTATAAAAGGGATGTCTAAGAGAGTCTCTCAGAAGTAAAGATGGGCAGAGGCTCTCCAATCTGTGAAAGAGTGTGTAAAAAGATTGTGGAATACTTTAAAAACAACATTCCTCAATGTCAAATAGCAAAGGCTTTGCAAATCTCATCATCTACAGTGTATAACAACATAAAAAGATTCAGAGAAACTGTCCATAAGGGACAAGGCCGAAGACCTTTGTTGGATGCCCGTGGTCTTCACTCATCGGCCTGATTCTGTCATTGACATTACTAAATGGGCCCAAGAATACTTACACAAACCACTGTCGGTAAACAAAATCTGCCGTGCCATCTGCAGATGCCAACTAAAGCTCTATCATGCAAAAAGGAAGCCATATGTGAACATGGACCAGACGCGCCGTCATGTCCTGTGGGCCAAGGCTCATTTAAAATGGACTGTTTCAAAGTGGAAAAGTGTTCTATGGTCAGATGAGTCCAAATTTGACATTCTTGTTTGAAATCATGGATGCCGTGTCCTCCGGGCTAAAGAGGAGGGAGACCTTCCAGCGTGTTATCAGCGTTCGGTTCAAAAGCCAGCATCTCTGATGGTATGGGGGTGCATAAGTTCATACGGTATGGGCAGGTTGCACATTTTGGAAGGCACTATGAATGCTGAAATGTATATAAAGGTTTTAGAGCAACATATGCTACCCTCCAAACGACGTGTATTTCTGCAGGACAATGCAAAACCACATACTGCAGCTATTACAACAGCATGGCTTCATAGTAGAAGAGTCCGGGTGCTGAAGTGGTCTGCCTGCAGTCCAGATCTTTCACCTATAGAGAACATTTGGCGCATCATTAAACAAAAAAATACGTCAAAGATGACCACAAACTCTTCAGCAGCTGGAAACCTATATCAGGCAAGAATGGGACCAAATTCCAACACCAGAACTCCAGAAACTCATAACCTCGATGCCCAAACGTCTTCAAACTGTTTTGAAAAGAAGAGGAGATGCTACACAATGGTAAACATGCCCCCGTCCCAACTATTTTGAGACCTGTAGCAGGCATCGAATTTGAAATGAGCTCATTTTGTGCATAAAATTGTAAAATTTCTCAGTTTAAACATTTGTTATGTTATCTATGCTCTATTGTGAATAAAATATTGGCTCATGTGATCTGAAATTCTTTTAGTTTTCATATTATTCAAATTTAAAAGACGTCCCAACCATTCCGGAATTCAGATTCTATATTATATATATTAAAGTGTTAGGCAACGATTAAAATTTTTCATTGCGATTAAATCACATGATTTTCCTGTGATTAATCAAGATTAATCACATTGTTATGCACAAAATTCAATAATGAATTCAAAAGTAGTCTGTTGTGCACTTTTTTAATTTAAAAGTACTGCTATATGAACAAAAATTCAATAATATTTGGTTTGCAAACACTTTAAACAAGGTGCTTTTTATACAGAAGTATTAGCATGTATTAGCAGTTAAAATATTTTGGTAACACTTTACAGTAAGGTGTCATTTGTTTAGTTAATGTATTAACATGAACAAACAGTGAACAATGCATTTATTACACTATTTATTCATCTTTGTTAATGTTACAGTTACAGAAAATACAGTTGTTCATTGTTTGTTCATGTTAGTTCACAGTGTATTAACTACTAATGTTCATAAACACAACTTGTGGTTTTAATAATGCATTAGTAAATGCTGAAATTAACATCAACTAAGATTAATAAATGCTATAGAAGTATTGTTCATTCTTAGTAACTAACTAACTAACTAATGTTCGTTTAGCCATCCCTGGCTCGGTTGGAAGAAGTGGACCAGAGCACGGTACACATTTAGTGTCGGAGCGCTGAATTTCTGATACGTGCAGCATGATTGCGTGAACATTTCTGAGAGGCAAAAGTGATAGATCTGTAAAGCAATATATTGTGACAGAACTGTGCATTACCGTGTCCCAAACGACTCAAAATAATAAACCACAAAGTTAACAAAACGATGCACTCCACTGTGCTGAGCGAGAGCGCTTCTCTTCTATTTACAACTTATGAAGTCGTGAGCTCTTCATGTGAGCGCTGCAGTCTTAGGCCCACCCCAAATGCTCTCATTGGTTGAGACGCGTGATGACGCCCATCCCAAGCCAGTACTGATCAACATCCCACCCCTCCTGTGACCCATGGTTTGTCTGTAAGTGTATTTAGAGCCAGTGAGCAACGGACTTTCATAATAATAAAAAAACTGTTAATGCGTGATAAAATAATCGTTAATCGCCGTTAATCAATTAATGCGTTAACGTTAAAAATGTTACTTATCCCAAACTTTTTAACTGCATTGTATATAAAATATTTTTATATATTTACAAATATGATCATAAATACATATTTAGCATCAGTATTTAAAAAAACAAATATCTGTAAAATATTTACTAAAATAAGAGTAATTAATAAATATTTGTATGTACAAACATGAAATCTGAATGTAGTGTATATAAGACATATGAACATATATATCCAAGATATACACTTTATATATATAAAAGGTTATGGAAAATACACATGAATGCCTTTAAACTGCAACTGTGAATTGCACTTCTATGGAAAACAATATTCAAATGAAGTGGAAAATATAAATATGGAAACCACCTTGTTATCAAGTTTCCTCCCTTTAACTGAATGATTAACATTTCTACAGTATCTTGCTGTATGTACAGAGACAGATCTCACTGGACTCTAAATTAGGCTGTAGGTCACAATCTGAAGAATATGTAAGACACGTAGGAAAGACATTAAATACACAAAGAAGAAGTGTTAAGCCTAGGGCACAAACTACCACTCACCCACTGCATCAGATCTGCATAAAATAAATGCAAATTCTCTCTTAAACTAGATATTAAAATCTAAACAACATGAATAACAGCCTAACAAATTAATTATGTTTCAGTACAGCACTATCATCGTAAATGATTTAATCCTAAATCCTACTGACACAAATACTCACAAGCACTGCAAAGAAAATATAGGCTACTGATATTCAGTGACAGCCCAAAACCTACACAAAAAAAAAAAAAAAAAAAAAAACTGTAGAAAATTACTAAAATTCACAAGAAAATAAAAACATGCAAAACATAAACTGGCTCAAATTTCCAGCATATCTAAATTAAATTAAACAAAAAGGGTTTCTGGAAAATTTGTTTTGCCAAAATAATCTGTTGCCAACATGGTAAACAACAGACTTGACTGTATCCAGACATATTTCCTCCTATCTAAAGATAATCGAGTATGACTAAAAACATCTTAATATCCTTAAAAAGAGTTTAATCATTTACATGAATATTAATGAATGACCCCAAGCCTATAATTGCAAACGAAACCAGTGAGTGTAGAGTTCACTCTCTCCTGCAACAGGATCCGTAGTAAAGCCAATATCAGGTCACAACTAAAGGAAATTCAATACAGCAGAGCTGGTTAGTTTCCCATAAACCTCTAAGCCACAGGTATTCTGGAGTGAAAGCACTTATAAGGCAAAAGTATAATTTACAGAAGGGAAAATCACATGTTATAAAAAAACTAAAGCCAAACTGGAGCACAAAGCATTGTTTCCAGAGGGAGGGGGGGATGTTTTTTTTTTTTAAATAAAGTTCCCAGTTTTTGTTTGCGTGTACAAAAATACTAGTTTCAGCTTTCAGCAGTTCCAGAGCTGTGAAGATCAGTTTCACATTCAGTTTAAGGCTACAAGTTATGAAGAGCTTTTATAGGTTATTAAATGAGGGCTTCAATGCCATTTTTAAAACCACAAATATTACAATTAACCATGCGATAGATTAATTCAACACAAATAATAAATGATGTGGCATTAATAGTATCTGATGTCTGACAATCCCTCCAGCAGTAACAGACTTCTCAATTAGCATATTGCATGTCTCACTAGAATACTACATGCTGATTAGTCAATCACAGCATTCTGCATTTTAATATCTTGTATTCTGACTCGCCACATAGTATAACTGACTGTTGTTGCCACAAAAAGTTTCTTCATATAGCTGTGATGTGCTACTACATTTCAAGTCACATTAATAATTCAGGCCAGTTTTATTTAATAAGCAGGAACACGTGCAGATAGCTAGTCACATCATTTTGTCTTAAGATGTACTAAAAACAATCATGAAGACAATTAATTTGGTTGTTGCTTTTACAATCGGTTTAACCAGAAAAAAAATTACTTCATGAATACCTGTAGTACGGTAGTACCCATACAGTTTTCCTCCCAAAATTTTGAAACTTCAGCACCTGTGGCCTCATGTAATATTAAAGAGTCCATCAAAACAGCAGTTCATTATCTTGGTGGAAGCAGAAAGTTATCTAGGAAGCTCTGAAGTCATAAGAGCTAGAAATGAAATCTCAGTGAAAGATTAGTGAAACTGGTTTAAAGATCAAAGATTAGCATGTTTCTGTCATGGAGCAAGTATGTGAATAATTTCCTTCAAAACTTGCTCGTCTAAAAAAACAGACACGGAACAGCCTCTATATAAACAAATAAAACAGCAACTGAGTTCATTACCTGTGTGCGGCTTTCTCAGGTGACTTGGCCTGGTCTCTAGTTTGCTCAGGCCTGATGATCTTCCTGCCTGCTGGATGAGCACAGTGTTCCTGGACCGCCTCTCACAGGCGTTTGGATTGGAGCTGCTGTCCTCGCTCAGTTCTGGAGCTTGCTCATTCTCACTGGCCTCTGACTGGTCAGGGTTAGTGTTAGGGTTCAGCTCTTTCACTGTTTGCAGCGTTACAGGTTCGGTATGGGCAGTGGTGCTCTCGCACTGTGTGTTAGCTGTGTGGCTGGTATCTGGCAGTAAGTGCTTTTCCGTGCTGGCCTGGGCTGGGGTGAAAGACACCGGCGAGGTAGAAACAGCTTGGCTGAAGTTTTCGGTTGGAGCAACTGGACTAGGGGCTGGCAAAGCGTCCACTTCCGAAACAGAATCTTCGGTAACATGAACAAAATCGGAAGGTGTTATTGCCGTGGTGCGGTCTTCTGAGATCATGGGTGACTGTAGAGAACTCTCAGCCAGTTCTCCAGGCCAGGAACCTGGGGTACCAGTTTTAGGAGGATCTTCCACACCTTCCTGACCTTTACCCTGGTCTGGGACATTGGACAAGTTCTTAGAAACCCGTTGGTGAGCTGATAAGGACTTGGGCAGCAGCTGTTTCTTGTGTTTGGAAGACCTCTTGCTGCTCACATCATCGAGGAACCCTGAATCATCTCCCTCGTTGGTCCCTGAGCTGATGCAGTTAATAAACACGTTGCGACTGGTGGGCGCTTTTTCGAGGTCTTCCGTCTGAGATCGGGTGATCTTCTTCTTGTGTCCGCCAAATCCGAATGAATGCCGCGTCTTTGAGATGGAACCATCTCGAAAAGTGGCTTCTGATCCCTGGCTGCGATTGTCCAGGCTGAGCTGGGTCGGGTCACTGTTTCTTTTACTGTGGAAGCTGAGGGACGGTGTGCGGAAGAGGCTGCGGCGTTTGCTCGTGCTGCTGGAGCTGGAATTGGTGCTGGAGGGAGAGGAAGTGTGGACGCCATTGCCGACACCACCGGAAGAGGGCGAGGAGGGGAGCGAGTCCTGCCTCTTTCGCACGCTACGTCTAAAGATGGGAAGCCTGGAGACCAGGGTGGAGCGGCGTGTCCCTGATTCGCCCATTTAAATCGAGCACCAGATCAGATGCTCTGCAAACAAGTAAAAAGACAAACTCAGAATTAGCATGACGGCCTAAACAAAGAGACATAATCAAGATTGGAAATGACCACCAGGCAAATAGTTGTGCTAATTTAGGCAACATCTCCCATCTGACAAGAAATTCTGTTGTTCAGAAACAAAAACAAACCAATTTGTTAATAGTTTGATAAACAGGCGAGGGGAAAGTTGGCAAGACACATAGGAGCCTTCATTAGTTTACTATCTTTGTTTAACAGTTCGGTCTAATAACAAAAAGACAAATGCTATAATAATTTTCATCTTTCAAACTATGCTGCTCTATATCCAGTTTGCCACTACAAAAGACTGATGTCAGATACACTGTATACTGTATGTAAAATGAGCACTACTGGGTCTTTACTGAAGAAAATATGATTCCCAGTGAGCACAGGATTAATAGATTACAGTTGGTTACAGTGTTTCCTTTCTTTTTATTCTTGTTAACAATTTCTTTAAGAACACTACATAATTCATTTAAAATAAATCTGCAAAAAAATACTATGATTGATAACAGAATCAAGAAGTTTATATCTAAAGTGTAAATCTGTTTATTTAACAAATTATACATTTTTTTTAATGAAAACAAATATTAAACACTTCTTACACACACAAAAATAGATAAGAAAGAAAGTAAGTTTAATTTGGTTGTTGCTTTTACCATTTTAATTTGTTATATTCTCACTAATCACTGTTCTTGCATTATTCTTAGTATTTTAGTGGGAAAAGAAAAGAAAATAGTACAACAACTTTAGAGTTAGTCTAAAATGGGTTCCCAAAAAAAAAAAAAAACAGCAGACACAGACCTATTATTTTAAAGAGTGGTCCTCAAGCGTGGGGAAAATGTGAAGTAAAATACTATATCAATTTACTAATTAATTGTCTGGTAAAAAATTTGAAAGGCTTGAAAAATTCCACATTCTCGTGTCTAATACTAATGTCTCAAATTTAATTACCCACCATAGACACGATACAGATTCACAAGGGAAAAATCCAGGAGAGCTGCATTACTGTTTGCTGAGCACAATTAATTACAGCACATTAAGCATACTGTGCTGACCTTCAGCCAATACATACTGCACTGAAATCACAGCAAAACAGTAAAGGTGATATGAAGGTGTTCCCTGACAAATTTACAAAACATGAACACACCCCATAACATTGTTGTGACAGTTGGAGATACACCCTTGACTGCATTACTTAACTTGCCTGACATGTTTTAATAGGTAATGGCAAACTACAGACACATTTCAAAATATTGATCATAACAATCTTGACAATGCCAATGTAATAAACAACTCATGAAACTTTTATGCCAAGTCAAAAATGATGGCACACAAGCTATAACAATAAAGGTTTTGTAGGAAACATTACATTTGACATAACGAACATTCAGTGGCATTATACGCCAGCAAAAATAATGTTATAAACAATTTATCTAGCATAACATCTAAGGAGAAACTACGCCAAGCAAGAATATCCATTAATAAGTGTGATGATAACCTATGAATTAAAGCAAAAAGGCCCATAACCTACAAGCTGATGGGATATGCCTCTCTAAACAGCATTTTTTGGGCATCATAAGAGCGTACATTAGATTTAGGAATCGTAGCACTGCTACAGAGCCCAAAAATGATATGTATTTCGCTATGTTTTGAGACAACGCAATTGCGCAATACAGACATATTATTATATATAACGTATATCCATCATATCATCTGCAGTGATGGACACACAGCGTCAGGAAACACGGAATAAGCAATAAAACAGCGAGATACAGCAGCCGCCTGCTGCAAGCTCTCTGCCCGCAGTACAGCTCCGCACACAAACATTACCTTGAGATGAAACCTGTGTTTACAACCCGCTGAGATTCCCTTCGCTGTCAGTTTGAGCGTGAAGCCGCAATGCTCGTGGCATCACATCCGGCGAGTTTCACGTCAAAGCGCTAAATTCTCATGTCACAACCCCTGATAGCTCGCGCTAAATCCACCTCAAGTGACGTGGAATGTGCTCGCGCTTTGCTTCCGCGTTTCCGCCTCTGCGCATGACGCGAGCACCTGCGTGAGCGTCATTTAAAGACGGCACTCAGGTGCAGTGGCCCTGGGTTGGGATAGTCAAAGAAAAGAGTGTAATTATACAATTATCAGGAGTCATTATTTTAGGCTATATGTAAAAGTACTTTCAAAAATAGCTTTTCGCATTATTGCAGAATTTTGGTAAAATAAGCCTTTTCTCTTTGTTTGTTTTATTATTATTATTATTATTATTATTTTCTTTTTATTATACTCTGGTACCATTTAATTTTACTTTTACGGTTTGCATAAAGTAGGCTGTAACATGCTGTTTATTGAGATTTGTTAATGTTTATTATGAAAAAACATGCATTTTGCATTTTGGTGTTGTTTATGTTAATATGCATATATAATCAGTTTATTTCATTTCTATTTTATTTTTAAGGACAACGCAGACACATGTTTCAGGTGCAAGTGAGGCGGTCGTTGTTTACTGATGTATTTATGATGTTGATATGTAACATTAACGCATAGTAAATGTCGATCAGTTGTTTAGAAGGAAAATTGGCACTTTGAACAAATCTAGACTTAAATTAAATTAGGCTACTTAATTTTATTTTTAATTATATACAAATCTAGACTTTTAATTATATTACAGTCTCCTGTTTTCATTGTCAATTTACTTTACTTTACTTTACTTTACTTTACTTTACTTTACTTTATTGTCTGTACAGATGTTCTGGACAGAAATTCATATTTGACATTGGCATAAAACATACAATAAACAATAGGCTATACATAGCCTACAGTTACATATCTCTAAAACACATAAAACACACCCTAATAAAAAGCATGTGAAACAAGGCATAATATTGTATGCCTATGCCTATGCACCCACAAAATATGCCTCAATTAAGATTTTGGTCACCACCAATGGAATAAATGACCTTTTATGTTCTTTTTAGCCAGTGGTGTACGCAGCCTGCGACCCAAAGAGAAGGCCTCAAAGCAGGAATGGAGGGGATGAGTCTGGTCAGAGTACACTGCAATTGCCTTTCTCTCCATAAATTGTAAAAACAGCTCTTGAATTGTACTCTGTCTCTGGCCGATGATTTTATTTGCTTCGTTAATTGCTCGTGTTAGTTTATTTTTCTGTCACGTGATTTCTTTCTGTAAGAAAGCAGTAAAATATAACCTAGTTAAGTATTTTTAAATTAAATTAAAATGGTCCGCCCAATACCTACTGTAGGCCTAATATCTAACTCATTAGCTGATCGAGCCAGGAAATACAAAAGTGCATGAGTTAAATCACTCCTGTAAAATGTTACGCTCTACAACGTTCCCAAGCCCATAACATCGCTGAGCCAAAATTCCTCCATAGCCTCCTGCAATTCTTTTGAATTCCACGTGGTGTCCCTGTTGCTACAAAATTATGCTTCTTAGAATGCATATTTCTGGATCAGTAAACAAGTTACGTTTGAGAAGCAGCTATTGTTCATGGCATTTGAGACATCACTGGTTATGAGCCTATTCATTTATGATAACGTTGAGTCTAAAAGTAATAGTTCAGCCAGAAATGAAAGTTATTTCATCATTTTTAAGCAGAATGACATGCCCAGTTACCATTCCGTGTCATTGTGTAGAAATAAAATCCAATTAATCTGAATCTCAATTCGTGCAAAAGCAACTAGGTTAATCATTGTTTGTTCTGTGTAAGCTGTGTAATATGCGCGTAAGCGTGACGTAGCTAATGAGTGCAAAGGCTTTTGCTCAGAAAAGTGATTGTTTTGCATGAATATGTTTGTGATAAACAGCGTAGGCAGTGTACCCAGCAAGAAATAGCCTCGGTTAACTCTAGATCCGACATAGTCTGGCTATAGTCTGGCTATAACCCACTTCTAGCCCAAATGACCTTGAATTTTACATGTCGTTTTTTGCCAAAATAGGTCGTGAGATGTCTGATATTCCATCATGCAAGCAAAGTCAACAGCGTTTGCAAGGTGTTTGGTTTCATTTCTTAGACATATTCTACGTACTTATGCCTGTACTTATAGCCTAGGTTTAGCTCGTAGTCAGACCGGCTATTTGTAGCCCACTTAATTTCAAAACTAATTCACTGTAGTTTTTGATCAGGCAGCGCATGAGATGGTTGATATCCCATTATGTTCGCAGTGTCAATAATATCTAAAAAGATACAGCCTAAGTGTCATTTCATGACATGGTATGCCAAGGGCGTAGAATTAGGGGGCAAGGGACATGTCCCTACCAATATCCAGCTACTACCAAATTGTCCCTAGCAATAATTTTGATCAAACAATTAGCCCGAGTGAATATGCTGTCCAGGGGGCCCAGAAACCGTAGCGGCGCTATTTGTTTTTTGTAATTTCGGACGCATCTGAATGTCATACCATTGATATTTCCTGATAAGCTAAAGCAAACACGCTAGAAAACTGCGGGCATTCAAGACGCGCATTTAATACATGAGCGGAGTAATAAGAACGTAAGGCAGCGCTGAGTGTAGGCTAACGCTCACAGGTATCGCACCCTAATTGGATGGGTTATGTGTAGTCTGCTTTTAGCCCACACGGTGAAATCGTGGCAATCAGCGATGAGCATAGTCAAAATAGCCTTAAAATTGTTTACATGTAATTTTCGCCCAAGCAGCTTCTTACCAAATGCAATTGAACTTTTGAAACATTTAAATTAGCATCATTTTATATTTTATTTATTTATTTTACTGCATTATTAAATATAGCATTATTTATTATGCCAAAAATGATTTAAATGTTTCGAAAGTTTACTTGCGTTTGATAATATGATGTCATCCCACAAGCTGTTAAATGTAACATTCATACACATTACAGGATACTATTGATATTATTGGACTGTCTTTCATTTTATAAATAAAAATGCAATTACAATTCCCAGCCGCTAGATGGCAATTGTAGCCCTACAGAGACATGAGGCAACGCTAGATGTGAAAGTTAGTAGAGATCACTGTTGCGTTTTGAATTTTGTTTTTACAAGAGAGAGCACTAATGCTGCATTCACATGCTATAGGAATTATCCTAAATACGAGTTTCCTAGTCGGAAATAACTGCCTGATAAGAAATAACCAAATAAAAGCCTTTCATAAACTTGCATATAACCACATTTATCTGTACATTCACATAGTTATAAAAATAAAACTCCCTGTTTCCACACACCAGTTTCAATTCAGATTGACAGTCCACTACCCGTGTATCACTCAACCAGTTTCAGGACAGTCTGATGTTGGATTACATAATAAGAGCCCTCCAAAAACTCATATTCTGCCTGTGATTTTGGATAACTCCCTGTTCCCACAGACCAGTTTCAATTCGGATTAATATTCCACTAGCCCAGGGTGTCACTCAACCACTTTCAAGGGCTTTTATTATGTAATGCAACATCAGATCGTCTTGAAAGTGGTTGAGTGACACCCTGGGCTAGTTGACTATTAATCCAAATTGAAACTGGTCTGTGGGAACAGGGAGTTATCCAAAATCATAGGCAGAATATGAGTTTTTGGTGAGCTCTTATTATGTAATGCAACATCAGACAGTAGGTAGGGGACTATTAATCTGAATTCAAATTTTTTTGTGGAAACAGGGAGTTTCCTTTTTAGAGCCATCCAAAATCACAGGCAGAACAGGTAGAATATGAGATTTGAAGGGCTTTTATTATGTAATGCACCATCAGATCGTTTTGAAACTGGCTGAGCGACACACTGGGGCAGTGGACTGTCAATCTGAATTGAAACTGGTGTGTGGAAAAAGGGAGTTTCTTTTTTAGAGCTATCCAAAATCAAAGAAACATTGCAAAGACTGCTCGATCTTGTAGGTTTGCACTACACATCAGAAAGATCAGGCCCTTTCTGACGGAGCATGCTGCACAACTTCTTGTCCAGGCCCTTGTCATTTGTAGGCTGGACTACTGCAATGCTCTTCTGGCTGGACTTCCATCAAACACAGTCAAACCTCTACAAATGATTCAGAATGCGGCGGCTTGACTGGTCTTCAAAGAACCCAAAAGAGCCCATGTTACACCTCTCTTTATCTCATTGCATTGGCTACCAGTCGCAGCTCGCATCAAGTTCAAGACACTGATGCTTGCTTATAGAACAACCACAGGCTCAGCACCCGCCTACTTGCACTCACTATTAAGAATCTACATCCCCTCCAGAAGTCTGAGATCTGCTAGTGAGCGACGCCTCGGCGGTACCATCACAGAGAGGCTCAAAATCACTCTCCAGAACATTCTCGTTCACCATTCCTGGCTGGTGGAATTATCTTCCCACCCTTATCCGGAGTGCTGGATCCCTGTCAATCCTCAAGCAAAAGCTGAAAACTCATCTCTTTCGACACTACTTGACTTCATCCTAAACTTAAAAAAATAAATAAATAAAAATCTTTCTCTTTATTTATTCCTTCCCTTGCTAGCTTGTACTTATTTGAACAATGCCTGAGACTTGGTGTTACAAGCACTTTGTCTGTCTGATTGCCTCTTCAAGATGAATCGCTTTATGTATTCCCCAATTGTAATTCGCTTTGGATGAAAGTGTCTGCAAAATGACTAAATGTAAATGTAAAGACAAAACTTGTCATATATGAGATTTTGGAGGGCTTTTATGTTGTAATAGGAAATCAGACCGTCCTGACTTTGGGCAAATGACTTTCTGGAGTGGTGTACTGTTGATCAAAAGTGACACTTTTTATGTGGAAACAGAGTTTTATTTTTATGTGAATTTACAGATAAATATGGTTATATGCAAGTTAATGAAAGGCTTTTATTTTTTGTTATTTCTCATCAGACAGTTATCAGACCGTTTTTAAAAATTTGCATTTAAAATTTATTTACTTATTTATTCGTTCATATGCTAATTTATTTTTTTTTCTTATTTGCCGGATGCTGTGATGACCAACTTCCCGGCAGCAATAGAGTTGGACTTGAGGAAGCAGTTGGGAAGCTTTTTAAACAAGAAATAAAACCAGTAATGAATAATTTCCTTTAAGTTCACTGTTGGTTGTTTTATTTGTTCAAATAAGTAAACCAGCAAAAGGGTTTTTTTTTTTCTTTATGTTGTCATTTATCCGTAATGTTTTAATGTTAAGTGTGATAACATGCTCTTTTGTCTTTTAAAGTTATTTAAAATATTTTACTTTTAATTTTTATATTTTTATTATCTGAAGTTGTTAAAAATTCCATATTTTATCATAATATTTATATTTAGTTGTATTGTATTTATACTATTTTATTTTGTTGTTAATTCTTTAGTATTTTTATAATTTTTTTATTGTCTTAAGTTGTCTAAGTTGTTAAAATGTTATTTTTCTTAATAAAAGCTGTATATTTAATTTGTTTGGATGGATTGTCATTTTGATGTCTATTAGACGTATATATGTAGGCATTCATTGGCTGTCTATTTGATGACTAGTTTGTTCTTGGGCTATGGTTAGACGTCTATAATTTTCACTGACAGCCCAAATTTTGCCTTGTTTTAGCCTAGACATCTGGGCTGTGTTTGAACGGCTATAATAGACGTTTTTTAAAAGCAAAATTGCTTGCTGGGTACAAAACTGAGACAGTTATTTATAAATACAGACTCTACTAAATAAAGTGTCCAACATATGAATAAATGTGTTATGAACATCTAGATTCAAGAAATACCATTAAAAATCTACTCAGATTTTTTTATGATGTTCATATTAAAGTGTCCTGAATGGCGTATCTGTATAATGAGTATTTGTGAATGTTATCTAAAAAGTGTCGTCAAACTGCGTCATCACCTGTGTCACTCATAGCAGCACTAATAAACCCAATCTGAATCAGCTCAGCTTGTGTGTGTCTGAGGGCTGATTCATTCAATTGCACTCCAAAAGTGCATTGTAACTATCTCTTCTCTCTTTGTATCCATTTTGGCATCATATCAAAGAAATCTAATAATGTTTTTGTTTTGTATATATTGAATGCATTTCTGACAGAATTATATGCTAATATATGAAGGTCAGCATGTTGGGGTGTATTGTTCAAGGAAATGAATTTGTCATCTATGTTACCCAGAAAAAACAAAACATTCTTAAATGACAAAACAGTCAAGTGCAGAATTGATGTGCCTATACATTTGGTCAGGTATAGTTTATTTTACATTATCAGAAAAAATATATACTATAACATTTAGAGATTTTACTTAGATTTACATAGTTAAGCTGAAATATGTTAAAATATTAGGAACAGTTCACTCAAAAATGAAATTATGTAGGCTACTTGATGTCAAATTTCTTTCTAATGAACATAAGAAAAAAATCATTAGAATGTACTGTTTTTTTATTTGGTTTCACTGAATGGAACTGAAGCTTTCAAGCTTTCTAAAACATGCAAAAGCATGATAAAATTAGCATAATAGTGCTCCAATATATGCTTTGCTTCAAGTCTCCAGAAGCAATACGGTAGGAACCGATTGAAACTTACCATTTGAATCTCTGAATCTACTTTTCACATGAATACAAGATTTTAAGTTAATAACTTAAATTTCAAAATTGTTCTGTAACTTACAGTGACAACACTTATGGTAATTTTATATTTTTGAATTTTCATTATTGGGTAACACTCTCTAGTACAGTGGTTTTCAAACTTGTTCCTGGAGACCCACAGCTCTGCACATTTTGCATGATTCAGATCATCAGCTCATTAGGAAAGAGCTCCATGAACTCAAATGAGTGTGTCAGATGGAGACATGCAAAATGTGCTGAGCAGTGGGTCCCGAGGAACAGGATTGAAAATCACTGCTGTAGTATTTTGCCCTGAAAGTATTATTTTCAGAATCATCTTCATTCAACTTTTCTTCATGACCTCATCCTCTTAATCACCATCTTCTGTGGGAGTCTTCATTTTCTGCCTTTCATTTCTTGTTTTGGGTCTGAGACCCTTCATATTTCTATTATCATCCATTATTGAAGGGCTCTCACTGGCTTTTCTCTGAAACATTTTATTGCTAATAATTACCTTTTCGAGATGTGGCTTTGAATGTCTTTCTGTTGTTTCTCTGACTAATGCTTGCCGTTTCTTTCCCTAGAAATGGTTTTATCAGTGTATTAGCTTTAAAATGCCATGGCGATGCGGATAGCTTAAAGAGGCAGTTGCTATGAGACAGGCCATAGCAGCACTGCAGCAGAGCTTGGTAAGTGTGCTGTGACAGAGACAAGAATAATGTGGCGCTCATGAAAGTGAGCACTGATCTTACCCCTGACGGAGTTGGACAAAGCTACAAAGTAAGGTGTCTTTATTCCTCTCCCATATGCACTCTTTGATGGACTTGAAAAAAGTCTTTATAAAGTCTAGATAAAGTGTCAGCCAGTGTAGCCATAACTCTTTATGGCAACTATTCCACCTCCTCAGACACACAAGAAAAAGAATATTTCACCTCTGAGGCTATCACGTTTCCGTCAGACATAAGAGTAATATCGATTGTTATCAGGCTCCAAAAGAAACATTGAATGAGAAAATGAAAAAAAAAAAGCAGTCAATCTGACAGATTTGTGATGTCAAGCAAAGCATCATTCTTTGGACACCTTGACACTTGCTCTCTATTTCTGAGCTCTCTATTTCTGAGCTTCTTGCTTCGTGCATTCATGAAAGTAATTTAAAAATGTCATTCGAGTCAGTATGCAGAGTTGCTGTGAGTCACAGAAAAGGATCTGGCATTGCTTAAATGTGTAATGACAAAATTGTATGTCTTTGTTTTCAATTCTGTCATTAATTATTTATCCTTACTAAACGTGTGGCGACTCGGAATTTGTGCTCTGCATTTAACCCATCCAAGTGCACACACACACACAGTCAAGCAGCCAAGGCTGCGGCGCCCGGGGAGCAGCTGGGGGTTCGGTGCCTTGCTCAAGGGCACCTCAGTCGTGGTATTGAAGGTGAAGAGTCTCAAACCTGCAACCTTCGGGTTACAAGTCCATCTCTCTATCCATTAGGCCACGACACAACATTCATTTTTCTCACACATTGAAAGTCAGTTGAGTCGAAAACAACACTGAAAACCCATTGACTTGGAGACATTTTTCTAAATACTTTCAAATATATTCAACCATCCCTTTAAGCTATGTATGTGAACCCTACAAAACAGATGCAGGTAGGAATTGTAATGTAATATGAGTCATTAGATGTGAATTATGAAACTAATGCCAACACATGATTTATGTGCCAAAAACACATAAAAACATCATCAGAGACCTTATTAAAAATAAAGCTCATTGTGGGTTCACATATTCAGATCTACCTGTTCACTTTGACGTCAGTAAGACATGAGATCATTCTCACAAAAGAGAAGAAAAAATAGATTGCTTTTATATAACTCCTCTACCAGTTAGTCATATAATAAACCATTAATTATTATGCATAGTATCTAACTATTCTTTCTGAATTCAGTTTGTGTAATATGCACATGCAGTATAACATACACATATAACAACCACTGCAGCCCCTTAAACATTTACAGTTCCTTCTTGCTGTGATGTAAGACCCTTTGATTTCCTGTCCATTAGTGTCATGTTTCCATCATCCAGTCCCTGCAGATCAGGCACTATGCTGTGTACAGTATATCACTAACACGGCCCCTTAATGGATTGTGAACTGTAAGGTAAAAGCAGAAAGCTGTTTTCACTCTGTTAAACACTGAGGTATTTTTTTTTCCTTTCATAGCTTCATAGGTCAGACACATGCCACTTCACTGCACAATAAATAAACAAGGAAAACGTATACATGAATTAAAAACATTTAAATTTGAATATGTACACTAAAGTACAGTATTTACAATTCCGTAAACATGTATAACATACAGCCTAGTTATAGCTGATCTATCATCTCAGAGACTTCTTTATCTTGATGCTTGGTTTCTATAAAGAAAACTTCATTTTGTCTTTCTTTTTGTTTAGTTTGAATTTTCTTAATAAGGAACTCAACCCTTCTGTCCTCCTGCTGCTGGAAGAAAGAAGCTGCTACTTTCCTCCGAAGGCGTCGAGCGTAGACCTCCAGCGGCAGCAGGGTGTAGCTGAACAGATAGAGGAACACCAGCGCCGTCACTACACTTGGGTTCAATTTACTGGGTTGGGCCTCACACACATTTGGATCAGAGTGAATGAGGGCTGTGTAAGTTCTGTTGAAGTTGAACAATTCCACTTGACAGTCTGAACTAAAGATCTGACAAATGGCCATTTCTGTTCCAACCTAAGATGATTAGAAAGATAGAGAGGAAGAGAAGAGATATATTTTATGGTATTATTTTCACAATGGTGAACAGTAACTGGCCTATTTACTTTATCTGAGTGTTTTCATTTTGGAAACTTAAATTTGAACTTAAAGGGATAGTTCACCCAACAATGAAAATTCTGTCATCATTTACTTGTCAAGTTGTTTCAAACCTGTAAGAATTACTTTCTTCTGTTGAACACAAAAGAGGATATTTTAAAGAATGTTGGTAACCAAAAAGTTGGCAGTAGCCATTGACTTCCATAGTATGGAAAAAAAAAATAACATGGAAGTCAATGGAGTCTGTTTGACTTTGACTTCCAGTTTACTTTGACTTTTTATCATTTACTTAATTACTTTTGTACATTAGATTACAAATGAGGAACAACTGCTCAAAGACTCATTTCTTGGAGTTATATTTCGTCAATATCTATTATCTGTAAAAGAGCGAATTACCTTGAAGTTGACACCGATGCTGATGTTGGTTGATGGCATGTTTAAAATCCAAGGCCCACCTGTTTTCACCAAGTAATACAAGAAATGGTCCAGCACTATCAAAAGGACTGTCATTAGCAGATACAGAGTGATCACCATTGCTGGAGCCAGACATTTGAAAAGTTCCTTTTTAGTTATTCTGAAACTGGTGGAGTTTACTCCATTTTTCACATCCTTTGCTTCAACCACAATCCCTTTTTCAGCTCCTTTCCTCCTGAGCCCACCTGTGATATACGTGTTGTCAAATCTTACAGACATCAGATAAGACCGCAGGTACATGACAGATTCACTGAACAAATACAAAACAAAAACAGCAGCAAAAATTCTGCTAAATAGCAGTTTTAGATCCTGTACTTGACTTTTAACTTCAGAGAAATCCTCCTGCACTCGCTGACTCAACACATGCAACCGTCCCTTCACTTCTGAGACATTAATATGTGTGGTGTGATCAAAATCACGCAGTGTTTGGACTAAACTCCCTTCCACGCTCTCCTCGGCTCTTCTGACGATATTGTCTTTAATGGTGTTGATGAGGTCTGAGCTGCTTAGGAGGCTTTGAGAGAGTTTTTCTGATGCACATTTCACAACGTGTGTGAGAGTTGCGATGTTGGCGGCCATGTTGGGTAGGACATACAGCACTACGATCATCACGGATGCGGACAAGAGCAATTTACGGCCCTGTCGGGTGAACAACGTCGGGAAGATTAGCGTGAAGGCACATCGGAATGGATGGATGAGAGATGACAGGATAAACACAGCTGTGGCATAGATACCAACTGCAACCAATGCTGTCTGGATGTCATATTTTAGAAGGTCTATGAGCCAGTGGAAAAGTAGTGAAGCAGTTACAGCAGCCAATGAGAGACAGACAACAAATAGGGCAAGCAGGTGACTTGCACTCTGAGTCGTCGGAGAAGAGTAACACAACCACAGCACCTCCATACTGCTCCTCACTGAGGCTCTAACACACACAAACACATAAATAGAGAAGACATGATCAATTAGTATATCAAGAGTTAGAAATCAGATGAAGAGAAAATGTTTATCCCTATAGGATAACTGAATGAGTCTTTATTGGCTTATATCGCTTACAGCAGTTTTAATAGAAAATAAACCATTTAAGGCAGTTAAATCACTAAAGGGAAATAACCATATCATTTACTCACCTGCATGTCTTTCGAAACCCATTTAACTTTATTTCTTTAGTGGAACAGAAAGGAAGTATATTTACTATTAAAATTCCAGTCTGCTTTTTCAATGAAACCAGATGGCTGACATTCAAGATTTTCTATGAATAACATAACCTACCAAGTACATGAACAATTATGATACATTAATGGTTTATGGTTACATTGTTTTTCTTTTTGGAGCTTGACAGCCACTGGTCCCCATCAATTTTCACTGTATAACAGAATAGCTTTGACATTCTAGAAAACATTTTTTGTTTTCCACAGATGAGAGATAGTCAAACAGATTTCAAAAGACATGAGGATGTATAAACATAATTTTGTGAGGGAATATCCTATTTTGTGAGGAAATATCAGCTGACAAAAAAGACAAACAAATAGCAAGTTTCATTATGAAACATTTGATTACTAAACCCATTTAACTTTATTTCACAGCGTGTTATATTACACGGTATTGTAATGAATTGCTATAGTAACAGCAATAGCAAAATCAACAACTACACATTTAATAAATATAACGCAATAATATTTCTCAGTATTTACATGAGAACACAATGTTACCTCTAAACTAAGCAATACAGCCTATTTCCCCTTTGTCCACTTCCATTTGCTTCTTTCTCAATTATGGTGCTAATCAATAAATGTCTCTATTTGAAGGCATATGTCTTTTATAATTGCAGAAATATTGACATACCTGAGGGACAAAATAGAGAGATGGTAGTTTCTTAAAGGCATCATTGCTGTTTGTTAAATGGAGGCTTGAATAAGATCATGGATTTATCTCAATATTAAAAGGTCGGTCATCATAATAGCGGAACTGGCCAGCTTCATATTGAGCTGGGCACTGAATACACTCATACTTATATAGCCTACACTAAATCCTATGACTCTGAGCTGGATGCTGAACACACATGCAAACTGACTCATTCAGTTGCTCAGATTCACATGAAACCCCAACACCGGTCACACACTGCACATCCTCTAACAGGGTCACTTACACAACACCACATGACATGGCAGAAAAAACAAAACTGCTATTTTCTTGAACTTTAAAAGGAAGATACAGTATACAAAAACATTTGTTTAAAAGGGAAGTCAAATACTGCGCTTGCTGGTTTCAAGTGGTTTTCATAAAATGTACTTTTTTGGTCTTCTGTGCTGTTATGTTAGCATTTCACATAATCCCACACTGTATTTTCTTCTGTTCTGTACCTGTGGTGGTCATATTTTCTTTCTATGGATTTATTAATATGGATTTAAATGTTAAATCGGTCACTGTGCCCATTTAGTGGTTTGCCAATAACTCTACATAATTTTGATGAATCAATGCTTTAATTGGGACATGTGGATAATGAACACAAGATCACAACAACAGAAAATAGAAATGTTACATAATTAATAATTACTGCATAAATACAACAAATTTACAACATTAATACTAATGACATTAAAACAACAAATTTACCATCTAAAAAAAAACAAAAAAAAAACAGAGATGATACTTTATTAAAAATGTTGAGATTTGCATAAAATATTTTGAACATCTTGAATTTAACAGGTTAAATCTACATGTATAAACATTACATGTTTTTATGTAACATTTTTAAATTTCCTGCCACAAATTGGTGAAGTGCCATCAAGGCACAAAAGGGCAGTGCTAAGCAGGAAGTGAGGTCATGATAGTCTTGATCCATCAACAGTGGGAATCCCTCAGTTAAGCAATTTTTCCATTTCTAGGCTTATATCTACAGTATATACAGAATCTGGCCTGAATGTGCGTCCGTCTTCGTCTCTATAGTTGTTCTCTAACCTGTCATATTCATAGCTGCTATGGTATGTGTAGCCACAGTTACTGAGGAAGCATTTAAAGGTCTCGCCCAATCAGGGTATATGTGTAAATTGAACATATGAAGGCCCCAAGTGTTCATGGCCAGAGACACACAAAGAATTCCCAGGATGTTCATCACGAACCCCGTTTTCACCTGTGAACATCACACACACATCTTATTCGGAAACTGAAAACAACGTGTGTCCTGTGATGTAATGTGTTTTTGGAGTTGTTTTCTCACCATATCTTTGACCATCAGGTGTCCGGAAGCAAAAGCAATTGAGTTGGGAGGTGTGGACACAGGAAGCATGAAAGCGTAAGAGCAACCAGTTGTTGCTGGGATCATGAAGTACAGTGGGTTGACGTTCACACGGATGGCCTAAAAATAAAGTATTTGGTGGATATAATGTCACAATGTAATGCTACGTATGATTTTGTTTTCATTGTATAAACTATGCAAACATAAAATCATACATGCTTAATATTGGGAAAATTAAGGCACACTTGTATGAATATAATCACATTAGATAAAACATCAAATTAGGGGCCATCTTTAAATAAATGATGATAGAAGCTTTTAAAGCAATTTTTTCTTTTTTCTTTTTTTTAACTCGCCGATGGTTATTTCTTAGTAAAGATTAATTTAAAAAAAACATTCTAAATATAAAATTCTTAAATAAAAAAGTATTTAAAATAAATGTCACTTTGTTTGATGGTATGGTATGTATGGTGTGTTATTTAGTAAGGATTCATTGATTAAAAGTGACAGTATAAACATTCTATTCATCAAAATATCACAGGAAAAAAATACATTTTGAAATATATTAGACTAGAAAGCACTTATTTCAAATTGTAATAATATTTTAATATTTACAACTAGCAATATAACTATTCACTGTATCATCTAAATTCTATCTTATCTATCAATCAATCAATCAATCAATCAATCAATCAATCAATCAATCAATCAATCAATCTATCTATCTATCTATCTATCTATCTATCTATCTATCCACACACACACCTACACACATATACATGCATACATACTGTACACACACACACACACACACACACACACACACACACACACACACACACACACAAACACACAAATTGTATGCGGTACATTTGTCCATACCAGTTCAGCAATGACAGGGAGGAAGATGATGATGGTGGCTGTGTTACTGGCAAATTCAGTGAAGCAGGCGATGAAGGCAGTGATGAGCATGACTGCAACAGCAGGAGGGACCTGGGCTAGAGGTTGCAGGTGATTTCCTATCCATATTGCTAACCCTGACTCCTAAAAAAAAAAAAAAATCTTCATGAGTCATAGGTTTTTACAAAAAACGTGAGGGTCATAAGGTTTACACAATGCCTTCCAGTCAATTATCAACAGGGTGACTGAATCAGAACCTTTTAGGTATTAATTACAATTTTCAGCTATGTAATGGCAAGTTCCAGCTTGTACTTCAGTCCAAAAAGTGAAAAGCAGATACTGAGGTACCTCACAGCCTTTGGCCATTGCAAATCCACCACCCAGTAGCAAAACAATATTCCATGGGACGCACTCTTGAGCTTTTCTCCATGACAACAGGGGCACATATGGTGTATTTGAGGCTGGAGAGATAAAGATAGAAATAAAAATTAATTATGACCTCAAGCTGACTGACCATCTCAAGTGCAAATTATATGTGAAAGAAAGATTTAATAGCAGGACATAAACAGATATTCAGTTTGGAGGGGGTCAAGGTTTATTTATTAAAAAAAAATAATTATTGAAAGATGCGTATTGATTAACCATTAACCTGAATGATCCTGTCTAAATACACAAATATATAAAAGATTCATAAACATATAAAACCACACTAAGTTTAAGGCAGTTCCAATCTACAGCTGACTCAACATTCATGTTGTTGCACAAAACATCTACAGGAAATACTGTGTATTTGACATCTGAATTTCATTACATCTTTTGAACTGCACAAGGAAAGAAAATTGATTTGGAACTGATAGAGAACCAAATGCATCTGACAGGAGACGAAATGTAGATCTGTACTTCATTTGATTGCTACTTAAGATGCTAAATGTGGACTCCACAATGTATGATGCTGCCACTTTTCACAGCCTTCACTACAAAATACCACCCGTGATGAACAGAAGGATTTTTATTTTACAAATACAAATTAGTCAGCATATTTAGTCCTTAACACACTGAAAATACTATTTTCACAACATTCATGTTTTATATGTGATCTAGAATTAATAACTTGTTGTGCACCGTTAAAAATATCCAACAAATATGAAGAAAGTATTCACAACATAACACTGAAAAACAAAATGGTTTCACAAAATGGGATTTATCAATCAATATTCCCTTCATTATTATACCTACGATGAATCAACCTCTATAAGTTCAGCACAAAAATCTATATTTTCCAAACATAAATGTACTGAGCCAAAAATACAATGCTACAAATCAATTTACCAATTCATTCTTCTGATGCCAAATGAACAGAAAGCCACGTAGAAGACATCTCAGCAAAGTTGGTGACAATAATAGTGTTACAGTTTTTTCCTGATGCTCAACTGGTCTAAACAATGCCATGAAGAAACTTTTTCCACTATAAAGTACCTTTAGTGAAAAGAAACGTTTCTATAGATGTGTAAGGTTTTTCATGGAACTTTAGATGCCAATAAAGGACCATCATTAAGAGTGTAGTATTATCACTATTTTACAGAACTCAAACAGAAGTTTACAACCAGTAACTAAATATTTTTAATCAGAGACTTTTTTGCAGAGTAGATTATTAAAAATTAGCAGACAGATTTAAAAGAAACTGTGATAGGTGGAGAGATTTGTTAGAGATTATTCTAATCTTTCTGCACACAGTTCTCTGCTGGATCTCTCTTAGACACACTAATCTGAATCATTAACATTCCTCGTCTTATTCAATATGAACCACACTCACATGTACTCTAGAAACCTCTTTGAATGCCAGAATGAACTGCGCTACTGGAAAATTACTGTGGTAACGAATGCAGTGACAACGTTTGCCCTGCCAAAAACTCACAATGCATTCAGTGTCCCAATTTACCTAAATCAAGCCTAATATAAGCCTATTATGTCTTAGGGCCCTTATTTATTATATAAAATTAATAATATTGATTGATTGTTGGTTTTCTCCGATTTAAAATGTATAATTCCATAGCTCTCAGCTGTTGTAATGCCAAACAGAAAATCAATAAACCACCCACTGACCTCTTGAATCGAACCACCAACTGAGAGATGGACGCTGGGATGGAAAGAAAAAGAGGATGGAGATGATGATGACTCCAGTTACTGCGTCAGAAACGTAACTGAAAGGAGATAAACACAGAAACATGTGAAGCGCTGCTAGAGGTATTTTCAATGTTGTTTTTTCAAGCTCCAATTAGCAACATTGGGGGCAAAGTGAAGTTATTCAGTGTGACCTTCACATGGTGGGTAGAAAGCTGTTCTGCTGTTTTAAATTGTTGAGCTGAGAATTCATAAGTATAGAGTCCAAGACCACTGATGCTATCAGGATGAATACTTACTGTATGAACTATAGCTTTCTATTGGCTGCATCCAAATATGCATACTTCCTGGACCTTGCTATTACTGTATTTAGTAGGCAAAAAACAGTATGCTATGTCCGAATTCATAGTGTTCATAAAGCATACCCTGATTTGATACTTTCTTTGAGATTCTGAGGTGTGCATTTAATGGACACTTTACCATCCCATGAGACCACGTGAGAGGATTTGTGAACAGAACTTTTTTTTTAACACCCGCAATGTTATTTTGGACACAGCCATGGTTGAATTGGCACAACCTGATATTGCCAAGTGCAACATGTTCCTGGGTCAACATCTTTGTTGACCCTGGAACAACATTGTGATTAACCAATCAGATTTCAAGAACCAGTTTATAATTTTTGTGAAGTTTAGGATTACAATCAGTGTTTGGTGCCTGTACATCAGTGTAATTCATCTATCAGTTCCTCTGATTTTAGGGATTACTTATGGGTAAGGTTAGGTTTAGGTGTAGGAATATGGTTAAGATTATATTTTTGGATTAAAATGTTGTTCCAGGGTCAACAAAAGATGTTCACAATGGTTAGCTTATAATAATGTTTTCTAATTTGAGTGGTACGGGTAGGTTTTCATGGGAAATGCTGCCGTGTCATTATGTCACGTCTGTAAACATAAAGAAGTTGTCCCGGCTACTAGGCTATATTGCATGTGAGGATCCTGCAGGTGGCGGATCGTTTATAGCCTTTTCTCACAGCAGCTGGAATAATTACATTTATCATTTTGCTGGCGGATTGTAATCCAAAAAGGATTATGTGTTTATGAAACACAAGTGAATGAAATTAAATTATATTCCAGTTTTAAATGTGCTTCTGATTGCAGATAGCTTGGGATTACACAAGATTTGTATTTTAAAGAAAACCAGTTCGAAGTGAGCATACTTTACTTTTTGGGTTAAAAGAATTTCTTAATATGAAATTTGAATGGTATGACAATTAGATATTAGACTGTGCAGAAACTGAAATCTACAGTACATGCTAATACACACTATACTCATAGCCACGCAATGCTGATGCTGTTAAAATTAATAATTTGAGACTAAAGTATAACAATAATAATAATTTGCACGGTTTGATATGAGCTAACTAATCTTTAGATTAAATCACCATTGGTAGCACGATTTATTGTAATGCTTTTTTCCTCAGTTGGTCAGAACAAACATGGCAGACTTGTTACTTACTTGCTCAGATGACAATATACTGTGAAATTTCTAATTTGGGTCATATATTCCAAGACATAGGCTAGAATCTGTGATTGCGAAGTACAGTAAATATCCACACCGGTGCGGTGACTGACTGCCACACATACTCTTCAAAACATTAGATTCATCCACACTGGAGCCGTGCCGACTCACAACCCACGCAAGGAAGATAATTCCACACACAGCTGCAATTACAGGTTTTCAAACAGAGATGGCGACAAAGAGGCAAAATTTACGGACTGCAGCTTTAAGTGAAATCACCAAATTACAGAAATTGTTTTCCAAAAAAGTTATTTGAGAACTCCTGTCTCAGTCTTCCATTGGTGGGACAATCTAAATATTTTAGGGGCCAAAGAATGAGCGAGAATTAGCAGTCTGAAAGAAAGATGATTTTGTGAAACATTTTTGGAAAGAGCAATCAAACACAATGTTGACTGAAAATTCATGATGGACAAACATAATGAGGATGATCACCAACAAATGTCTTATAGCTGTAAGCTGTAAGTACTTTAAAATAGAAAACTCACTCACTCACTTTGCCATTAAATAATAGCCTATACTGCAAATAAGATATGTTGTGTGTATGAAAATGTCAAAACAATTGTGCAGACAAGGCATTAATGCAAGCAGCAATCCTGATTTCTCATCTCAGCACATTAATATGAACCACTGAATCAATGTACTTGCCATAACCCTGCTAAGTGCTAACCTATTCATCATGTCATGTTCAGAAATAATGTGCTTTCAAACATAGGTCTCTCATCTACAGGTATTGAATCACCATTTGCATCTACCCAATGCACACATTATTCTGTTCTCTCTCTGTTTCTATTTGTCTTTTAAGTTGTGGGTTTATCTTGGTATCTTGGGTGACTCGAGGTGAACTGAAATCCTGCAGATAGAGAAAGGTCAGCTCTGTGGAGGGAGCAGATCAACTAGTCCATATTTTTGAACCTCTCTGTCTAAGTGCATTAGTGTGATGGACCACAAAAAAAACAAAGGAGAGGAGAAAGACTTTATTTCTGGATGCAATTATTTACAAATTCACAGACTAATTTCCTTCCTTCTAAGTGGAAACCTGTTTAAACTTAAACACACACACATATACATATATATATATATATATAAATAATTTAAAAATAATAATAATAATAATAATTTTACTTTCAATCTAATTTTCAAAAAATAATTAAAGTAACTCCTAATTGCATACATTTTTCAATATGAAGAATAAATCAAATCCTGATGGCAGATTTATTGTAGCACATATGAAAAGTGTTTGACCTTTACTTAAATGTATAAATATAGTGCCACTGTGTTTGTCTGAAATGTTTTAGATATTAAATTACGACAGCCAGCATTCAAACATTGTCTTCATTGCTGTGACAGAAGACAAGTTATACTGATTATTAGTTAGGTGAATAATGAAGTTGTTAAAAGAATGTTCTATAAAGTTGTTTGTTTAAAAAGAAAATTTTACATTTACCTTTTAGAGATTCACAAAAATTGTGTATATTTAATGGTCAACCTAATCTTAACGAATCAACACCCTATAATCTGCTATTCCAAAAACCTAAACATAAATATTAGACTAACAAAACACTCTGTCAGAATATGACACTTTTGATATTTTATTCATCTTACATGAATATTTGTGTGAAAATGTCAATTGAAATCTAATCCTCCATTATTTTTCAATACCTGCTTGTCGCTGTGCGTCTTACCCTTTGGTGAAGAAAACCGACCATCCTGTTACAAACTTCGGATCTCGTGTAAACAGAAGGATAGCAAAAATAATGAAGAAGAAAGTGATAGATCCTTCTGCAAATCTAGGAGCAAAAAATATATTTTAACTCATGTCTGAAACAGAGGGAAGCAGAAAGTGTTTAAGATATGTCGAAATGCTCCGTGACTTACTTTATTGGGCCAAGTTTCTTGTAGTCTTCATCAATAACAGCATTTGCTTTTGCTTCTGCAGCTGCCCGTTCATCATGTTTGCTAATACAAAGCCTGTGGAAAACAGTTACACATTTGTGATATAGTACAGGGGTTTTCAAACTGGGGTCTAAGAAAAAAGTTGTGAAAACTGCAAAAATTAAGATAAATTGAATTAGGCATTTATTAAAATGACTAAAAATGAATTTATAATTAAATAATAAAAAAGTATAAACTAAGTAAAATAATAAAAAGTAAATACTGAAACTGGGATTATATATTATACACATGCATACAGGTCCAAATATATTTGGGTACAGGCACAATTCTTATTATTTTAGTTGCTGACCAAAACATATTCAAGTTACAGTTAAATACAGGTACAGTGCACACTCTTATCTTTAATTTGAGGGTATTCACATCAGAATTGGAGGAAAGGTTAAGGAATTACAGTTCTTTAATATGTACCCCCCCCCCCCTTTTTTTTTTTTTTAAGGGACCATAAGTAATTGGACAATTGAAGCTGTTTCCTGGACAGGCGTGGGCTATTCCTTGTTATTTTCTACATCAATTAAGCAGGTAAAGGGTCTAGAGTTGATTCTAAGTGTGTCATTTGCATTTGGAAGCTGTTGCTATGAACCCACATCATGTGGTCAAAGGAGCTCTCCATGCAGGTGAAACAGACAATTGTTAGGCTTCAAAATCAAAACAAATCCATCAGAGAGATAGCAGGAGCATTCAGAGTTGCCAAATCAACAGTTTGGTACATTCTGAGAAAAAAAGAATGCACTGGTGAGCTCAGCAACATAAAAAGGCCTGGATGTCCACAGAAGGCAACAGTGGTGGATGATCATAGGATCCTCTCCATGGTAAAGAAAAACCCTTTCACAACATCCACCCAAGAGGAGGTAGATGTGTCACTGTCAAAGTCTACAATCAAGAGAAGACGTCACAAGAGCACATACAGAGGGTTCACCACAAGGTGTAAACAAGGCCAGGTTTAGACTTCTGGAAAAGTGGATGGCTGAAATTAAGATCAACCTGTACCAGAATGACAGGAAGAAAAAAGTATGGAGAAGGCTAGAAAACAGCTCATGATCCAAAGCATGCAACATCATCTGTGAAACATGGTGGAGTAGTGTGATGGCATGAACATGCATCCAGTAGCAATGGGTTACTGGTGTTTACTGATAACGTGACAGAAGACAGAAGCTGCCGGAAGAATTCTGAAATGTATAGGGATATACTGTCTGCCCAGATTCAGCCAAATGCAGCAAAGTTGATTGGATGGCACTTCATAATACAAGTGGACAATGACCCAAAACATACAACAAAAGCCACCCAGGAGTTTTTGAAGGTAAGAAGGTGGAATATTCTGCAATGGCCAAGTCAATCTCCTGATCTCAATCTGATTGAGCTTGCACTTTACTTGCTAATGACAAAACTTAAGGCAGACTCACAAACAAACAACAACTGAAGTCAGCTGCAGTAAAGGCCTGGCAAAGCATCACAAAGGAGGAAACCCAGTCTTTGATGTCCATGAGTTCCAGACTTAAGGCAGTCATTGCCTGCAAAGGATTCTCAACAAAATATAAAAAAAAAAAAAAAACATTTTATTTATGATTATATTTGTCCAATTACATTTGAGCTCCTGAAAATGGGGGGACTGTGTATAAAAATGGTTGTAATTCCTAAGCGTTTTATGTTATATTTTTATTCAACCCCTTGAATTAAAGCTTAGTAGAATGCCGTAATAAAAATCTTGATTGTTTCATTTTATATTCTATTCTGGTGGCATAAAGAGCCAAAATTATGAAAATTGTGTCAGTGTCCAAATATATATAGACATAACTGTATATAGCTGCCTTTTAAATTTTTAGAAGTAGAGACCCAAGAGGTGGATCATACTTTTGGTTCTATGGGATAGAAAAGATAGAAAACCCCTGATATAGCACACATAATTTTCTGCATATGCATGTAGACTGCATATTTACCGTGTATTGAGTCCACCATAGAGAAAAGCAATCCAGATCCAGCCCAGAATAAGGAAAAGAAGCATCAGCGGGAAGGCAAAGACAAACCATGAGCCGAAGTTTATGAGGTCACATTCAGGGAAGTAGCTACAGACACAAACATGCAAGACATTGAAAGCAGTTTTTATTGTTTTTGCTCCGCCAACAAAAACAGTTAAATATCGCAAGTATTCAAGAGACATGCAGGTGTTTTGTTCCTAAATAAAAACGAATCAAACTGAATTCAAACTAATTTTAGTAAATAACTCACTCATAAAGGCTCTAACTTGTTGCCACCTACTGGCATACCAATGTAACCAGCAGAAACTGTTACTGATTTTTTATATATATATATATATATATATATATATACACACACACATACATACACATACACAGTATATATATATATATATATATATATATATACAGTCATAGCCAAAATATTGGCACCCTTGGTAAATATGATCAAAGAAGGCTGTGAAAATTAATCTGCATTGTTAATCCTTTTAATCTTTTATTTAAAAAATTCACAAGACTCTAACCTTTCATTTGAGAATAAGCATTTTAAATGGGGGGAAATATCATTATGAAATAAAGGTTTTTCTCTAATACACATTGGCCACAATTAACGGTACCCTTTTATTCAATACTTTTTGAAACCTCCATTTGCAAGTTTAACAGCTCTAAATTTTCTCCTATAATGCCTGATGAGGTTAGAAAACACCTGACAAGAGATCAGAGACCATTCCTTCATCCAGAATCACTCCAGACCCTTTAGATTCACAGCTCCATGTTGGTGCTTCCTCTCTTCAGTTCACCCCACTCATTTTCTGCAGGATTCAGGTCAGAGGACTGGAATGGCCAGCAGAAGCTTGGTTTTGTGCTCAGTGACCCATTTTTGTGTTGATTTTGAGGTTTGTGTTTGGATTATTGTACGGTTGGAAGATCCAAACATGGCCCATTATAAGATTTCTAACAGAGTCAGTCACTTATTGATTTTTTTTCTGTTGGTATTTGATAGAATCAGTGATGCCATGTGTCTAAACAAGATGTCCAGGACCTCCAGCAGAAATATAGGCCCACAACATCAAAAATACAGCACTATATTTCATTGTACACATAGGGTACCTTTTTTATCCCTGTGTTCACCAAACCCATCTTGAGTGTTTGCTGCTAAAAAGCTCATTTTTTAGTTTCAACTGACCATAGAAGCCAGTCCCATTTGAAGTTCCAGTCGTGTGATAACTGAATATGCTGAAGTTTGTTTTTGGATGAGTGAGGAGAATTTTTCTTGAAACCCTCCAGGACAACATGTGGTGAAACTCAATTATCTTTTGCTGCACATCAGAACTACATTCTTTGGTTTAACTCATTGTGATGGATGAATAAGGGAATTTGGCCTTTGTTTTTCCTCCTATTTATGTTTCTGTGAAACAGGTAGCCATGGCTCGATAATTTCATGTTCATAATCACACTGGTGTGCTCAAAACTGTAAATATGAATGGGAATATACTTCAGAGATATTTTACTTATAAGAATTTGTAGGGGTACCAATAATTGTGTCCAACGTATATTTGAGAAAAAAATTTATTTCATAATGAGATTTTCCCCCATTTTCAATTGTTTTAGTTCAATGAAAGGTTAGATTTTTTAAATAAAAGTTCAAAATAAGGATTAATAATGCAAGTTTATTTTCAGTACAGCTGAATCACTCATGCTGTTTTCAAGGGACTGATTTGATCTGATGGTTTGTGTGGATTTATTTACTCATCTAATCAGACAAAAATATAGGTGCGGGCGGTTGGCGGGTGTATAATTTATTTGAAGCTGTAGATTCGGGTGACGTTTTAGCTCATCCACGCATCATTAATACACATACAAACATACATACATATACAAACATATATAATTTTGCTTCGCTTGTATCCTTATTGTCACAACTTTAAGATAAGGCTGTCCAGAGGACATGAAAACATAAGAGTTTTAATTAGATATTCATAGTAATTTCCTCTTCAGAAACTAATGAGTAATAATTGAGGTGCGGGCGGTTGGCGGGTGTATAATTTATTTGAAGCTGTAGATTCGGGTGACGTTTTAGCTCATCCACGCATCATTAATACACATACAAACATACATACATATACAAACATATATAATTTTGCTTCGCAAGACATAGCCTAATTAAAAACTTTACTGGTGATCATATCAGCTGTAATGCATATTTTGTTTAAATTCAGCTCTGATTTTGTCTCTCCTTTTTTGTCTAGTCATTATGAGACAAGATGTTCTAAGCCGATTAAACATCAATGATGAATTATGGTAAATGATTGGAGCCTGTATCTGAATGAGTTACTGAAGGAAATGTTTCCCAAACTGATGGTGGAAACACATTCAGATTACATTCACAAAGCTTAATTTCATTGCATCTGAAGTATGCAAGAAACTAAAACAAATGTACAGTAGACTGCATAAATATCTCAGTGAGTAAGTTTCCATTTGAGATGTGCAGCTCACCTTCTGTTTTTTTCACAGAGAATCAACCTCTAAAATGTTAAAGGTTGAACCACAACACTGCATTGTGTTGATTTCAACCTTTGATCTCTCACTTTATGGCATTTATGAATTACATGTGTAAGCTAAACTTAAGGACAATCAGTTCATTCTGATGTCTTCAGGAGGGTTCATGTTTAACCCCACCCCTAAACATAACGTCACAGGGGCATAAGCAGATTGTATGAAAATGTATGAATGAGAGTGTACAAATTCAAACGAATTATCCACCAATTCGCCAAAACACAAAATAGTTGCAAACTGTCATGAGATTGTGTTGGCTTATCCAGCCAATGAGTTAAAAGTTGCTTTTGTGTTTATCTCTGTCTTTATTTGTATAATTTAATTCAAGACATTTTTGACTTACATTTACATGCAAGTCATGAAAAAACAAGCTCAAGCTGCAATAAACTACATCCATTAAATGTGTTCTTCAGGCTTTTCACACAGCAGATGCTATTCAGACCCATTTGTGCTCAATCTTTTTCCCGATGCCAGCACAGTTAGACACTCAGCTACATTTTATACAGATACAGAGAGCCCAAAATCTGGATTTTATTCCTTAAAACCTATTTGAATATATATAATTATTTTAAAAGAAAAGTTATGGCATAATGAGGAAGAACAAGAAGATGCTGTATTCTTTCTCAAGTTACTAATCAAATAAGTAAACTTGTTACACTGATCATGTGAACTCCTTTGAACTAAATGTCAAAATTAAAGCACACAAGATGTTCTTTGGACCATAGGTAACATGGATAGTTAGGGTTTGCATGAACTTTTGAAGACCATGCCAGCATTTTGTATCTAATTAGAAAATTGCTAAATATAAGCACTTTCACTTGACCCAACTAGGGCCCGGTCCCAAATGGCACAGTTCATGTGTTGCAGTCTTGCAAACTTACAATGGCCGCGGCGTACCTGTGCCTGTTAAGTCCACGTGACTGTAGGGTGTCCCATTTGTCATTTTAGCTTTCAGAAGGGTGCTTACGAATGCCCCCTTTGCATTACGGCATTACGTCTGCAAGGGTTTAGGGTGCGATTTGGGACAGGGCCTATAGATTCTTCCTTGATCATTGTAGACTTGATCTTAAAATGATTTTTCATTATTAGTTTAATGTAATTTAATATTTAGAATTTTGTGAAAAGACCATAAACTTGTGCATTAAAATTCTCAATTTGTTCTACAAAGCTGATAATGTCAAATCTCATGCAATGTCTTTGCTTCATGTTTATTATTAATTACTAAAAGTCAATCATTTTGGACATTTAAAACATTTACCTTGCCTTGGAAACCTGTTTTAATGTAGCTGGGATTTGGGGCATCAGTGGCACTCAAACTAGGAAATCAAACTAGGTTCTATTTTGGCTTGTTCTTGGTGACCTAATTACTAAACGGCTTTTTCAAAAGCCATCCAAAATTCTTGTTACCATGCATTAGTTGAAACAGGGCAGTATATGTTTCAAGCACAATCAGTTCAACTGCCAGATGATTGTTCAACACTGTTTTCACCTAAGAGCAGGATTGTCTGCCACATAGTAAAGCTCATGTATAAAGGTAGACTACAACAATACATACATTAGAGTAAAAATGAGCAATGAATAGACCTTTATACTATACCTTTCAGTAGCACAAAGACAAATTAAGTACATCCAGTGGTAACGAGAAATGAAATGTTATTCATGTTAATTAAAGCTAATGCACTCATTAGGATTGCATTAGCTTTAAATGTGTGAATTGAAGCCTGATCTGAATACAAACTCACCTCTTGACTGCAGACTGCAGATGACAGAGACATGGTGTCATCCAGCACCGATTTTGACATGATATAATGCTAATGCTGCCTGTACAGTAGTACACTCTCTTTTAAGAGACATGAATTTCCATGACTTTTCTATTCATGCTTTATTACTGAATGAGAATTTTTTAAATAATATAATAGACATTTCACTGTCAATCTTGCCAATTAAATATTTCAAAGCTAAGCATAAGTGGGAAATGGTATGTTTATTACAGATAACATCAATGACTGATCTCTTCCGTAATTCACTCTGCCTTACTTAAATGTCTAGACTGTACTCTTCAGAGCAATTTGGAACTTTGTATTGCAGCACTTTTCATGCTATTGTCTCCTTAAGATAAGTCACTTACATTGTATTTCTCAGAAGGAAGTTACTTTAGATAAAAGCATTTTGTAAATGAATGTATTTGAATAAAAGAATGGATGCAAAAACAAACCACTGGTATGGTGATTTACAATGGTAACCATGGAAAAATAGTATACCTCTTGAGCTGACCCACCAGGATCAGATTAGGGGCGGTGCCAGTGAGGGTTGCAGTTCCTCCGATGCTTGCAGCATAAGGTATACAAATCAGAAAACCTTTCCACACCTTCATCTGGTATTCAGCCTCTCTTCTGACTTCTTCCAGATTCTTTTTCTCTGATCTGTCTGTCCAATCTGGTCTGTGAGGTTACAGAGAGGGATAGAATCTATTAATAATTCAGACTTTATTGTTTAAGAATATGAAAAGATGATCTTTTTCATAAGAACATTCATAAGGTTTGTCCACATGGCATTTGGCTCAGAAAATACAGCTATCCCACAATGGAGTCCAGATAATTACTACTATTATTACACTACATTTGTCACTGCAATAACTGCAAAGATGATGTTTGACTTTTAATAGTAAATTTATATCAAATCTTCAAGCTCATTGTGTTTGATCTTTGCTTGTTCAAAGAAAGTCACAGATGAATTATTCTCACTTACGTGTTCTCTGTGGTCAGCACCTGTTTTTCACAAGGAAGCACATGCATCTTCACCTGAGAATCACCTGCAATGGAATGTTTACTTTTTTAATTACAAATACCTCTCTAATATGAAATGAATTTCAGAATAAAAACATACAAAATAAAAAGAAGCATTCCCACTCTCTTTGTACATTAAAGAATTCTTAACAGAGAACAAAAGCGCTTGTTGCAAAAATTCAGCTCAAAGTTCTCCGTGCAGGTTGTATATTATATTTTCATGTGTGCAGGTCGATTTCACACACAAACAAATCCTCAAACCAAATAAATCATTGATAGTATGCTGATGTCATGAATGCATGTGTGGTGACTTATGATTAAAGATGTGACAGAATTCACACACAGTGTTTTTAAGGTTTTCCCCTTTAAGAATGTTAGTTGGCAGCAGTGTGTGTTTTCCCCTTTAAGAGAACAGAGTTTTTGTCTAGTGGGTTGTTGGGAAAATAAAGTTAGCCAGTTCACAGCTTCAGCATCCAGCTCTCATGTCGTCTCCACTCATGTAATTGCACGATCACCCACACATTCAATAAAAACGTTAAAAATAAGAACTTTCATTTCCTAATTAGCTTGTAACACACACAACATGTATTTCACCCCACCCACCCTCTGGATCACTCTTGTCCTTGCAGTTCTCTTTTAGAGTCTCCAGATTCCCAAAAAGGCTTTCCAGTATGGCATTAGCAATGGGCAGCATCATGGCTGTTGTGGCTGTATTACTCAACCACATTGACAGGAAAGAGGAAGTGATCATCATGCCTAAAATCAGCCTGGAGAGGAAAGAAAGACAAGTAGAGCCAATAAACTATTGCGCAACATTCCTACAATAACTAGTCCAATAAAATGTGACCATATACATAGTACACACTGTATTGTACATCGTAAAGCAGAGAACAATGAGTAAATAGCCATACTTTCGTTGCACTTTTTGCACCAGCACATACCTTCAGACACCTTGTAGTGTTTACAATAGGTCAGGTGTGCACATCTCAGCAAAAATTGTCCTTGTGTTTACCTTCTACAATTGCTAAAACTTAGTACTAGAGATCTCCTAATTTCAACGCAGATTCTTTCTTACCAGGCAGGTTTCACTCCGACAATCTTCAGCACCTTAAGGGCTATTCGGCGATGGAGACCCCACTCCTCTATAGCAGATGCCATCACTAAACCACTCAGGAACAGGAAGTTAGTCTCAAGGAAGTACTGCGGACAGACCTTCTTAGAAGGCAGGATTCCCATGGTGGGGAAGAGGCACACGGGAAGCATGGCAGTCACCGCCAGCGGGAGCGCTTCGGTACACCAGTACACCGCCATCAGCAGCACCACATACAAACATTTGCCCTCCTGAAAAAGAAACAGGTGGATGTGTAGATGCAGGGAAGAATATTAAATATGACAAATCAAGTATAATTATTTCATTTTATTTCATTTGACACGTCATATACATTTTCTGACATCTATGGAAGGCACTATAAAATATTGCATTTGTAAATAAATGATATGTAAATAGCTGGCCTTTTTTCACAAATTTTCAGAACCATTTTCCAGTTATTTTTAACTAACTCATTCTTACTTCATTATTAACCATATCATCCTTAATGGATGTATGAGAGTGCAGTATTAATAATCATTTTAACTATGAACATATTCAAAAAAGTATGACAGACAGAAAGTTTTTCCTTCTTTTTGGACAATACCTGTTTAACCTCGTAAGCAAATTTTCTGCTTCAAAGGTGCCTCTGTGCTGTCTTTCTTACAAATAAATGTCACATTTTGCTAAAAGCAAAGCCATTTAAACACGTGAACATATGCTTGTGTTTAAAATGTTTTTGGGGGCCTCTGGATTTTGATTGATCTCAGTATTTTTTTATTTTGCAATGAAAGTCAATAGGCACCAAATCTATTTGGTTATCAATAATCTTTAGAATATCTTATTCTTTATTCCTTGGAAGTAAGTAGTACACAGTTTTGGAACGACATAAAGTTAAAGTAAATGATGACAGAAATGTAATTTTAGGGTGAACTGTCGCTTTAAGAAACACGTGCTAATGCTCTTACTAAAAAAACAAAACAAAAAAAAACAAAAAAAAACAATTGTATTCTGGAATAGGTCAATATCTGCATATGTTTACATTATTTTAATCAACTAGATGGCACAATTAGACTGCTTTAACGCATATTTACCCATCCTCTGGATTCAAAAGGCCAAAGCAGCAGGTGGCTAAGTTTAACAACAACGTTTTACCTTTGGTGGCACAACGAAGAGCAGCGGGAGCAGCAGTAACGGAGCGAGAATCAGGATGAGCTGTTTGCGCGCGCTCCAGAGCTTCCTGGAAAACTTTGCAGGGTCCATAGCGACATAAAACCTGTTTCCTTCCCTTTGTCTTTGCACCGGGACAGGCTGCGGCTCTGGCGCTTGGTCTCCAACTTTATTACTTTTGCTTTATTATTTTTTAGCACAGCGGGAGAAGATTAACTGTTGGCTTACACGTTAACTCCCTTAAAGACCCCTCGACTTTAGCCTTCAACGTGAGTCGGTCTACAGCGCCAGCAAAGATGAAGAGCAGAGTGTTCTGCTTCACACAGACTACACAGAACGAGTAAGCATTAAAAGTATACTCTGTTGATCCAAGAAGTGTTAGCAAAGCGATAATACTAATGTGAATAATACTAAAGCGAAAATAATGTGTGACAGTTCAACGGTTAGTAGGTCCCTCGTGCTGATGATGATATTGACTTCAATTTTCTTGAGTGCAGAGTCATTATTATAGTGATATCAGTATAATTATGATATTTGCATTTGGTTTCCACTTAGTTATAATAGTTATAATGCTCATAGTTTTAACTTGACTACATTTAGTTTAGTTTAGTTTTGGTTTTAGAAGGTTTGTTATACTCAATCTAGTTTGCTTTACTTTTTCAACACTGAGGAGAAAAAACAAACAAACTTTAAGATAAAAGGTAAGGTTGCCAGCTGTGGTTGCCATGAATTTTAAATAAATGCTCACAGCTTTTCAAACACTATGACATGGCATTTTAGTGGATGTATTTCATTCAACTTTATACTATACAACAATAAAATGAGTAGGCCTACATACTAACCTACTTAATCTGTTCTGGACCTTAAAATATACTGATAATAACTCTCATAACAATGCAGGTGCTTTAAAACTGCCAAGAGATGAATCAAAGTTCATCATAAGTGACCTAAACCTACATTAACTGAATTACATTTGTATATTGTATAAGCAGTGTAATTACAAAAATGCACACAAAGCTAAAAGAATGCAGTAAACGTTATCTGAACAACATAAAATCCTATATAAAACGATATAACTATTTAAATAATGTATGATGAAATACACACGGGCTTCTGTGAACTATTTGTCTATTTTGTTTTCTTGTTTTGGAGCACATTGAGTGCAGCTGGAATTTAGTAATTTATTGTTCTTTTTGCTAGCAAAAACATTATTTATTTATTTTTGATTGCTTAAGGCTTTCATTTTTGTGACGACTTTTTATTAATGATAAAAGCCATGGTGCTGTCCAAGCCTGCAGAGAGGAAGAAGTTTAGACAAATATCACCATACCTCATTCATTTTTGTCAGTTAATGAAACATCTACAGATCTTAATTTAATACTCGTTCCCTGGAAACACACTGACCCAAACCTCTGTTACCAGGGCTCTCACATTCTGAGAATGGGTACCAGAATACACAACATTTTTTTTAAAATTCAGTTTACTTATAGTCTTTGCCTGGTAAAATGGCTGTAGCCAGGGCTTGAATTGAGGGGGGATGCGGGGAGATGGCATCCCCCTGGTCGAAAAAAATGACGAAAAGCATCCTCTCAAACCCTTAACATCCCCTTTGGATTATTAATTTTGTATATTACGTAAAACTTATCATGCACATGAAATGTTAAAATTATCTACTTATGATCAGTTACAAACTAAATCCTAACGGCGATTGGCCAATCAGAACTTGGTACTGTAACAAGCTGCACAAGCAGGAAAAAATTTCATCATTTTTCGCGCAAAATCGTTCAAGCGCAACTTCTGAAGTTCTTTTAAAAGAAGACAACAGAAGCTATGATTTTTCCTTGATTAGAATTTAAAGACATTCTCCTGACATAATTTAGGGGTGGCACGGTACGCGTACCGAACCGTACGGTTCACGGGGCAAATTCCAAATGGTAGAGATCATCCCTGTCCCCTTGGAGTGGGGACTTTGGAGTGAACAGGGCACGTGCGAGCCATTATTTAGTCGTTTGAAATACACTTGGCAAAGGGAGCGATTTAATTTCCTCATTATCTTCAGCTGGGATGTTCCCGTGACAACGCAGCATGGCACGCAGCACAACAGATTCGCTGACTGCATGACACTGGCATAAAAAAATATACATTTTATATTTTAAAAAGTTGTATACATATTAGTTTTTTATATAGCAAAAAACTTGAAAAACGTTTTAAAATAAAATGTATAATAAAAGACATATGACATCAAAACAGCGACATCTACTTAAATTAAATCGCTCCCTTTGCCAAGTGCATTTCAAACGACTAAATAATGGCTCGCACGTGCCCTGTTCACTCCAAAGTCCCCACTCCAAGGGGATAGGGATGATCACTTCCATTTGGAATTTGCCCCGTGAACTGTACGCGTACCGTGTCACCCCTATATGTCTGTGTGTGACTGTGAGGGACTGAGAGACGATATTATCCAACTTTGAAAAACAAAACAAAAAACGTCTTGAGAGTCCAAAAACATTCACTGCGCGATGAAGCCCATTATAATACAGTTAGAATGCCCTTATAATTCCAGCAATGAAACAAAAAATGCCCATGTATGAGTTTTTACGTTTTTATATACATTGCACAAGCAATGTACTTTTCTGTATATCAGCACATGTGCGCGAGGCCGCAAGCACAATGTGCTATTAGTTTTATACAACAGTGCAGAGAAACGCGGTGTTTCATCCGTTTTTGAACGAATCGAGTGAGCTAGTGATTCAACGGTCCATTCAAATGAACTCACTTTCGTTTCTATTGAATCAGCCGTTTTGAACGAATGGTTTGATATGAATGATTCAGTAAGTCATTTATTAAAACAGGGACGTGCTGCCACCTACTGGCGGTTTTATTTTCATATTTATTAATCCATGACAGAAACCAGCCAGCGTGCCAGCACAAAAACACATTCAGCAAAATATTGGTTATTTATCAATATTGACCAAAATTCCTCTATTTCAGGCCCCAGAAGGAAAAAAACAACAACTTATAAATAATAGTCAATTTAATAAGGCTAATTTTTCATTGAATAGAAACCTTTTTAAAAATTAGACCAATTTTGTAATCCTTGTGTACAATAGCCACAAGACCCCAAATCCCCCCCCCCCCCCCCCAGAAGGGAAAAAAAATAATAATAGTTAATTTAATATGGATAATTTTTCATTAAATGCAAACCTTTTTAAAAGATGAGACCAATTTTGTAATCATTGTGTACAATAGCCACAAGACCCAAAATATCCCCCCCCCCCCACCCCAAGCAGGGAAAAAAAAAATATATATAAATAATAGTTCATTAAATAAGGCTACTTTTTCATTAAATAGAAATCTTTTTAAAAATGAGACCAATTTTGTAATCATTGTGTACAATAGCCACAAGACCCCAAAGCCGCCACAACCCCCCACGACCTCTGACCACTGGCTGTAGCTATGCGCCCACTGCATCCTGCCACCAGCAGTACATGAACAAATAAACTGTCTGACCCTATAATTGATCAAAATGCTTATTTCGGCTGACGCAGCTCCTGTTAGCAGCAGTTTTGCATAAAGAAGATTCAGTCTTTTTGTGTCATGTCTACTCCTGTACAGCTCAGCTATTCTCTGCTTAATGCTGCTTAAAGGGCTGTAGCAGGTGTTTCAAACTCAAATGGGTTACAATTAACTACATACATAATTGATTACTGATTTTCTCTGTTGCTACATAGATTATTGACTATAGAAGTATTTATTAGCTAAAAAGGTTGTCCTTCCCTGGGAATATATCAGTAACCATCTGGTGGAGTATGCTTTAAACTCTCAGTGATTAACTGATAGGAAAATCCTCTTAATGCCTCAGCTTTTTGTGTAGTTATTTTTACATTTACATTTAATCATTTAGCAGACGCTTTTATCCAAAGCGATGTACAAATGAGAACAATAGAAGCAATCAGACCATCGAGAGTGCAGCAGTATCCAAGTGCCATGACAAGTCTCAGTTAGTCCAGCACAGTACTGTAGATGTAGCTAGTTTTTTTTTTTTTTTTTTTTTTTAAGACAGACAGACATAATAGGTAAGTGTTAGTATTAGTTGATCAGGTGCTGGCTGATTTTTGTAATGTTGCCAATAAAAGTAGTGCTTTCTATTAATGAGAGAATCCTGAAAATAATCTATCGCAATTTCCTCAAAAATATTAAGCTGCCCAACTGCTTTTAACGTTGATAGAATTGTTTCTTGAGCATCAAATCAGCATATTAGAATGATTTCTGGAAGATCATGTAACACTGAAGACTAAATAATGGCTGCTGGAAAATCGGCTTTGCCATGGGAATGATTACATTTCAAAATATTTTAGAATATATTATAATACAGTGCTTTGCACTTTTTAAGGAATCAACCTATAGATAGTTGATCTGTGCATAATAAGCTGAATTCATTATTTTACATGGAAAAATAATCAGCTTTAAGGCTATTACACAAACCTTGCCCTCCCATGTTCTTAACCAAATATCAATCTCTCAAACTGCCCAACAATTGCAGAGTGAGTTCTCAAGCATTTTGATATCTGCTGAGCCTCAAGGCTTTGTCTGTCTATTTTTTTTTTAATTGCATTGTATAGTCTCTTGGTATATGATTACTAAATGAATAATAAATGTTGTTTGGAATTACGAGAAATGTTTTTTTTTCCAGATAGCAAAATCTTATTGCTTTAATCTAATATTGCATCTCTCATCCTTTGGCAGCAAAACAGAAGCAACAACAAACACACAGCTAAATGACAGACAGTGCAAAACATTACAAAACATCATATAAGGTGCACATATGTGACCCTGGACCACAAAACCAGTCTTAAGTGTCAATTTTTCGAAATTGAGATTTATACAAAATCAAAAAATTGAGAAAATCTCCTATAAAGTTGTCCAAATGAATTCTTAGCAATGCATATTACTAATCAAAAATGACGTTTTGATATATTACAGTAGTAAATTTACAAAACATCTTCATGGAATATTATCTTTACTTAATATACTAATGATTTTTGGCATAAAAGAAAAATCAATAATTTTGAGCCATACAGTGTATTTTTGGCTATTGCTACAAATATACCCCAGCGACTTAAGACTGGTTTTGTGCTCCAGGGTCACATATGAGTACATTCATTAATTACACAACTAGTGAGTGTGCTGTGTTTAGACCTGAATGAACTGAAGCTGACAGATTGATATTGATATTGAGTGCTAAAGAAAAAATAAACATTAGTAGCTCTTATAAGCAAATGAAGAAAGACCTTGTTGGAAAGGATGTGCTGAATTTTTTGATTATAGACCCCCATTTTACCATCATAATATTCTCTTATTAGACTACAAAGACCCTTCTAGCCAGTGTCATTTGTTTGATTAAGAATATCAAATGTTCTACTGATTGAACCTGCTGGGAAAGAAAGTCATAGAAACCTACTGCTGAGAAAAACAGATGAGAAGCGGAATAATATAATTCCATTTCATGTTCACTTTTCTTTCTTCGAAAAACAGTGATATTTTATTTAAATGTCACTGTCACGGCTCTCTTCATATTTACACAGATCAACATCTATTTTGCTCTCAAGGGCACATATGACAATGACTCTGCTACTCATGAGATATTAAAATAGGTCATATCAGGTTATGCATCCTCAGGTGTTATTATGATAGTATCTGGAAAATGTATGTGGTCTGCAACTTGTTTGCCATTACATTTGTGGTCTGTTATTATCGTTAAACTAAAACCACAAAAATCATTACTTAATAGAAAATACGCATTAACTAAAATCAACTTTTATTTCAGCTAGTTGCCAAAGCAACATTTCTTATTTTTAGTTTGTTGTTGAATTATTAAAATAACAACTATTAATGACAACTATAGATATTTAGTCATTTTTTTTAACAGGGGAAAAAATGACAAAACTTTAACTACAATTGAAATGAAAATATGAAAAAATCTCATTCAAAATATTAACAAAAAAAGATATTATTGTATATCAATGATAATAAAATAACATTGGTCTTTAAAATGAATGGTTAGAGTGAACCAATGACTATGACAAATGCTCATTTGCCCCATGTACTGCACTTACACCCTCTAGTGGACAAATGATCAACACTGTCTGATCTCCCATCAGTGTTATGTACTCATTCAAATAAAACCGCTTGAGAAATTTGACCCAAATGGCTAACATGTAAGGTTGTGTTAGGATGAGGACAACATGAAAATTATTGCACATTTCATTGTTGGATAGTTCATAACAATAATTGAAATGAAGCACATGCACTGCAGCTTAAACTGCTTAAATGTCTTTTAAAGAAAAGGCGATTTGTTTGAGAACAATGTCTCAAGCCGCTTTAATTCCCAAAGAACATTTAGCAAAGTCTTTCTGGATCTGTATTTTTGCAGGTTTGTGTGTGGGCACAGCGGGGCAAGGGTCATTGAACTAACTAATAATGCGTAGAGACTGTTAAATACACCCACATGTATTTGAGACTTTATGCAAAAAGCTTTGTAAAGTCAGTGTTACAGGGTTTGAAAACTGTGGCACTGTTTTAACACACAGCAACACCTTACATCGTTTTATTTATTGACACTTTCAAACATACAAGTGTTCATTTTGCTAAACTATTTTTTATTTAAGGAAGCATTTTTAATACTGTAAAGATTAAATATTTGCTGTTTTATTACACAGAGTAAATATGATTAAAATGATGCAGACATTGCAGGTAAACAGCCACAGCTAATCCTCTTATGAAATGATGTGACAGCTGTCAGAGCGCATTAATATTGTGAAATTGTGTAATATGGGTAATGTCAGAAGAGTCTTAGTGAAATCCATCCTCTATTAAATGGTGCCTTTAGCTGCATAATGTCTGCACAGTAATTCTCAATAGCTTACACAGTGCAAGAGTGTATGAAAACATGAAACAATTGGTCTCATTTGATGAAGCTATTCAGCTTCAAAAACACTCAATGATAGAACAAAAATAAGCCACAGGAATAGTTCACACAAAAATGAAAATTTACTTGATATGTATGTATTCCTCTGGCCATTCAAAATGTAGATGAGTTTGTTTCTTCATCTGAACAGATTTGGAGAAATTTAGCATTACACTCTTGCTCACAAATGGATCCTCTGCAGTGAATGGGTGCCGTCAGAATGAGAGATCAAAAGGCTGATAAAAACATTGCAATATTTGTGTAGAACTGTATTGCCCTGTTTTCACTTGTAAATGGTGCTTAATCTGTAATTTCTCTCCTGATTCAGACAAGATGACTTTTTTCATTGAAGAAAGCAGTATAGAGGGCTAGTATTTTGGCCGAAAGCAACTGTTTAAAGTTAAAAACATCTTGATGGATTTGTTTATTACAAACACTTGTTTTTCACTTCTAAATATTAACTGCTGGACTAGGTGTGGATTACTTATGGATACACTCTTAAAAATAAAGGTGCTTCAAAAGGTTCTTCAAGCAATGCCATAGAAGAACCATTTTTGGTTCCACAAAGAACCATTCAGTCATCTCTTCCTTAACTTTTTATAATCTGAAGAACCTTCTTTCACCACAAAGAACCTTTTGCGAAACAGAAAGGTTCTTCAGATGTTAAAGGTTCTTCATGGAACCATTTAGACAAAAAGGTTCTTCTATGGCATCGTGAAGCACCTTTATTTTTAAGAGTGTAATTATGATGTTTTTATCAGCTTTTGAAACTCTCCTTCTGACGGCACCCATTCACTGCAGACAAACCATTGGTGAGCAAGTGATGTAATGCTAAATTTCTCCAAATGTGGTCCGATAAAGAAACAAACTCATCTACATTTTGGAAAGCCTGAGGTTGAGGAAATTTTCAGCAAATTTTCATTTGTGGGTAAACTGTCCCTTTAACTCCTAAATCTTAGTTGTATATCCAAAGTACAGCAGTTACAAAACCAAGCATAGAGAGTGAATAGGCTATATTGTTTTACAGTATGGCACTGTGTGCATAAGTAAATCCCCAAAGGAGTCCTGTCCATGAACTATTCCATGTCCCCAGGAGACAAAAGCAGTACTGTACACTCTATGAGTCAGAGAGAGGTGCAAGTCAGGGGGGTTTGATTAAGACACGAACAGACTCCTGAGCAAAGGTTAGATTCCTCCCCACAGCTGCATGTACTGACAGGTATGCAATGATGAACGGGAATTTACATGGCTGAGAATTACAGTATATGCCTTTTTTGCTTTTAATGTCAAGGTGATTTTTGACACCCCTGTCTCCTGTCACTCTTCCACCATTCAATAGCGAAACATTATAAGAATCTGAAACTAAAGGCCAAGTCTGAGGTTTCAAAACAGCATTATTATTAAAGGAAACATATGGAAACTCTGGGTGTGATGGGAACTGAAAGAAACAAAGAGCGTCTAGGCATTCTTGATGTAAAGATGGTGTTTTCTGTGTTGTGAGAAAGTACTGTGGTATTTTTCATTGATTTTCATTACAAATTTAGTGTATTGCATTGATTTAATACAAAATTTAATTAATAATTAGGGTGTGAAACAAACGCCATCCGTGTTTAAATACTTACAAATAAATATGTTTTCTTGTTTCAGTAATGACTGTATTGTGCATTACATGAGAAGTTGGATGTAAATTAGCTTAATTGTCCTGAAAGCAATGTCCTGAAAGTTATTTTCCCCTAAAATTCCCCCCCCCCCCCCCCCCCCCCCCTATTTTTGGGGTAAAATGTGACCTGGACACCTCCTTATGAGATTCGCCAACCCATTTGTTGGGCTGCATCCTAGGGGGCGAGCACTGAGATTAATCGTAGTTTGAATCTAAATTTGTATTCCGTAGGCAATGTAGTGAACTTACTCCAATGTGCTCTATGTTGAAGTACATTGCCTGTGAAATATAAACTGTTTAAACACCATCAGTATTCTTTAACCATGACCCTGCCGTACTCTTGGACCTCCAGTTAGTTACATATTCCGTTTACATATTCAAGTGTTCCTGAGGCTGGTATGTCCTTGATTTATCCAGTGGAAAGATACAGATAATCAAAATGTCCAAAAAACAAATTAATTTCTCATGCCAAAACTCCATTCATTCTGACTGAATCACTGTGTATTGGTTTGATGGTCAGGTTCATTTATTCACTTCAATTTAACATGCTTCATCTCTTATCAGCAATACAGTACTGTTAGATTAACTGATAAATTTAGCTCTTGTTTTTTTCCCTGGGTTCCTGAGAAGGCACCAAACGGAGTCAGATGTATTGATAAATGATTATCTGCTGGAGTGTGAACCAAGCACGATGTGAAACAGTCTGGTCTAGAACTTTTCATGAAGTCACTGAAGCAGGTGATGAGGTGTGAAAAAAATCAATTAATATCCTGTGGGAATACACTCATCACACGGACCCACACTAAAATCCTTCTCACATTCACACATTCTCACACCCACAGGAATATACCCTCAAACTCAATTATTCACTTCATATAAATTTCTGTTTTTTCTTGTGGCGTTTCATGCATTGTAACGCATTATCTCCTCAAGGCATCACAATTAAAGATTTGTGTCAAAACATACATATATATATACACAAGTTACCCTGGATACTGCATGGAATTAGAGAACAGATATTTCTCAAGATCTCAAGAGCAGTTCTACAGTTTTGCAAGGACATGTCTTTATCACTGCAAGCCTGTGCAAAATCACTTCCATGAAAGAGCTCAAACAAAATTATTTACTTTGTTATTAACACAAACCATCTGGTGTATAAATTATTAAATCCCCCCCCCCACCCCAAAAAAAAGTCAATTTGATTTGGAACAGATTTAGAGAAATTCAGCATTAAATCAATTGCTCACCAATGGATCCTCTGCGGTGAATGGGTGCCACCAGAATTAGGGTCCAAACAGCTGATAAAAACATCACAGTAATCCAACTTCAGTTCGTAAATTTACATCTTCTGAACCAAAAACTGTATGTTTGTTATTAACAAGTCCATCATTAAGGCATTTTATCTTTAAACCGTGCTTGATTTCTCTCCTGATTTAGACTAGATGACTTGTCACTGGAGAAGGCAATATGATAAACTCGTATTAGCCAGATCGAAGCAGCAGTTTGAAGTTAAGAACATTTCAATTATAGATTTATTTATTACAAACATGGCAATGGCAATTTTATTAATAGCACTATTTACTACAACCAGAATTGACCAATATGCTTTACAATAGAATAACTAAAAACAGCAACAACACAATGAAAAATAAAAATCTGTAAAACCAAGAGGAAGGAGAAAAAAATACATCTTAACATGCAACAAAAACACAGGACAAGGATAAAGAGTGCTTCAACCAGAATTAAAAGCCTTATCGAACAGATAGGTTTTTAATGTAGACTTAAAAATAGCCACAGATGAAGCTGTTCTAATAAAAAAATGTTATTACAAACATGCGGCTTTTCACATCACATGATGTTAATAGATGGACTGGAGTTGTGTGGATTATTGTAATGTTTTTATCTGCTATTTGAACTTTCATTCTTACGGTACCCATTCACTGCAGAGGATCCATTGGTGTTGTTCTGATGACTAAAAAAACAAAGTGGATGGCCTGAGGGTGAGTATTCAACAAATTGAAACTTTTTATTTTGAACTATTCCGATTTGCAGAATATGAATTAAGTCCGGTTTGCACCTAACATGTTTTCAAGGTTAACAGCGATGCTTTTTTCTGTGTGAACATGTACTAAACTGGTGTGTTTGACTTTTTAAGTTGCATGTCAAAAGAATTTCAGTCTTTAAAATCGCTTTTTGAGACTCTGCTTTCCTTTTCCATTCATCAGCACAGCATTTTTAAATGTAGCATGTTTTAATACTTTACCATGCTCTAGACATAGCCTATGTGTTTGACCCTTGCGAGATGTTTCGCACATGAACATCACATTTTTATGATGCCAACCAACGCAATGACATATAAACATGACTCATCTGTATGCACCATAGTGTGTAAGCATTAGAAGGTTAATATAAATTAATAACAATAATAAAACCTAAGCGGGACATAGCTTTGTAAAAATATATTAAATAAATTACTTATTAATTTGGATCAAAAATGCACACACCTGCCTGTTGCCATGCACTATGAAAGTGTGTGTCTGTGTGTGTGTACGTACCCACATCTTTCATTTAAAATCTTGAGCAAACACACAAAGAGCAGGCGGAGGCTGCATCTGCTGACGTACAGCCAGTGGCTGTGAGAGAGAGTCCGTTTGCTCCGAGCCTCTGAATCACACAGCATCTCTACAGAAGCATCTCCAACAAACGGAAGGGCAGCAGAGGATTTTTGAAACCAACATCTGTAGAACTGCAACATTTGTTAACTACACCTGCAGTTTATTGTTATTTATTCCATTATCTGAATCAGTTTTTTTACTCTCTATAATTTTGTCTGCTTTAATATTTTTGTTTCCTCTGTAATTTCCATCCCTAATCTGCTATCTGTTCTTCCCTATCTATTTATCTTAAAAAAATCCTGATGAACGACTCATACCTGCAGTTTCTTAAAGGGCAGAAACCTGCAAACAGCACGTCTTTGCCTCCTAATGGCAGCACCGTTGATCCTCCAGCAGGGGCGCTGTGCGAGCAAGTTCAGATCCAGGCGGAGGTTTTTCTCACCTTGGGTATTGTGAGTCTTCTGGAGAACATCCTTGTCATCTTGGCCGTGGTCAAAAACAAGAACCTTCACTCTCCGATGTATTTTTTCCTATGCAGCCTGGCTGCCGCGGACATGTTGGTGAGTGTTTCAAACTCTTTGGAGACTATTGTCATTGCCGTACTAAGCAGTCGCCTTTTGGTGGCCAGTGACCATTTTGTGCGTTTGATGGACAATGTGTTTGATTCAATGATCTGCATTTCTCTCGTGGCATCAATTTGCAACCTCTTGGCGATTGCCATTGACCGCTATGTCACGATTTTCTACGCCTTACGCTACCACAGCATAGTGACTGTACGCAGAGCACTGGTGGCCATCGCTGCAATCTGGCTGGTGTGCGTGGTTTGTGGGATCGTCTTCATAGTGTACTCGGAGAGCAAGACTGTGATTGTTTGTCTGATCACAATGTTCTTTGCCATGCTGGTGCTCATGGCCACTCTCTACGTACACATGTTTCTTCTCGCCAGACTTCACGTCCAGAGAATTGCAGCATTACCCCCAGCGGCCACCGGCAACCAGGCCCCACGTCAACGCAGCTGTATGAAGGGAGCCGTGACCATCTCCATCCTCCTCGGTGTGTTTGTGTGCTGCTGGGCACCGTTTTTCCTCCACCTCATTCTGCTGGTGTCCTGTCCACACCATCCACTCTGCCTCTGCTACATGTCACACTTCACCACGTACCTGGTCCTCATTATGTGCAACTCTGTGATTGACCCCCTCATCTATGCCTGCCGCAGCCTGGAAATGAGGAAGACCTTTAAGGAGATACTGTGCTGTTTTGGCTGTCAGCCTCCACTTTAGATGAACGTCTGATTTGAAAGGAGACTGAATGTACAAAGAAAAAGTTTACCTTGATAAGATGCCAAAGCGTGGTGGTTATAATGGTGTTATCAAGAGACAAGTATACGGACAAAAGCAGACACGTAGCATTCAGAAAAAAGGACTGGAAATTTGTTAAGCACTATCAAGGATTTGGAAAGCTCAGGAGCTGCAAGAAAATGAGAGAACTGGGGGGTAGATCGAGTGTGACCTATCGCTTGCTGAAAGGGCAGATCGATTATGTGTTAGTCATGTCTATTATGTGTATTCATTATGCAGTGGGGTCTGACGGTCTGAAACTACACTGAAAATCTAGAATTTAAACTCCTGTTAAAACCCTGAAAAAAATGGACAGTTTTAGGATTTAACAAAATTTTTAAAAGACACTATGATTGACATTAATATAAAATATCTGAAATTCTGTATTGTTTCTAAGATTCCAATGATTGTGACATTGATCATTTGACTGTGTTTTTTTCGGTGAAGCCTAGACAATCTCATAGCACTTTGTAACTGTTTTACACTTTGGTGAATTGGTGGTGAATTTGTATGATCTCATTTGTGCATTTTCGTATGATCTGCTTACGCCTCACTGATGGTTAAGTTCATGTATGTTCAAAAAAAAAAAATCAAAATTTTTGGATCATCTCAATTTATGCTGGATCATATGATATAGAGTTCTCCACAATTGGAGTTCAATTTTGGAGTTCATGCAAGCTAAAATGTTGATGTCATTAAAGCAAATATAGGACAAACCAAATAATAAGAGATTTTGAAAATCATGTTGATTTTCCATTTGATCTTTTCCACTCAAATTATCAAGCCGCTAATTTAAAATATAAAAAAGAAAAACATTTTCACTAGTGGCGTCACACTTTTGGACCCCACAGGTACCTTATGTTCAAAATGTGTATATAGTGTATTTTAGGTATCTGTGACTGTGACAGTGTTCGAGCATTTTTGGTGTGTAAATGCCTCTGTTCAAAGCTGCTGAAGTAGAAACAGTCTGTGGTGAAACTTTCTTGCTGACATCAAAAACATTTGGGCACTTCCTAGGTGTCTGTCTGACTCTTTGAGGTGTCACTTACTTTGTTGCTTCTCATAGTTGTCAGAATCAGATTCAGCTTGGACTGTCTCCGATTATCAACAATATGCTGTCAAACTCAATCCAACTGCTGCAGGATTGAGTCAGCATGTGTGGATCATTTTGCTAATTTTGCCTTTCAGTGGTGGAATGTAACTGGGGTCTCACCATTTATTTTTAGTCAGAGACTTAAGACATCACTGTAAAAAAAATAAATAAATTAGATTTTTGAGTTTGCTCAACTTATTTTTGTGGGAGATTCCCAGATTTTTGTTGTATAAACTTAAAACGACAAGTTGATAAAACTCAAAAAACTGCTGAAGCTGGTTGCCTTAAAATTTTAAGTTGGCTAAACTTTTTTTTTACAGTGCAGTACACAACTAAACATGTCAGTTCCAACACTAAATAGATCTCATTTGGGGTGTTTTGCCTTTTAGTCAGAAGTGGAAAAGACCACAAACCAGGATTCAAACTCAGGTCACCCAAAGCACAACCTCACCGTGTGTCAGAGCACTAACCACATGTTGGCTCTGACTAATTATCCCTCTTATTCCATTAGACAGCAACACAGTTTAACTTTTTATGGGTGTCTAGTGGTTTAAGTTTGGTATTCTGCTTAGCTGACTTGTATTGAATCTCACTGCAGTGTTATTAGGACTGTGCTTGCCACTCTATGAACTATTTTAGCGCATGAGCTTTAGCACTTGACTTGTATCTGTGGCCACAAACTCCAGCAAATGTCTGCCAAAAAATGTAAAATAAAAGGGTTTAGTTTAATCATGGCATGTGTTCTCTGTTCCTTCGTGTGGTATACAATATTTGTTTATTATTCTCTGGAGTTACTTGTTTGTTGTGAGTCTTAGTAAATGTCAGATAAACTCTAATGTCCTGAATAAACACTTCTGTGTTGCTCAAAAATGAACTCAAATCCTTCCATAATGATCCGTTAATGGTTACCTGTATGCAGCATACAGTAGAATTCCTAAAACACTGGATCTTATGAAAAACTGTGCAATGAGCAGTTATAGGTTGGATTACAATCTGTCCTTCTCTAGCTATAGAAAGAGGTAAACAATGAAATCATGTGAAATTTATGAATGACACATACCATTGAAGCATATGTTTTTAAAATATAGCAAATAAATAGAATGGACTGGCTGTGAACATACATTTGGCTTTTATCAGACAAAGCATTGTGCTGAGCTCTACCAGTCAAGCTACAGAAACACTAGAGAGTAGAACGAGCCTCAAGGCTGCTACTGTACATACAGTACCAACAGAAAGAGACAATCCATCAATAACAAAGCTGGAGGGGAAAGCAAGAAAGTAATGTTCATCACTTATCAATGAGGCCAGTAGCTAATGACGTTAATGATTTTGCCTTCACACTTTCGAGACCTTAATTGTTGTAGACCTGAAGCCAGAGCGGGCTGCATCCAGTGATTCACTCACATGATGTCTTGGAGTTTAGTATGTGTAATTGGCATCCTTTATGCTGATGCAAACCCCAAAGCAAATGTATGACTGATAACCACAGGGGTCAATAATGACACAAAATGCTGGACTTTTTGTTCTGAATATTCTTGCCTTTAACGCACAATAGCAACACCTCCATTGCGTTGCAGGGGGAAGGTTATTGGGTATCTATACACACATCAGCTATGTTACTGAGTACATGAGAGTTGGCAGAAATCCTATGGAAGTGATCTGAAAGCTTCTCACCGGGAAAGAAATATCGGAGAATGCATATGACTGAGTCATTATTGTGTGCTTTGGGGCCCCCTGCTGCTTAATGAAAGAATCGCGTTAAGGAGAAAATCTCATTATGTGATCAGTCATTTACAAAGTGCCTGGAAAAACATCAGTTCAGCGTCCACAATGTGTCACTCAAAGTGGTTTGGTTAAATACATTATTTTGTGCTCTGCAGAAGAAAGTCATTTAGAACTTAAAGGTGAGTAACTGATGAGAATTTACATTTTTATGTAGGCTAAACTATTCCTTGAATGCGAGTTCGTAACATGAAAATTTTGTCATTAATCACTTACCCCCATGTCTTTCCAAACCTGTAAAAGCTTCATTCGTCTTCGAAATGCAATTTAAGATATTTTGGATGAGAACCAGGAGGCTTGTGACTGTCCCATTGACTGCCAAACAATTAACACTGTCAAGGCACAGAAAAGTATGAAAGACATCTTCAAAATAGTCCATCTGCCATCAGTGGTTCAATAGCAATTTTACAAAGCTACACTGTAAACGATTTTTGTAATTTGAACAGTATTCTACTGCAATATGTACAGTAAGATACTGTAAAATGTGCATACAGTATTTTACTGTAAACTGCAAAGGATTATGGGGAATATACGGTCACTACTGTATTTCTAAATCAATTTACAGTAAACTACTGTAAATTTATAGTAGTGAACTTGCCCGCGAAAAACTGAACCACTGAAGAACCACTGTTTTCCTCACTGTTGGACGTGGCCGTAAAAGGACATAAGAGAAATGTTGTTCCATTAACTCGATAAAAAGGTTAGTATATTATTTCTGTTTTATGCAAAACAGATATTTTAAGATGTTTTCACTTGTTAACAGTTAACTAACATTATTCATCGTGTTGTTTTTCATGTCTGGAGTTGGAGCCTTTTTTTCTGACCGACTGCCGGATTAACGACGCCATAATGGTGATAACGTCGACTGGTGAGTAAGTTAAGGTGACCTATACTAGTCGAAACAAATCTTAGTTAAACTGAGAAACATGTTTGTACATTCTGCTGCCCTTCAATGCAAGTTAACTAATCTGGCGAGTCGTTACTTAACCTTAACAGCGAACTAATGTGAAATACTGAGGTAAAGTGCATTAGGCAACACCACTGTTTCAGTGGAGATTTTAAACAGTATTTTCAAGTACTTCTTTTGTTTGTTATTTTCAAGTTTCTAGTCTGGATGTCATCTGCAACGTCGGAAGTGTATTTTGGATCCTCTTCTTGTGAATGCCATTGTATCGATGATAACATGAACTGGTAAGTTAATGTCAGTTAGTCGAAGTTAACTAACTTAGTTGAACACAGGGAACCATAATAACGTGTCTACACTGCCTCTTTATTGCAAGTAAGGTAATTCTCTTCAAATGCTATTTAAGTTAGAAATGTGTACACCAATGTCCTATGTAACTTTAGAGACGGTCCCTAAATTCACTGACAGACATAACAAACCAGGAGCTAACACTGCGTGAAGAACACCACTGTTAAGAACATCTTTTGCATTTTATTTTCAAGTTTGTGGTCTTGTGGTCATGTCGTATGCATTGGAGGTGTTTTGGAGTCTTTTCTTGTGATTGCCTTCGTAGCGGTGCTAACAGCAAATGAGCTTCCATCAACTTAACTAATGTTACTAAATTAGCCAAATTAGCTCCACTAACTCACAGAAAGGGTTGACTTTTTAAAGAGAGGAACGGGCTAGCAATCGTTCATCTTCAGAACACAAATTAAGGTATTTTTAATGAAATCCGAGAGCTTTCTGACCCTGCATAGACAGCAACACAACTGAAATGTTCCCATGCCCAGAAATGTAGCAAGGACATCGACAAAATAGTCCATGTGATACAGTGGTTCAATCGTACTGATATGAAGCTACGAGAATACTTTTTGTGTGCAAAGAAAACTAAAATAATTCAACTTTATTCAACAATTCTTCTCCTCCTCATAACGTCTGCAGCGGCGCGCCGCCATTGTAGAGAGAGTATCACGACGCATGCGCTTGCTTCCACTTGATGTAAACAACGCATGTGCATGGTGCTGCTGCTTACGTTAAACACACATGCGTCAGCATGCGCATCTGCTGCAGACAGTATGAGGAGGAGAAAAATTGTTGTAAAGTTGTTGTTTTTTTTTCTTTACACATAAAAAGTATTCTTGTAACTTCATATGTTGTGCATCTCTGCACTCAGCAGTGTTTCATTACTGAATGAATTTACCTTTTTGAACACCTTGAATCAGCGATTCACTGACTATAAAAACAGTTTCTTCCTTCCTTCCTGAATAAAACGGCAGTTTTGAATGAACTGACTGAATAAATGAAGACTCAGTCATTAAGGTAGTGGTTTGTTGCCACCTACTGGTAATTTTAGTATAATTTTTAAAAGTATCATTCTATTTATTTATTTTTTTTGTCATTTCATATTTCTGTGTTCTAAATTTTATATTTAATTCATTAATGCAAGTATGTAAGTGTTATGTAAGTGCAAATTATAATTAATTATACTTGTCTCTTAAAGAAACAATGAAACTTTTCAGCATAGCCTATTTTATTTGAAGTGTATCTGGTGTATCTCTGGGCTAAACCCCAGATATCCACTCACTCTAGCACTGCCCCTGGAATCAAACCCATTAGTTTGGTATTCTAGCACTTTGCTCTACTGATTGAGAATACATTGTAAAAAATGGAGCTTTAATAATTTGAATGTGATGGATTATCAATGTGCCTTCCTTGTAGGTGCGTTCAGATGTAGTATGTAACATTTTTATTAATGTCAAAGTGCATACAGCACCAAGTTTGACAGTTGAGGCAAATTCTGTAAGCACTGCTTTGAAAAAAATGCTTTTTTTTTTTTTTTGTTCTTGCAGATTCACACAATCAACCTTTATGGCACCAAATGCACTGAAAGTCACAGATCAGATGGAATTCTGGAAAGAGGGTGCAAAGTGAAGGAGTGGATGCTGAGCTGCCTTCATATTGATATTAATTATATTATTTCTTGTTTGACTATTAATCAAGTTATGGCAAGAGTGAAATGTGTAACCTTATGTGCGCTTATGAGATATTAAAGAATTCTGCTTTATGCTGTACTTCTACTCTCTAAGATGATGACTTCATAGTGTGTGTGTAACAAATCATACTAATAAAATTCTATCTAGGGCTTGGCAGCCTTGAACTTCTGATAAGTGTTCTGTGTGTATGTATGTGTGCTGGTAGCTCTCTCTGTGTGTGTTAGAAGACTGTCTCTGTCAGCTACCGCCATCCTGACCAAAAATAGGTGTCCGGAAGATACCTATCTTGTATGATCCCTGATCGCTGATGTCTGCCCAATCTGATGGAGATATGTTTGAAGCGTTTACGTCCATATGTGGAGATTGTCTAAGTTTAGAATTTTGATGACTTATGCATTGATGCAATTATCAGCCTCTGTTAGGGTGTAATTGCTGGTGTTTTTGACATGTACACAGAGCAGCCTATACGAACTTGATTGTGAGTCTTGAAGCTGACTTCTGCTGATGAAACTGCAAACTATCTTCAGTAAATTTTCTTCATTTTTGATCGAATCTCTTGACTTCTGGTCTTCATTCAACACACCTGGTCCGAGGGTCTTTACTGTAAATTCCCCTACAAAAGAAAAAACATCAGCCTGAATCCCCTCCTGCTGTTTCTCATCGGAGTGCTTTTCAACTTTGACTGGCAAAATTACCGAAATTTAACACAACACAAACTAATTTTTACAGTATTATTTTATTTTATTTACTTTATTTTTATTTTTTGTAAGGCCTGTTGTGCTTTTCAGTATGTGTATGTTTTGCCCAGGAGACTGTGGTGATGCTCTTTTCTCCACTATTGCATCCTTGAGGTCAAGATTTGTAATTTGTACTTTTAAAAAGAAAATGTTCAACAATTAAAGAATATTATCAAAACTAATTCTCATGAGTTATTGTGATTTTTATGGAGTTGGGGTGGTAAAAATCATGGATTACAGTGCTGTAAGGCAATTGGATTGTTTTTTACAGGTAAAAAATGTGTAAACTAAATGAAAATAAACTCTACAGTACCTGATACTGTAAATGACAATACAGTAATGACATTATAGTACTGTAAATGAAAATACAGTAATCATACTGTAACCATTTTTACTGTAACTTACTGGCATCCAGCTGCCAGTAAGTTACTGTAAAATCTACAGCAATCTCTTTACAGTGTACGAGAGTACTTTTTGTATGCAAAGAAAACAAAAATAATAACTTTATTCAACAATTCGTCTCCTCTGTGTCAGCATAGCGCCATTTTGGAGAGTATCCACTAGATGCAAACAGCGTATGCTGGTCTGTGTCAGCCACACCACACGGATACGCTTTCTACGTTTGTTTACGCTTTGATTGGAATGAAAACCGCTCATCTGTGTGGCGCGGCTGTTTATGTCCAGTGGATACTCTCCAAAATGGTGCTACACTGACGCAGAGGATAAGAATTGTTGAATAAAGTCGTTGAATACCTCCCAGTTTTCATGCAAAATATCTTAAACTGTGTTCCGAAAATGAACAAAGCTTTTATGGGTTTGGAACGACATGGGGGTAAGTGATTAATGACAAAATTTTCATTTTGGGGTGGAGTAACGCTTTAAGCACTCAAGGTCAGTACTTGACATTTCTCTCCCTCTTTGGGTTTTCTGCTTTCTGAAATTTTTGAGATCCGAAATCTCTTTTTTACTTTTCAGAAGGAAGCAAACCGTCAAGTTAAACTCTTAGCTGCTTTGTCTGTTTGAGCTTTGTGGAACTAATTCAATTTCTGAAAGTTAATTTTGGACATGCAATTCCCTAATCATCCACTTGGGGTAAAATGGAAGGTTGTGAAAGATGTCCACTGTCCTACTCTATTGAATGACACCGGTCTCATATCTCTATTTTCCTGCTGACGAAAGTTATTACAAAAAGAAGGTTAATTTTGGACATGGAATTCCCTTTTCTACCAGTAGGGGTAAAATGGAAGGTTGTGAAAAATGTCCATTGTTCCCCTCTATTGATTGACACTGGTTTCATGTCTCTGTCTTCCTGATGTAAAAAGCTATTACAAATAGAAGGGTAATTTTGGACACGCAATTCCCTTTTCTACCAGTAGGGGTAAAAAGAGCGGTTGTGAAAGATGTCCACTGTCCCCCTCTATTGATTGACACTGGTCTCATGTCTATAGACCACTTATAAATTTATAAACATCCGGGATGTGCGCATCATGGTTGTAGAAAACCCGGGAGAGTTTAAGTTTACGGCAAGAGAATTACACGGATAAGGTACAAAATAGTTCGATTTAAAAATATTATAGATTATTTTGATTAGGTATTATTTTCGAAATGTTCTCTACATATAGACATAACTTATCACCCAGCGATAAGCACTGTTATTCAACAAAATTGACATTAGTGAGTGGGATTTAATTATTTTTATTCAGTGTCAGCAGTTTATTTAAATAAAGTTAACTGCTTATTTGCTGAAATCATACAACTGTTTTTATATGTATAGCCTAAAGCACAATTTAAACTGCAGGTTAGGGTCATGCTGCAGCCATGCAGCTGCATGTTTAAAGTTGAGCTATGGGTCAGGATAGGAAAGACTGAGAAGTGTTGTACTTCAGGGACAAATATGTGGATCCAGCCATCTAAGAGAGAGGTGAAACCAGCCAGACAGAGTGAGATCAGCTTCAGAAAGGCTAAAAGCATAGAAAGATCAATGTAAAAGGTAGACACAATCTAAATGTAGACAAGATCAGGTCATGTAGCAAGCAGGTATTGATTATATTTTTATAACCTGTCTTTTATTGACTTTAGTTGCAATAATGTACAAATAAAGCTTTTGAGGGTGTATTAACATTCCAAGGTGTTTACACTTTTTTCTTGGGGCATCGCCAGATGGAATAGCAAACTGCACATGCTGTGGGAAAGCAACTGTAGAGATTAAGTGCCCCTACAAATACCGTGATGGTCTGACAGGGAGTAGTGAGGACACACAGTTCTGCTTAGACAAAGCACTACAACTAAAGAAGAATCATGAGTACTACCATCAAGTTCAGCTTCACATGTTTGAATGCAACACCCAGTACTGTGACTTTGTGATTTGGACAAAGCAAGATATTACCATCAACCGCATCAGCAGAGATGATGAAATGCTGCCTAAAGCTGACGTGTTCTTCAAACAGAGCATTTTGCCTGAGCTGTTAACACGCAGCATGGATCCACTGATGCAAGCACCTACACCTGCAGTCTGCTCACGCTGTCAAAGGCCAGACTTTGGGATGATGATCAACTGTGCAAAGTGCAAGAACCATTTCCACTACACATGTGCCAGAGTAAGACGAAAGGTTGTGAACTGGTATTGCGAACAATGCAAAAAAAAAAAAAAAAAGTCAGAATAAAATGTATTTTGAAGCAAAGCTTAATACAGTTCTAGTATTTACATAAACAAAATGTATTGCACTTTCAAGTGTTTTAATTACAATTTAACTACACATTTGCAAAGGTTTGTTAATACTCTACACACAATCACTATCATCTAAGAAGTCAACCTGTGTGAGTGAAATAACAATTGTCAGAATTTTGAAATTTTCCCATCTACCTATTACTTTTGCAATGTGTATTCTCACATTAGACAAACGCCTCGATGTGTCTACTTCTTGAGCAGAGAGCTGCTTTCTACCTTTGGTAAAGTGAGGGCGGCATTGGCAGTGTACAAACATCTGACAGACGTCTGTAAGATGTCAGTTTTACATACATTGTAAATCATAAACATCTTAAAGACATAATAGACATATATTTGACATCTGATAGGAACATCGTATAGACCAGGGGTCTCCAACCTTTTTTCCACTGCGGACCGGGGCGGGGGGGGGAGGCCTGAAAAAAAAATGCCTTCCAGATGTAAATGCGGACGTTAAATAGACGTCTCCGTGATGTACGTGTGCTAGAATCCTGGCCAGGACATGTTCTGGAAAAAGAGGACATAGCCTATTGTCACCTTATGGCTAAAGGTTAAAATTATTTACTAGCCATTTAGGTGATGTCAAAAGAAAATGGAAAGCTTTTCATATAACGTTCTTTTAAATTGTGTAAAGAATACAAAAGCTATTGTTTTTTTTTTCTTTGGAGAAACATCCACTGATGAATCACTCACAATAAGATCAGCAACGTACCTCGAGTAGCTAAGTAGACTACATTCTGATTGTCCACAATCAGTCAACAGAAGAGGGAGCTACTGAGTCACTAATCGAGTGAATTGAAGACACAGCCTCAAATTTACTGCCATCAACTAGCTAACAACTTTATTATCTTTCTTGTAGCTGAAAATATTATTCGTTAATAATTTAGATTTGGTTGAGCTACACAAGGAACTGGTGCGAAACACATTTGTACACCAATATGTAACAATACAGCTAATGTTGCAAATGCTTGTAAAGCTTGCATTGAACCCATGACTTTAAGCAGAGTGATCTGCAGATAACCTTGGTCTTAGAGAAATGTTTGTGTGTTTCAGCTAAATCCTATTTTCTTACAGATATGGCCTGGGGAAAGGCATGAGCTGGTGGATTTAGGGGATTGGTCCTGGGTTTTAATGCCCTCAGAACTGGCCTTCAGTGAGAGGGAAGATACTGGAACAGAAAGTAGTCGTGCATGACTTTTTTACTTTTCTGGAGCAATATAGCCTAGATTTGTGAGGGAGGGGAGCTGGCTGCTGCTGATCCTCTCATCACACCACTTAAAGCATCTGCTTGTGTGAAATGATGTCAAGCTGGACAAACTGATTCGATTATAAAGCTTTACCAGAGGTGTTTTTGGCACCACATGTTTCTTTGCTGTGCAGACAGGTAATGCCCAGATGGTCATGCAATGTCCAAACCATCTCACACACTCAGAACTTAAGTTCCCATATGTAGTTTTTTTTTTTTTTTTTTTTTTGTGGGGATGACAGTGAGAAAAATTTTGAGAGTAAATGATGACAATTCTCTGTCCATCACAAAGCTGTGTGGAGATTCTTTATACACTCTTAAAAAACAAGGCATCTATGATTTCATGAAGAACCTTTAGCATCCATTGAAACTTTCCATTACACAAAACATTCTTTATAGCAGAAAAAGATTCTTTAGATTTTTTTAAAATGTTCTTCACTCTAAGAAAAAAAAAAACAGTTCTTATGACTGTTCACTGAAAGTTTCTTTTGGGGAACCGAAAATTTTGTTTTCTATGGTATTGCTATCCCCTTAAACTATTTTTACAATTTTACAGTTTCATGCCTTGGGAGTGTGAACGGGTTGGAGTTTGCTTGAGCAAATTGTAAATAAATATAACAGATATGAAGCACAGGCCAGTTCCTAAATTAGAATATCAGTACGCTTTCATGATGGTTGTCTCATAAAACTGCCTTTTTGCATTAGGATACTATCTCTAATCTTAGTCACAACCCGTATACTACATGGGCAAAGGCACAGTATATCTGTGTAAGTAGTTTTTCTCATGGGGAAAACCTCATGTGAGGTTTTTCCAAACATTTGCCCCCATGGAGCAAACCAATTTTCACACACAACACCCACACACAAAGAGAAACAAACACATTTATAAAAGCTTAAACTAGGTCATTAACCTTATTACTGGACAATTTAAAGCAGTAAAATTAATACAAATGTATATTTATTTAGATATTGTAGGAAGCAGTGTTATTGTTAACTAAAACGGAAACTATTACAATTTGCCTTCATACATTTAAATAAATAAAAATATTAGTAAAGAAAAAATGACAACAATCACAAAAACACATAACAAAATTACTCAAATAAAAATGAAAACTGAAAATATCAAAATAAAACTATTCAGTTAAAAATGCTATAATAGTATATAATACTACACTGTAAAAAGTGCTAAGTTGACTTAACTTAAAAAAATTGAGGAAACCCATTGCCTTAAGTGAACTTGACAATTCAATTAACTTATTTTTTTAATTATCATTTACTTAAAAATTTAAACTTTTTTTTTTTTTTTTTTTTTTTAATTATTATGTACTTAATAATTTTAAGGCAACGGGTTTCCTCAATTTTTTTAAGTTAAGTCAACTTTCACTTTTTACAGTGTATAAATCGTTCCAAAATAACACTGATAAGGATATGTATTGTGGAAATAAATATAACAGATATAAAGATCAGTTCCTCAGAGTATCAATACGGTTTCATCTTGACTGTTGCATTAAGTGTATTATTCACAGGTAAATTCACAGATGAATTATTAAAATGATGATAATAAATTACTAAACCGTACGGCAGGTAAACAGTTTTTGGTCTTCAGTCTGTCTTCTTTTAAGTTTACTGAGCTCCTTGAAAACCTGAGAACAGAAGCATGTAATTACCTTTATAGCTTAGAAATTGGTTTTCATGATTAGACTTCCAGAGTCCATTTTTGCAATTATTCCTCAGTGTTATCTTTAAGAGGTTTGGTATTTAAATTTGTTACTTCCTTGTTGTGTTTAGCTACATTTAGAAATACTTACCCATATGCAAATGGCACTTAGGACAAGTTTACTCACAGCCAGTCCTACACAACCCCAAAGGACAAAGAGCACTGAATCATCATTCACACGAGGCAATGGGATGCTAATGTTTGCCCATGATTCATTAATAAACTTGGTGGAGAAATCAAAGATGGTGGTTGAAGCTGTTGACACACAATCTAGGGAGACAAATGGCGCTACATTATTCTTTATTCATATTGCTTTATTGGCATGACATAATCTAACACGATCATACATTACAGTATCTAACCAAAAATTATCTTTAACAAGTGAATCATGCACATAAATGACTAGAACAATGCAAAGCCATAATGTTTGTCTGCATTTGATACTGAAAGCAATATGTATATACACTGGAAACAAAACCAAAATGTGCAATACTCTGTATAACATATTATTCATTTTCACAATTGTTATTAATATCTGAAATACCTGAGATATTAAGTCTAACCCGATTTTGACAGTTCATTCCTCCAGCTTTGGCGCTAATAAAACACTTATAGGTCCCAGAATCAGCAGGAGCAACTTTCTTTAAGACCAAAGATGCATTTTTATACAGTGACACAGAATTGTTGAGTTCATTAGTCTGGATGACATTTTCTGACTTTATGAGGATTGCCATTGTTGTAGATCTGTCACTGCTGTTATTGTAGATCTTAAAAAAAAAAAGAACAACAACAAAAAGAACAGAGTGAGTTGATATAAGTGTTTGAATAGTTCTGCATGTGCAGCACTAAAAAGGTTATGAAAATTAATTGCACCTCAACTTTTTTTTCTTCAAATTTCATTTGATACTGTATTACCACATACTACCAAAATTTGCTTCTTTTATAATCACATTAACTATTAAAAAATAAAAATAAAAAATTGAATTACTCATTCAGCAGTCAGTTACACAGAATTAAATTTACATTATTTAATTAAATTTAAATGCAAATTTTTGATAATGAAAAACAGAAAAAATCGGCACACCTCTAAACTCCAAAAAATTTAATAACAGACTATCATACACCATGAATGTGAATTATTGTAGGCTAAATGAATTCACACACACACACACAAAAAAAAATATAAAGATTATTATTATTATCATTATTTTTACTAATACTATCATTATATCATAGCCTGTTAGGCCTACACATTTTTAAATATATATTTATTATTTATTAATACTAAATAACATACTGATGGTATTTTATTCACTTATTTCACTCCAATGCAAGTTTTTTGCCCAAAGAAATTGAAAATACACAATAATTATTTTATATGGAAATGTTTGTCACTGTCACTCTCTGAGGCTACAAGTAAAACCGGCTTTGAATGAAGACACAGGAATGGGTGTAAAGGAAATGAATGCGTCTCGGCATGTTTCCTGCTTAAAGCCACAGACATTAAAGACCGCGCACAGGACGCATTTTTGATTCCACTGCACTGCTTTTCCATTGTTTTCTATTTAAACGTGCGCCACACACGCGTGTTTGACGCGCGCGTCTCGTCTTTCGCATGCACGAGGCGTTCTAAGCGCGTTTGTGTTTTTTTTTTTTTTTTTTTTTTTTCATCTTCTTTCTTTTTTCTCGTTTTTTAAACGTAAAACGCATTCTGTGTTGATTTCCTGTGTAAACCATAAACTAATCAGACACCTGAACATATCCACATCACCAAATGTTTGAGAAAGTAAGCATGACGTAAACATGACAAACAGAATATGGTTTCTAGCAGTGGTCATATGAGATTTGACAGATGGACATGGCTCACCTTGTACCACTTAACAGAGGTGTAGTTCTGACAGTCTTTATGGAAAGTACAGTGCAAAGTTATGTCATCTCTGCAACTGGCGGTGACGAAGGTGAGTTCATCGCTGCCAACTATATTAAGGGTCAACGCTAAAAACAGACATCACAGATAAAAAAAAACACACTGCTGCGGAAAAATAAATAAACAAACAGCACAAAGCCTCTGACGTACGCTTAGCTTGTTTGGTTACTGGGTAGACAACTAAAGGTAATGTAATATCTGTCGTTAGGCTACATGCTGGAGTTTGCGTGAACTGTCTGTTAATGTTGCCGTTCTTGTTTTTTAAATTATAACAAATATCTTGGGGCCCTTTACACCCTTTATAATTAGGCCTAAGTAAATAGTGAGTAAAAATAACGGGTAAAATAAAGAAAGAGAAATCTGACTCACCCAACACAATCAAGCGAATCATTATCGCACTGGTGAAATGCGTGATGTTCATTTCCTCCCAAGTAATCTGCTTCCCACAGTTCTTGTGAGTCAAACTTGAGGAAACTCCTCAGAAATATTATGTGGGTTGAACAGTGCTCTTTAACACACGTTCAGGATCAGGGTTGTGATAAATTGAAACACATAAAGATCATTGAGATAAAAAAAAAAAAAAAAAACGTGTGAATTGTTTTGACATTATATTAAATTAAAGGCTGAATATTTCCCCCTTAAGTGAACACAGAAGCATCTTAAGCTGTTCTTTGTAAAGTGATTTTTGGTGAATACAGATTTACAGAATTATGAGTTCTATGGTTCACTTATCTTTAAGTGACACTGTCCATAAAAGACTCCAATCTCTAAAGAGAGAGAGAGATACAAGCGAAAACTCACGCTATGATTGGCCTGTCATTGCACTTATGGGCGCCTATAATGTCCTCATCATCACTGATTGGCTGATTACCGTCAATGCGATCATAGAGAAAAAAAAAAAAGAAAAAAAAAAAGAATTGATATAAAATTAGCTAATAACAGTTTGCATCCATGATGTATTATAGCCCAGTGGAAATAAGATGGACCAACTGCGAAAGTTGTGTCTGAAGTTCACTCATTCACACTGTAAAAAGTGATGTTGACTTAACTTTAAAAAAAATTGAGGAAACCCGTTGCCTTAAAATTATTAAGTAAATAATAATTAAAAAAAAAAAAAAAGTTAATTGAACTTGACAATTCACTTAACTTACTTTTTTAATTATCATTTACTTTTTTTTAAGTTAAGTCAACTTATCACTTTTTACAGTGCACTAATCCCTTTATGGGGTTCATAGACCTTTTCCAAATTAAAATTCAAGCACTTTTTAAACAGTTTCAAGGTGCATTTCAAGCTTTTCCAGCACTTTAAACTGTGGTCAGTTACGTTTACACATACTGGAGATCTTCACTTTAAATAAGATGTTATTGTGCTATTAAAAACCACCTGTCTGGACAGCATTTAACCTTTCATAATAGCCAACATACATATAAATGATCAAATTAAAATAATAATAATAATAAAGAAAGAATTTACAGGGTATCTGCAGGATTTTTCAAATAAAATTTAAGGCTTTTTAAGACCTGCACAAATAAAATATAGCGTACTGCGGGTCCCACTTTATTTTAGGTGGCCTTAACTACTATGTACTTACATTTAAATTAATAATTTGGTACAATGCACTTATTGTGTACATATATGTTTACATTGTACTTATATTTTTACAGATGTATGTAATTACTTCTGTAATTAATTTCTGTAATTACATTTAGAATTACACTGTTGACCCATCCCTTACACCTTAACACACCCTTAAACCTACCCAGACCACCAAACCTGTCCCTAACCTTACCCGTATCCCACCTCAATAGCAGCAAATGTGTTTTACAATACAATATGAACACAATAAGTACATTGTACTTATTTTTTGATGTAAGTACATAGTAGTTAAGGCCACCTAATATAAAGTGTGACCCTACTGCATATGAGTGGGGTAGGGAAATGTCTATGGTAACATATTAAACCATAAATTAACTGCAAAAAAAATACAGATTTTCACAAATAGAGTTTTATAAAGTAACAAATCTTACATTTCAGACTTTGGGCTATTTTGAAAAAAATAAAGAAAAGGGATGAGTCAAAAGTAAAAATAATTATTTTAATTTAAAGCACAGACCTACTGTCTTATTTATTTATTTATTATTATTTATTTTTTTTTTTTTTTTTTAAGGCACATTAGCTTTTTGTTCTGAACAAAAACAGCAGATGGGGCTTACTGAAAATGCAAATTCATCCTCTGCCACTAGGTAGAAATACAGCTGTTTCCACGGTAAGGGCTGTACGGAAAAAAGTGCTGCTCTCATAAACGCTTTCTTAGACATTATACGTTGGTCAGATGAAATGAAAATGCCACTGAAACTATTCTGAAGGCAGCCGTTTCAGTTCAGAGGTGCTTTAATCTAAAAACACCCGTGCTGCATTTTTACTTTAAAATGTTTATTTTATTGTTTTACTTTAATCACGACAGTCTTCAAAGATTACATTTCGCTGAGCAGGGGCATTATTGCTTACCTATAACACGGCTTCGAAATGCAGACTCTCCCTTGGGAAAAACAGACTTTACAGAAATCGGTCACACTTTATATTAGGTGGCCTTAACTACTATGTACTTAAATCAAAATATAAGAACAATGTACTTATTGTGTTATTGTATAAGGTTTAAGGGTGGGTTAAGGTGTAAGGGATTGGTCAACAGTGTAATTATAAATGTAATTACAGAAATTAATTACAGATATAATTACATGGTATTTTTAAAAATACAAGTACAATGTAAATACATGTATGTACACAATAAGTGCATTGTACTGAATTATTAATTTAAATGTAAGTACATAGTAGTTAAGGCCACCTAATATAAAGTGGGACTCAGAAGTCTTTACATTATTTTAACCATAATTTGTTATTTTTGAGACAATGCTGACTGAAGTAGCAACCTCCGGGCATGTTTTTATCTCCCGCTCTGTTCTATCAGAGAGTGCACATCAATAAAAAGGCATTTTATCCAAAAAGTGAACTATTCAGTAGGCTAATAAAGCAAATTATAAAACCACTGCAATTGAAGTTTCATGCACTTTATCCAAAATCCAAACACTTTTCAAACCTTCAAAACACTACATAAATTCAAGCATTTTCAAGGATTTCAAGCACCCATACCCTGTATATAGTCCATGGCAGCTGAGTGCACAGCAAAGATGAACTAAATTAAATGAGCAAATTCAGACACTAAAAAAGTAAACAACTCACCCACTCCGATATTTTGGTAATTATGTTGATCAATTCAGCTCACACTAAAAACAAAATTATTCACTGAATTTACTACTTTTTTTGAGGTAAGTGCTTGCAATCAATTTATTTTAGCTACATTTAAATAAACTAATTTAGTTGACTAACTTTAAACTTTTTTAAATTAAATGTATAGCTAAAATAAATTGTTTGCAACCTTTTACCTTAAAAATTTAGTAGGCTTTTTTTTTCAGTGCAGTTAAAATAAAGCATGACACTTCCAGTGTTTACTGAGAATTTGTTTACAAAAGAGATACTAATAATTGTTAACAACATTAATAAAAACAAGAAAAATGAAAATACTTTATTATTTGCTAACACTTTAGTATAGGGAACAATTCTCACTGTTAGTTAGCATGCCTATTATCATATTGGCTGTTTATTAGTACTTATAAAGCACATTTTCTACATGACTATATTCTACAACCCAATAAAACTAACTTAACAACTACTACTATTAATATGCAGCAAATTAAGAGTATATTGAGTCATAGTTAACAGTTTGCTAATAGCAAAAATTGGAATAAAATAAAATGTGAACGTGCATTTACATGTCATACTTGCATTTGCATTATTTTATTTTATTTTACATAATAACATCATTAGCTGATGTGCTGCTTGAGCCAGAAAATGTTGATGTCACATGGTAATGCAAAATTATTACATATACAGTAAAAAACAGTTACTTATATGCTTTCATCAGTTTGCACAAGTTTTTTCTTGATATTATATTTTTCTTTTGTTTTCTTAATCATTTTGATGTTTAGAAACATGATAACAGCAGCACAAGCCATTAGCAAACATGGGATTATGATGTATTTAAAACGATGATTGGCAGACAGGTCATGCTTCTTGCAGCTTACCGCTTGTAATTGAGGCTTTATGCAGTCTAAGCACAAAAACAAACACACAAATTTTAGTTTTTAGTTCACATCACATTATACCATTTAAGGGAAATTGAAAACCAAACACAAATGAATGAAATGAAACAACACTGTAAAAAGTAAAAGTTGACTTAACTTAAAAAAATTGAGGAAACCTGTTGCCTTAAAATTAAGTACATAATAATAAAAAATAAATAAATAAATAAATAAAAAGTTAAGTGAACTTGACAATTCAATTAACTTATTTTTTTTTTATTTTCATTTACTCAAAAATTTTAAGGCAACAGGCTTCCTCAATTTTTTTAAGTTAAGTCTACTTATCACTTTTTACAGTGAAATGTCAACATGAATGTTTACAGTTTATAAATAAAGGAAATTATTTTTATGGTAATTCTCCTTTGTACTTCTCTTAAGTCTTTAACAACTTTATAAGGCAAAGCACATCTGTGAAGGGGAGGAACAGCATTACACTTTGCATCTTAACAAGTTCTCACCTGCTAAATAATAACCAGTATTTCCTTCCTGAATGTAATGACCCAGTGGAGGCCATAAGGTGCATCTGTAAATGCCACAGTCTACTTTAGCAGAACTAGGGACCAGAAGAGAGTTATCTTCCCCCACCTCATAGGAATAATTTGCAAACTTATAGAGGGCTGTAATGTTTTTTAGCAAATCCTTCAAAACAAGTCCAGTCAGCGCATCAGAACCCTCTTCAACCTGTAAAAAAAAAGTTAGCTTCTTTAAACACTCCTCCCCAATATCCAAGCCAATATATTGTATTCATAGCTCTTGATTTTGACTGGGAGAATGTGATGATTGACAGATGAATCACTAAAGCCAATCTGCAGGGGTTGCAGATTGTCAGCTACTCTTAACAGCTGGCTGCGCATTTGAAATACTGAACATACACCAACCTTGTACCAGGTGATTCTCCTGTATTTTACACCTTGTTCAATGCTAGCTGGACATGGTATTTTAATCCAGTGGTGCTCCTTTATTGATACTGACAGGTGAATCAGATGGACTGAAAGAAGGTAATCATAACAACATTGTATTTATTAAAGGTTGCACTCACTACCAGTGCCTTGCATGAAAACGCATTTAAACGAGATGATCACTGCAGCTCTTCTGTTTTGGAGACGCGAACGCGGAAGTTTTGGTATTGTAGGCTACACAAATGGTTAGTTTCACTTTAGCATTTACGCGTTTCTTTCTTTCTTTCTTGCACCTTTTGCAATTACACAATACATTAAGTTGTGCATATGCACAAATGCATTTTGTACTTACAAATTATAAAGTAGATGTGCAGCATGATCAATGTTTTTTTTTTCTTGCGCGTTCTCCTTTCGCTTCAGAACAGAACGGAAACTCCAAGATGCGATCTCATTGGACGATTCGTAATGACACAGCAACACTTTCATTTTTACATGCACTTATTTTATTATTTACACAATTTAATATACAAAAGGATGTCACACACACACACACACACACACACACACACACACACACACACTTTGTTCGCTATCTTAGTGAGGACATTGCCTTTGATTATCAGGTTAATGATATTTTCTATCACCTATCCAATCTCTACACCTAAACTTACCCATAGCCAACAGAAACTTGTGCAGAACATATAAAAGACATCTTTTAAAAGACATCTTTTGGCTTTTTATAGGCTACTGTACAAACTGTGTTTCTATCCCCTTACCCTAACACCCCTAAACCTATCCCTCATGCAAAACCTTTTGCATTTTTTACATTTTCAGAAAAATTCATTCTGTATGATTTATAATATGTGTTTCCTCATGGGGACCAAAAGATATGTCCCCACAAGTTCAAAAATTTCTGGTGGGGACATTTGGTCCCCATAACGTAGAGTGCACACACAAGGCAGAAACATTTTATTACTCAAACATGGACTACTGATATAACAGGCTATAGTTGTGTTTCCCAGATAGCATGTAGTAATCAGCCCAAGCTCGGTGGCCCCACGGAGGTTTGTGTGCTCAGACTCAGCAGACAAACGCAGACCTATACCTCATTTCAACCAGTTGACTGCTGAGTTGACAAACATGATGCAGGGCAAAAGCTCATTGCATGATGTAGTCCATAAATGCAGCTATATGCCCCTAAAATTCAATATACTGGGGCAAAACTGCCTCATGTTTATGTTGTATGATAAGTGATATCACATGAGCAGCAAGTGCAGTATCACATGAATGCTGTTTTTGTCCCAAATAGTACAAGTGCAAATGTAATTTTATACAACAGTTCAGTAAATAAGTAGTTAATATTGTGTTATATTTTAAACACAATATGTGACCCTGGACCACAAAACCAGTCATAAGGGTCAAGATTTATACATAATCTAAAAGCTGAATAAATAAGTTTTCCATTGATGTTTGTTAGGATAGGACAATATTTGGACAAGATACAACTATTTGAAAATCTTGAATCTGAGACGGCAAAAAAAAAAAATATCTAAATAATGAGAAAATTGCCTTTAAAGTTGTAAAAATTAAGTCTTTAGCAATACATATTACTAATCAAAAATTAAGTTTTTATATATTTAAGGTAGGAAATTTACAAAATATGAACATGATCTTTACTTAATATCCTAATGCTTTTTGGCATAAAAGAAAAATCAATAATTTTGACCCATACAATGTATTATTGGCTATTGCTAATATACCCGTGCTACTTATGACTGGTTTTGTGGTCCGAGGTCACATATTGTCTGTTTTTTTCTCAATTTTGGCAACAAAAATATTACCTATAAAGCAGAGCTTTGAACCATCTGAACGAATCAAATGAACAAAAAATACTTAGATTTTTCTCAGATCATCTTCTGTTATATTATATGTTAGGCTGTCGTAGCCTAAACATGTTTTTTTGTTTTTTTAATTAAATAAAATTTTTAAAGCTACTTTTTGTAATGTCTACTTGATACTAATTTAACACAATAGCTGTAAATGATCTTTTGAGGGTATTTTCACAGTCAAATTTATAAAAAAATAATAATAATGAATTAATCACCACATAATGTAATTAATTCGATTAAACATTTTCATTGACTGGCAGCCCTATAAACCTAAAGATCCATAAAGTATATAAATTTTCTACAGACAGTAAAAAATATTTACAGGAGATATATAATTATGAAATATGGGGAAAAAATTGTAAAAATAAACAACAGTGTGCAGTTGTGGCAATAATGAATTGCAACCCTCAATGACTCTCGTCTCCCTCAACAGCTATAAAACAGCCCCCATTATAGCCCGTCCTTCTTCCATTCATACAAAGTAATTAAGAATAGCAAAACCACACAGAAATAAAACAGATCCTATATCAACACAACCTAATGGTGTGAACAGCCTTGTAAATGTTTACAGGCTTGGACTGTTTTAACTTGGTTTATGGATGTGTAAAACTAGAATGACCGCATTAGCTTTTTGTGAATCTCAGTCTTTCCAGCTTGACCTTCCAATCTTGCTTCCCCTTACTTCCTGTTTTCTTCTTGCTGTTCTAAATATGACTCGATCACACACCTGTGAAAGGAAAATTTATATGAGCCAGGTTTCAAAAGCACTGAAACACACACAAAAAAAACATATCCCACGTACTCTTTTAGCAATGAGCCTGTGATTTGTCATTTCTATAATCTCTGAAATCTAAAGGATTGTTTGTTGTTACAGCAAAACGGTCGTGTTGTAAAAAATTAAACCGCTGAAGTGCACAGCTGCAGCATTATGTGTTTACTACAAGCCCATCACAGGGTTCTGCAGAAAATAAAAAAGCATTATTTCCTGTGGGGGGCATATGTAAGTGTGGGGGATTCGTGTGAAGCTTATGGGCCTCACGTCTCTGTTTCCTGTTATGCAACAGTTTCTGGAGAAGTTCAGCGCAAAAACAGGTAAAATATGTTCACTGTCGGTGTGTGAGGCGTGTGTTTAAATATGCAGTCAGCATAGGACCACCACAATTTAACTGAGAATCAGGTCAAAAACACTTTGAATGGTTGTGGCACAACCATGAAATGACTAAAATATATAAATGATAATTTTGTCCTTTAGGTGTAGGCAGACTCAAAACAGACATGAGCTGTGTCTCATTCTAAAGCGCAACAGCCTCAGAGATCACCTTTTCAGCCACCTACGTCATTTCGGGAAAGTAACTATAGTATTGCAAAGAAAGAAATTTATGTATGACGTATGTGGCTGACAAATCCAACCTCTGGAGGATGCAGACTTCAAAATGAGACAGCTTATGTCTGTTTTGATCTATATAACACATAAAGGAACTATTTGTACTGGATGAAATAGAAATGCTACTTTCTCATAATTCCATTTTTATCTTTATATCTCACAATGTGACTTTATTTCTCACTAGTGTGGCTTTATAATTTGATTTTATTATAAATAGGCTTTAAAAGATTGTGGTCAGTACGTTTTTATTGTCTTTTATTTTAAGTCTTTTTTGCTCTCCCGGGTTGCATTTATTTGATTAAAAATATAGTAAAACAGTAACACTGTGGAATATTATTGCAATTTAAAATGACTTTAAGTTTTCTATTTTATTAGCTATATTTTAAAATGTTAATTATTTCATGCGATGGGAAAGCTACATTTTCAGCAGCTATTACTCCAGTCTTCAGTGTCACATGATCCTTTAGAAATCATTCTAATATTCCGATTTGATGTTAATTATTATCAATCATGAAAACAATTGTTCTGCTTAATATCTTTGTGGATCCTCATACTTTTCAGGATTCTTTGATGAATAGAAAGAACGGCATTTATTTGAAATAGAAATCTTTTTGTAAAATTATAAATGCCTTTACTGTCACTTTTGATCACTTTAATGCATCCTTTCTAAATAAAAATAAATGAACGACCCACTTAACGTACACTTAACAGTAATCTAAAATGTTTTCTGGAGTCTCTGTGGGTGTTTTGATTGACTGATTGGAATGCTAATATACTCACCCCTACAGTTGCAATGCAAAGAATGATTTTGCTGACGCTAATAAGAGAAAAGACAATCACAGCCCAGGGAAGAGTTAATTCTTCTACAGCGGGACAGGCATGAGTGGTGGTGATGAGATAATCTGTGCTCACATTCAAACATTCTGAAAATTAAGACAACCATTATTTGTTTAATGGGATACTTAGCTTTATGAGATCATGCATGCAATTATAAATATAATAAGAGGTTTAAACATTCACTTGAGCACAGTTTTGATGACACCGACATACAGAAGTTTAATATCCGACAGGGCTCTAAATTACCTGAGATATTCAATCCAATAAAAGACTCGTCATTTCGACCTCCAATCGCTGCAGCCAGAAAGCATCTATATATTCCAGAGTCTGAAGGTTGCACATTTTTTAACACCAGGGTCTCTTTAAGTTCCAGAGAAACATTGGTCAAATTATAGTATGTCAATGTAGTATTTTTCTTCTTGATGATAGGAAAATTCTAGAAAAGAAAGACATGGCATTGTTAGGGGATTTTGTTGTGGTTTAGTGTTTTCTGGTTGGACAGACCGAACAGGTTAAATGCCAAATGGTATGCCACTGAGGTGCAGAGGATGCTACTCATCAAAGGAAATACTTGTTTGCTGGCTAACCATCATGCACCTTTCTTTTTTACTTTCAAAATCCTTTATACAAAGAAAAAAAACATATAACCTGCACAACCGTTACAATAATGTCAAGCAAATGAGGTCAATCAATTAAAATATAAAGGCAACTCACATCTGTTTTATACCACATGATGTAACGGTAAGATTGTGTTCGGGTAGTAGCTGTACAAGGAAGTCTGATGGTATCATTACAGTTACCCATAATAAAGTTTATGTCTTCTGTTATCCCACAGTGCCATACTGCCATTGCAAACAACAGCAATTCTGCAAAGAGAAACACAGAATGGAAAGTAAACATCAATCTAAATGTTAGTACATGCACCTATTTAAATAATAATTTGCTGTCTCGTGTATGTGTTATCGATTGTTGTACAAATGACCTATAATATTAAATGTATAGTTCGCCCAAAAATGAAAATTTGTTATCATTTTTCCTCTTCTTTCCTCTGTTAAACTAAAAAGAATTTATTCTGAAGAATGTTGAATGGACCCCATTGACCTTCACAGTATATTTTTACACTCTGTAGAAGTCAATGGCTACTAGCAACCTAAGTTGTTACCAACATCATTCAAGTGTTCAACAGAAGAAAGAAACTCATACAGGTGTATGAGATACAACAAAAACAACCATATGCTATTATATAGATGATATTTAATACCACTACCTAATTTTTTAACAGTCATTAGAAATAACATACACAACATGCATAGGCTACCTATGAATATAATAAATGACCTAAAACATGTTTTAAGGTTCAGTGCATGAGTCAAACAAGAAAAGAAAGTGATTCTAGATCATGTACGATTCTAGATGTGTTCTAGCGATTTAGACAATAGTATTCATAAAAAGATGGATTTTTATTTTAAGTATAGTTACCAGTATATATTTGAAGTTAAAATGTAAAATATGTAGCTAAATTTAAGACAAAGGTCAAGCGACTTGTTGCTTGATTGTTTGTTTAATAACTAAAATAAAGAAAACTGTTTGCCAACCCTCTTCACCTTCACTTGCTTATGATTGCATGATTCTGAAAAATTTCACATCCCTATCATCGTTCTCAATTCCCTATTTAACAGAACAGAGAAGTTACAAAAACAAAAGAAGACTGAAGTGCAAAAAGTCACTTGTGTGTGTGTCTATTTCAGCCACCATTTTCACTATTTCACTATTTCTAGCCATTTGTAAGTTTAAATGAAGCACTCAAAATGACTGCACAAACATAATTTCTGTGAACCCAATGCTTAAACTAAATGATAATATCAGAATTGTTTATTTAATTTTTTTTTAAAGTAGTTAGGCTTGAAAGAGGAAAGTTTGACCATTAAGTTTTAATGAGTTAAAAGTCAGTTGTTCTAAAATAAAGTCTGATATTTACTTACCTGAAATCTTCATATTTCTCATTCTGAGTTCTTTACAGCGGGTAAAACACAGCCATCAGTGATTATGAGCAGCCTAACAGCTGTTTCTTATCTCTTAATCTACAAACAGAAAGTGTGTCAGTCTAATAACTGTGAGGTGCTGCTTGGGAGGAAACATGAAACTCTCACGCATGTGTCAATTCTGCCCTCTGCTGAGTGTAACATGATAATAACACAGAAATTTGAACATGAAACACAGTATAAAAGATGATGATAATTGACCAATACTTTTTTTAATCATTGACTCTTCACTGACTTTGACTGGACCAAAATAGGATGGATATTTTAAATATGTGGCAGAATCAAAAACATATATAAAGGGGGAAAACGAAAAGAAAAGCTAGAATTTGCTTGAATGGTCTAGTGTTCCAGAACAACATTTTTATAATAAAATTTTAATCTGAGAAATTATTATATTAATGGCATTAGTATTACAAAAAATAACTTAATAGTCAAATAAATAATACCTTAATTATCAATTTGTTCATTGTAACAGTATTGTAATAATCCTTATCAAAATAATGTGCGTTCACATAGTCGTCTGAAAACTTAAAAAACACAAATAAATACAAGAACATAAATATCTACACACATAATAATATATATGCATAGATGGATTCTCTGTCATTGATTTGCTTCACATATATAATTTGACTTCACATAAAAGTTTAGCAGTCTGTTATGTTCATAATGCTTAATTTTCAGAACTAAAACACTTATCTACTTTTATTCATGTGTGTTAATGATGTATAGAAACACATTAGGCATCTGTCCTAATGTTTTGGACCCGTTTAGCAGCACCGCAGTAAGCCACTGAAAGTTCATCTTTAAACCTACAACAATTGGCCGAAATGTAAAAAAAAAAAAAGATTATTAAACACAGGGAAAATGCATTTATGAGATTCAAAAAGATATGTTCACACTAGTAAAATTGAATTAATCGTATTATATAGGCGGATTTGGCATGTTTGACTAATTTAGTTTCTGTTAAATATAGCATCATATAATGGAAATACTGACAAGTTAGAAAATGCTGCACGCAAAAGAGCAAAGTGGAAAAAAATTGTGTTTTTCAGAGACCATATTTTCAGTTTAATATAGGTGACTGGAAAAAAAACACTCATTTGTGTTAGTCATTGATGTACTGTTTTGCAGAGTCTGCACTTGTGGTTTATCACAGCAGAACATTCGTCATCATTATGTTGAACTAATTTATTTGTGGTCGTTTGAAATGATTACTTAAACACATTCATAATGTAATGTTAATTTTTGCTCATACAGGCTGTCACGAAGGAGCCACCTGCTCCTGTTGTGGAAGTTACAAATATTTGACAAAAGGTTTCAGAACTATCTCCTCCTGTTTCTCTCTCCCACTCACTTTGGCTTGCTCTTTTGAAGTCTTTGCTTTCCTTTGAGTCCCATTTGCAGTCACAAATGGCTGAATCACAGAGCCGTAAAGCTGCTCTTCCATGGCAGTAAATAAGGCGTCTGTGAAAGTGGTTGACGGTGGACTTGCTTTTCTTCAGTCCGGAACTCAACCCTCTCCTCTCCTCTCTCTGAACGCAGAGATCCTCCTGCCCGTAACTGACCGTATGACATGCTCTCCTCCATCCTGTTGTTCTTCACGTTGGGGTTCCCCCACTTTTTTCCTTTTTCTTCCCTCCTTCTCTCCCTCTCCTTATTTGTCCCAGTGTTTGCTCGAGACGTACTTGCTGACAGGATAGTGAGGGATCAGGATATTAATAGAAGGCTGTATGAATAGGAAGAGGAAGACACAAAGAGAGGGTTGTGATTACGCCATCTGGATTAAACAATGCCTGGGCTACTTCAGGACGGACACAATAAATGAGAGGACAGCAGGGGGGAAGTGAGAAAGGAGGAGAGCCTCTGCTTCTGCAGAAAACTATGCATACTGTAATCTAAACAAAGATTGTTACACATTCTAGTTTGTAGTTTGTCCTCTCTAACCCAATAGCATCTGCTTGTTCAATTTTGTGCAAAATGACAGTGTGCTACTGACTACTAGGCTACCATATTTTCACAACCATAGATTTACATGACAACTGCATACTGTTTCTCTACACTGAATAGTGACAGACACATCATATGTGTGCATATGCAGTTATGATCGAGATGCAGAGAGTTTTAAATATTCTATCAAGTCTTCAGTTGTCTCTCAGAGTATATGCAACACACTCTCAATCGCAGCCTACGTTTCCGTACAATCTGTTTATGCGCCCCACTGACGGTCAGGTTTAAGGGTGGACCTTTAAACTTACCTTTTCAATTTTGAAAAATCTTATGTGACAAAATATAATACTAAATAGGAACCTCTGTCTTTCGGAGCATGCTCACAGCATCAAAGCAGATCAGTCTGATATGATATGGCTACTGGATGACAAAGCTATAGTCATAATTTCCAGGTTGTTGTAATATTACGTTTAATTACCATTTCAACATACATAAAAAAAACAAGAATATCATTCTTTCATTCAACATATTAAACAATAGTGTAATGATGATGCCTGCATGAAGAAATTTTTTGTATTATTCTGCGATTTCTGTTCTTGTTTTTGTTAACACTTTAGTTACTTGTTTTGTAGTGTTTAAAGTATTTCTTTTTACATAAAATGTTGCATATTTACATAAAATAATTTATACAAAACTTTATCACATCAGCATGGAAAACACCCTGTCCCTCCGATCACTTACAACAAAATACAGGCCTAATTTCATTACTGTAATGTACAATATTACCATATATAATGTAGGTGACAAATTATGATTCCATTTATGAGTCTGTCATGATTAGCTTATTCTGTGAATATAATAACCTGTAGTACAAGACTAGGGCTATAGTTCATCAACACCGCTGCAGAAAATTATCTTGTTTGCACTGATGTTACAGTACAAATTTGAAAATTACTGTTTTACAAGATCCTGTTTTTGACTATTTACTGAATTTATTACTAAGATGTTCAACTAAGGTGCAAAGCTAAAGTTTACCCCTAAACGGTACATAATAGTACCTTAAAGTACACATTAGTATTTTAAAAGTACATGTTAGTACCTTAATTATACGAGTAACTTTTGAAAGGGTATCGCCACAGGGACAATTTTGTAGGCTGCCTTTTTTTCTGAGAGTACCGTATGTGTATTTACAGCATACTTGTGGGAAGACAGAGACTGAATGAATTAAACAAGAATGAATTAAAGAATGAACTAAAAAAAAACTAAAATACATTCATGTTTACTACATTTGTTTGCAGGTTCCTTAGAAATGTTTTGGTCGTCATGGAGATATTAGCTTATATTATTCATTTTAACTATCCAGTTATGTATCTGTGTGGGTGTGTGTTTTGTGCAGTCGGCAGCAGGTCCCTGAGGTTATTAGCAGCCACAGCTGTGTGTGTGTGTATGTGAAGGCCCATGTTTCTGTCAGTGAGCTTGTTCAGAGTGCTCTTTCTGGCGTCTGATTGAGGATTTCCTCTAGATGATCGTTACCTCTACACACATACACACACACATAGAGGAACGCCCCAAATGTTCCATCAATACACAGCAGACTCTCAAAGCCTCCACAGCTGGGAGATTTTCCCATGCGAAAACACAGAACAAAAATGCACTCGTACACACTGAGACACACACACACACACACCAGTGACGTAATAAACATAATGATAATACTGTGTATATTTCAGCTCTGTTTGACAATAATAAATTCCTTTATTATAATGATATTATGTGAATCAGGAAGATTTTGGAATACAAAATCATTTGGGATTTTTCTTTTGATTGATTTTGTATTGCATGACTATGATTTGGCATTAATACATTTTGCTGATATTAGATTTGCATGTTGAGAGTCTTAAA
>CM071945.1:15131121-15333621 GCA_036784905.1 Acrossocheilus fasciatus | reverse complement strand
GCTGTAGACTCTGCCAAACTCAGAGGAGGGAGTTTCCTTCTGGGACATGTTTCACTAGGCAACCACTTAGTCGTTAGTAAACGAGTGTCAAGGTTTGGGGTCTGAGAGGAAAGAGGTTGTTGGGTTTTGTTATGAAATGCTTCTAATAAGCCAAGTGAAAAACCCAAAGAGACCAAATCAAACCCAATTTATGAAGCTCCAAATATCATAGTTAATCCTGTAGAATCTGCTGTGAAATGATGAAATCACAGCAGTGAGAGTAAGATTAGACTACAGTTCATACGGCTGGGAGACATCAGTCACACTTTAGACACTGCGGATCGGCATTGTATGAGGGGAATTCAGACTCAACCAGCTGCCAAAACACTGAAGTACCATCACTGCACACTGCTGAACAAATTCATTATTATAAAACATACAGTGAGGTTCAAAAGTGCACTCGTGAAAATGTGTCCCTAATTTAATATAAATCTTTTCAATATAAATTACTTTAGACGTTCATAATTTATTAGTATGGGTTAAATGTCACATTTTTAATTCCAGTTAATATTTTTGTATAGGCACAAACCTCAAAGTCTAGGCTATAAAAGTTACTGAAGTTGTATCCAATAGTATTGCTCAGGAGAAATAGTAGGCTACATTTCATTAAACAGACATGTGACAACATGCCCCAATAGTGTCTATTACAGGCTTTTTGGTCAAACCTAAATGACTAAATAAATAAATGTATTTTGAACACATGCGACAACTTGGACCCCAAAAGATGGGAGAAATTGCACATTCTGACATGAAAACTTACAGTGAAGCCTTATGGTTAAAAAAAAAAAAAAAAAGCTCTTAAATCTCGTTTATGTTCATTGTGCTAAAAACTACCTTCATTATATAATAGACCCAAAAATATTAAATGTCAACAGGTTTTTGAATATTTTATAATATATATTATAATGTATATAACACATGCATTTTTAAATATATTAATTCTCATTATATCAAATCCCAATCATTAAGAAATTAATTAATCATTAATTTCTCAGATAAATATGGAACTTTGATTAGACTAAATAATAAACATTTTATCATTATATATTTAGATACTTTTTTATATTATTATATTTTATAATATGTTTAATACATTGAATCTCAGTCATTAATTTAATCATCATAATTTCTCCGATAAATCCGGGACCGACTCCTATAGCAGCCATAATGTTTTAAGCAGGTTCTAAATCCATTCTCAGATGTTGTGGCCTGTTTCATATGAGAAACATGCATTCTGTGTAACTCTGGTGGAATGAATGTCTCTATCTCGTCTGATCGCTGCATGTGGGATGGAACAGCCGCTTTAAAACCAAAGAGGAGAGATCAGACACAACGTATTTGCTGTCTGCTGTGTTAAGGTTTTCCTTACTCAACCGCTCCCCCATTGTTAGTCTTTTTTTTTTTATTAACTACATAAAGTTCACAGAATCTATTGGGATATTGACAATTTTACAGATCCATTTTTGACTGCAGTCTTAAAACACCCACTCAGCTTGTATGTACAGTAACCTATAACCTTCCGAGAGCTTGGATGCTTAATGTTCACCCAGACCTTCGACCTTGCTTTCTCTTTATCAAACCCCCTCTTACACTTTCTCTTGCTCTATATTACCCCCACCTTCCACGTTGACCCTGCTGGTGATTTATGCAGCTCACAGATGCACAGCTGCAGCAGGTCCCCACGCTGACCGAAGGGTAGTATTTACCGTGACTAATACATCCCAGATCTCAAAAACACATGCAGACAGACTGAGAGAGATGTGTATAAAAGAATAAAAATAAAAAATAAAAAAATCAAGGGAAAGCATTTAGATTCTGTCCTTCAAAGAAATTACAAACAGATTTAACAATGACAAAAGGACCACATAGAGAAATAGAGGAGTTAAATTATGTGAAGGGATAATCAATGAGTTTTATCTGAATTTGAATCCATGTTTATTTGCAGATAAAGGATTGATTTGAAGCCTAAATTCCCTGAGCCCTGAACTGTTCTTCCAGCTCTTGGTTGTATTTTCCTGGCTATGTTTGGATTTTTAACCCTCATGGAAAGGGATACAAACCAAGAAAAGCATCAGCCAACAAAAGTCACTGTAAATGCTCTATAAATACTATTACGTGATTTCAAAAACAAGCTGAAAATCAGTTTAAAATAAATATAAAATTTAAAAAGTTGCTGTATATATAAACTTTATAAGACATCCCATAAAGCACTGATTATTGTACTAAAAAATAATAATTAATGCCAAGGCCTGCTTTTGAGGATGTTTAAGGAAAACTGAACATCATCATTCATTTTGTATATTATAAATATGAAAACGTTTAGTTAACAGATTTATTGCAGAAATATTTAATTTGAAATAAAAGTCCTTTCAACACAAAACATCCCAAAAAAATTGGATATTTTTTTCGTGTGCCATCCACGCAGAACTGACAGAGGACATTTGAAATTTGAAAAAATATATTTTATTTCACCATGGTGTTTTCACAATTTGTGTATAAAATGTATAAATTCTCTTTAACAAAAAAAAGAAAACGAAAAAGAAAAAATATTTTATGCACTGCATTTTAAATGTTCATATCTCTATACAAAACACACAAAGAAAAAGTACAAACAAACTCAAAATGAACTTTTGTTTGAATGGCGAGTCTTCCGAAAATCTCCGTCGCGTGGAGTCTCGCTCACCTCTCGCGCTCCCTGAGTTGCGGCTTTATCTCACGCGCTGCTGCCGCTGCTACCGGCGTGTCACGCGCAATGAAGTGATTCCCCGCATACGGACACAGTCAGTCCCGTCCTTGATCTGCGGAAATACACACAGCCAAAACAAAAGGTTATTAATTTCATGTCATACAAATATATAATGTAGACTATCTCTCTTTTCATATGATGTTTCCTTTATTGGACGCTTAGAGATTTTAGGCTTTCTGAATATTGGGAAACAACTCAGTTTAGGCCTTGATTAAGACATGTAATGATTGACAGGGAAATAGTAAACTATTGTGAGTAATTACATTATCAGTAGCGCATTACAGGGGACTAAATGTAAAAGTGAAAAAAGCTGTCACTGAATATATTAAAACTAATAACATGAGGACTTCTATCATTTTCGTTACGTAAATGTGTTTTCCTTTTGTTTATGTGTAGCCTACATTGTGATTTATTCTCAAAATTGCTTTCGTTATTAGCTACATTTCAAGGGTCCTTCACACTTTCTGAAGCGCGTGGATCTGCACATCCTGCCCATTTGCCATTCATAAATGTTTACTATTATAAAGATTTATTATTAGCCTACTAGGCCTATTTCTGTAGACACTAGGCTATCTATATCCAAATGCATTATTTTCTGACGTCCATCCATTTGAATTATCTTACCCCTTTTCTCTGGCTGCTGAGGCAGAATGTACATATGGTGCGCGGCTGCTTTCCTCCGCTTTCCCCCTGCGCGCTGTAAACTGCGCTCACGCACGGCTGCGCGTCCTCTCCTCCGTCCCCTATGAGGAGCACATTGGCCAGATGTGAGATGTAACTGGAGGCTAAGCGCAGAGTCTCAATCTTTGACAGCTTTCTGTCCACCGGCTCGGTGGGAATAAGAGTCCGTAAAGCCGTGAAAGCAGTGTTGACGCTCTGCGTCCTGTCGCGTTCCCGCGCGTTCGCTGCGTTCCGTTGCTTTACTATAACCACACTGCCCACCGTGGACTTGCGCGACATCCGCCGCCGCTTCTCCGCACTGGGACAGCAGCCGTAGCTCTGCTCCGAGCTGCCGTCGCTCTCGCTGCGGTTCTCCTCATCCTCGGACATCATGGCAACATCCGGATAAACTAGATGTGTTGCCATGGGCCGCAGCATGGCAAATGCCATCACTAAAAATTCTTTGGACTCCGATCTGAGTGAAAAGAGCTTGATGAAATCGAGAGGGAAGTATCCAAAGTATCCAAAATGAAACGATGGCTTGTTGTCAAGCACTAGCCACGCAAACACTGCATCGCCAAACCCTGATGTGTGTTTCAACAGTTGAACAATCTCATCACATGTTAAAGATCCTCTTGATGCGCGTCCTTACAGTCATTCCATGCGCGAGCAGCTAAAGCAGGAGCAGTGCGCGCGGTCTTATAGGATTAGGGAGGAGCAGTCACTCATATGCAAATAACCAAAGCTACAAGCTCACAGAGCTAAATTATATTTGAGCACAAAATACACATTTTTAATACTTGATAGTGTTGCTAACAAATTAAAATACATTAAGGAACAAAGAAAAACATTAAGAACAAACTGAAAAATAAAGTTACGCATTCACATGAAAGTGCTTTTGGACAGGTAGACTTGGCAGTATGTCATTTTTATAGGTATCATGCACTCTCAGAAAAAAAAAAGATATAAAACCTGTCATTCATTGGGTCGTTTTTATTAGTGCCTAAAGTGTGCGTATTAGAACCTAAAAGGTACAAAAGTGTACCTTTTGAAAAGCTACCTTTTTTCTGAGAGTGTGTAAATACATTGAGATGAGTTTTAATTCTATAGTACAATGGTATTGCCTTCTGTACCATTACTGTATCATGGTACTGCCACAGCAATAGTGTTTCATGCATTTATAGATGTATAAATGTATCATTTCTAATATTTAAGTAATATTTATGATTCATAATATTATAAAGTCTTATATTATTAATTTAATTGAATTAGTTTATTATTCCTCGTGTTATAATTACGTTGTTGAAGAAATATTGCAGTTGTATTACATGTCGTTTGTCAGTGTTTCTTGTTGCAAGATTGTTTCCCTATGATCGCGGTTTTAACACTTATAATTTGAAAAACTTATTTTGATTTTGGCATCTCTCAGATAGGCTACTGTAAAAATTAAACCCACTAAATTTGAAAACCTCAGATTAATTGCTGCATTAGGCTACATGTTTAAACAATTAATTGCATTTGTTAGACTTCATATTTATTGTTATTATTATTATGTAATGTGGAAACAAAGAAAGAGACTTTTTAAATGAAAGAGCTCGTGGAGTAATACGACCCTTCACGAGGGAAAAACAGAAGCTGCACCTGCAAGTATCTCTCGGCCGGTGATTATCCTCTGAATTTATTGCTGTTATTGCTCGGCCATTTGACAGCGAGGCGTTTAAAACAACACCGGGCCTATAATGAACACGCAACAAACACGCTGGCAAACGCAAAGATAAATATGTTTATTTACAGAAGCACGTTCCGTCATGACCCTAGTAAATATCAGAAAAACAAATAAAACGAATTCAGATGTCATATTCATTTGGTGAATCGATGTTTTCAAGACGACCTGCAATAGAGCGTGTAATTACTTTAAAATACGGAGTTTCTATTCGCAGAGTCACGTTGGGCAGTACTGGTTTTGTTAAGTGAGAGTTTTAGACCCGCTGCGGTTTGTTTTCATTCAGTGGCTCAAAGAGCACGAGGCCACGATAAAGAACAGCAGGGGTCTCTCTCAAGCCATTTCTTTTTCTCGCCTTCTGTTTCTTCATCTTTTTTGGGCTTCTTTTCTTCTCTCATACACCCAGTCGGTTTTTTATTTCGTTTTTAATAACCTATACAGACAGACAGTCAGATTTGTTTACTTTCATTCATATTTCCTAATTGATTCCTCTAATTCACACTTACACATATAAGTTTTCACTTTCCTTCCTGTCATAATTCATGACTGGTCTTGTCATATAAGAATAACATGTTTCACTGCTTCACGATCATGCTCTGACTAAGCTTCTGTTTCAGTGCGAAGGAATGCAAGAACTTAAATCAACCATATGGGCTTATGTGACCAAACTCACTAACCTGTGACCTCTCATCTTTGACCTCAGCTTATATACTCAAGCAATGCGGTCATCCTCATTTGGTTTAATTATTGCTCATTTGCAAGATGCGTAGCTAATTGCTTTATTGGACGAAAGACTTTTAATGGAAATATATTTCTGGGCATTTTGACGTGCATATCAACTGAATCTTGGTCAGAAACTCTCCTTCTTTTGACGTCACATAACAACAGCTTAAAGCACAGGTCTCTTTAACTCACAGGTTATGTCATTAGTAAGATAACGAGATTAAATTCACATAATTGTGTTTGTTGATCTCTCAACTGTTTGGTTTGGAGCCGAGGGGCAGAGGTTCTGCGGGAGTCTATGAGATTCTGCCGGGGCTGAGCTCACACAGAGATGGTTTGTTTATAGCCAGAAGCGGGTGTTGGGTAAATAAACATGAGGCAGATGTTAAGAATGATCTAAGAAAGAGAGAGTGAGACAGTGGCAAATGGTTTCCAGACCCTTTTTCTCTGTCTCATTTATTTTCTCTGTGCTTCCATGGCCCGCAATATGTCACTTGGAGCAGCTTTTACAAACATGCCTGTGTCACTTAAACCCAGGACTTTCTGTCCCCTCAGCTGCACCAACAACCCCCTCCTAACATCTACGACACCTACGACATTTTCAAAACACCTGCATGCTGTTTTTACAAGCATGGTGGGCAATAATCAATGAAGCTATGCTGATCCATACAATCCCTTATGTAAATGTTCAAAACAATCACCAATTAAACATTTATTGATGTATACATTCATATTTTTTCAGAAATTATTTTATTTTATTTTATTTAGAATCTTTAGGTAACTGCATTAATGTTAACAAATTTAATGTGTCACCAATTCTTTGCAAGTTATGTATTTATCATGCAATGACAGACTCAGTGTTCTCATGAGTTGGATGGGGTGAGTCAGTGAGCTAAGACTGCAGCTGAATACACAGATTTACAGGGCCAATAACATCATGTCATAGAGAAATAGACAGAATTGTTTAGGAGGAAGGAGAGAGGGACTGTAGGCTGTGGGTTCACACATTTGAGTGAGAAGAGCAGGTGTGTGTGTGTGTGTGTGTGTGTGTGTGTGTGTGTGTGTGTTTCTCATCCAAGAGAATTTGGAGAAATGTAGCTTTACATCACTTGCTCACCAATTAAACAGATGAAACAGCTCAAAATGAGCTGATAAAAACAATATTTTGCAAGTAATCGACACAACTCCAGTTCATCAATTAATGTCTTGTGAAATGAAAGTTTGTAGTCCATCATTAAGGCTTTTTATCTTTAAAACCACTAAAATTCCAGTCCATAATCCACAGTAAGTCTTCCTCCAAAAGTCCATCCCCTGTTGTCTTCTACATCAGCATATGTGCTTGTTTTGGGCTGTTTTTGCTTGAAAAAAGGTGCTTAATCCATGCATACTTCTCTCTTGATTCAGATGAGATGACTTTTTTTAATTGATGTATTGGAGTTGTTACTGGCACCCATTCACTGAAGAGGATCCATTGGTAATGCTAAATTTCTTCAAATCTGTCCTGATGAAGAAACAATCTTGGGTGGCCTGAGGGTGAGTACATTAATTCATCTTGTAAAATGTGTTATAACGTCTGTAAAATTTGACCAATAAAGCTGTTCTCATCACTTTACAGTGGTTTAATTGTCACATTGCAACAGAATCGTAGTACTGAATATAACTTTACCCAAAAAAGTCAAATTAAAATCACGTATACGCATATTGTTTATGTGGCTATGCTATTGAAACTGAGTATTTTAATGTAAATAGATTGGCACTATTTACTTGTTGTAAGTGCCTCACTAATTTATATATTTTTTTAAAGAATTCAATCAAATCTAGTTTTGTGGTAATCAGCATTATTCCACAAATGCTGTCAACTGAGCTCAACCATAATATTCCTTTAATACACTGCTGTCATAGAGAAATGCACATTTGGACTCATTCTAAGCTATAAATATTATTCATTGCATGCGTTTTGAGGATGTAGAGCACATAAGGGTGAATAGACATTAAAATGAGTTTATCACTGTATATAATGTGGGATTGTGGTGCAGTACATCAACCGTATGACTATAGGGTCATATTGTATTGACTCATATATAACTCATATTGCATATTGCGGCCACATGTGATAGAGGTGTGTGTGAGAAAGAGACCAGGAAAACATGTTTTCAGGACAGCTAATTCTTCACAGCATTTACAAGGCTAATGTACATCCATCCAGAGGGGATGAGAAGTCCATTATTCATTTGCATGTAACTCCACAAATATGCTGAAATGGTTTGGTAAGTTTCCCTGTGTGAGTGTGCAATTATTTTGTCATCATGTAAGCCCCCTGCACTGCAGCGTCAGCAGGGGATTCATACAGCGCACAGAGTCACAGTGTGAAATCAGACGCTATTCAGGGAAAATGTTGACTGACCCCTGCAGGTAAGGGTCAATGGTAGGATCCTGCCAAAAGCTGTACAGGAAAAGGAAGTCTATTCATGTCCTATTGCTCCATAACTCTTGGACTCTGACATACAAAACAAGACCATAGAGCTGGAGCATCAACACACACACTTAACGGCCACTTCAAAACAGAGGACACAGCAAGTCTACGTCAATGATCTGGTGTTTGATGATACAGTATTCAAACACATAAACAAGCCTGTGAAATCTATATTTTCTTTTAAACAGTACAAACTGCACCTCTGTTAATGCTGAATCCAGCTAGTTCTGGAAAATGAAACCCAAGCTCAACTGCACCGACCTCAGTTTTAGCAGTTTTGTCAATTAAAAATTATCTACAGATGTGAAAGGTTTTACTGTCATATGCTATTTTATATAAATTATTAGAAAAATGTTCCTACATAAATTGTTACATTCAATTCACTGGGAAATGTACGTCAGAATGGGGTTCTGAATGATTTATTCTGCTCGTATTTCAGGATTTCAATCATCTGTGAAAAATATGAAAAATTAACTGGATCAAAAAAAAAAAGACTTTGAGGTAAGGATATGGAAAATTAAATGAAAAACCATTTTGAGGTAAAAAAATAAATAAATAAAAATAAACAGTAAAATTTCACACCTAGATTGTGATTCAATAATGGATGTTAAATTACTAAATTGGTATCATGAAATTCTGCCTCTGTTCTCACTAATACTAAGGTTAACAATTATTCTAGTTTCTATATTAATGTTATTGGACTTATTGTGAATGATTCATCCATGCATGCATTTGATTTTATACCTTGTAGTTTTTAATCAAAATGTCATAACTCAATCTTCTGATGAAACAACAGAGCAAGTTCACATTCAGATCTGCCTCTATCTAAACAACTGGTGAATAGAATTGAAATTTGCAAATTATTAGATAAATATTATAAAGGTTTGTTTGTGAATAACACCATCAGCAACATACTGTATATAAATGCTAAGTTGTGCATAAATATAGTAATTTCTACAAAATATCATTTAGAATTTCAACAAGAGAAAGGAAGATCTGCATCCAGGTGAAATCCTCTGACTGGGCTTATCTAAGAGAGATGATTTCTCATGCCTGTCAAAAGCAAAGTATAGAATAGAATTACACCAGTACAATGACAGGTGCTTGTGAAGCTTAAATATTCAGAAGAAGTATATTCAAACATATACTTATGTGTTAATGTTGCCTCAAGTACTTGGATCAGTTTCTTCTCCCACCATCTGTCATTCTTTGTCTCTGTTCTCCTAGTTAGGAAGAAACATTTTTGGGATGTAGGAGATAATCTAACAGCTTCCCTTATTTCCCCAAAAAGCAGCAGGTGCAGCCCACACTTCCCAAATTGGGTGTGTGTCTGTCTCTCTTTCTTTGTGTCTCCTCAATCAGGGGTTTTGCGTGTCAGGAGACGTCTAAGGATACATTTTTTCCAGATCATGTGGAAGCCACAGGAAGTCTTCTCACACGCGACCATTCTTTTGCCAGAAATTTACAGTCGGGCAGGTTTGTTCCGCCGAGGCCCCGGGCCCCCTCTTCACTTCCTGAGGAGCCCCAAAGGGAGGGCAAGATCAGGGCCAGCACCCCAGGGACTCGTATATCGCCAATGGAGAAACTCTGTTATCTTCCAGCAGGGATCTACAAGGTAGTAATCGCCAATCACAGGCTTGTACCTTCCTCCACGATCAAAGGACGCGGCTGTAAAGACACGATTCCTGCAATCAGCAGCTGCTGGTGTCCAGCTAAACTCTGTTGCTATAAAGATCACATCTCTTAAAGGGACATTTCACCTAAAAACGAAATCTTGTGGCCTTCCAAACCTGTATGACTTTCTTTTGTGAAGTACAACATATATTTTGAAGAATATTTTAACTGTTACATACAATACAATAAAACAAGCACCTTTTTTTCTGAGAGGGTCACAAAGATTTTGGAGCTGCTGACATTTGCGAAGGATTTTATTTGTCTAATAAAGTCATACCATACAAACTGTTGCAAAGTTTAGAAACCAACAAATCCAAAAGATTTGTCACCATTTTTATTGTGTTATTATTGACTGAGCCACCTGTGAATCTGGGTTTTCAAAAGCACCAGTCATTGTTGTTGTAAAGTCTGAGAGGCCTTTTGCTATGGATATTAGGCCAAGGTCAGAAGTCAAAGGGAAGTGAAATGCCGTTACAAGGAAGAAATCTCTGAAGTGCCCATCCTCTGATCTCCTCTAGACAACAGCTGAGAGTAGAAATTACTGTGAGAGCAGTTTTCATGTCAGATAATTCATTGGTTCCACTATATTTCCTCTACATCAGTCTGACTGTGAGCCTCAATCCATCTATATATAGCTGTGTAATAAAACTGAGCTGCTGTATTCATTCTTTTCCTTCACTCCAGCCTGCAGAGGAGGACTCTGGCCAGTTCTCATGACACATGACCCCCAACATGTCCTGCCATTATGGATGAGCTTCAGAGAATGTCCTACAATTCTCATGCCCCTCCACTGGCACATAAAAAATTGATTTATATAAATGCTGTGAATTTAGTTGAAAATGCACAAAGCACATTGTTTGCAGTGTTTATTAAAATGCAATAATTAAGATGTTCAGCTTTTAATATTCACAGCAGATCTGAACACAATACAGGAGTAAAATCTTTATGAATTTGGCTGTGCCAGTCCACTCGAGAGACTCAATCTCAAAGCTGTGGTTCAGAGCACAGAGCATAACCAAGTCCAATGGTCACCAGACCGGCACATGCCTGTGGTCATCTGATTTTCTGTGGTCTTCTAATTTTACCATTACACCATTTTTTTTTAAGATAACAAATGCTTTTATGAAATAGAACAAAACAAAACCTGTTTTTGTTTTTTCCTAATAAAAATCACAGAAATTATTTAGCATTTCAAGTTGGCTTAAAAATACTATTGACCAAATCTCATACTCTACTTAAAGCCTTCCCAAACTGAACTACATGAGTCCATGAGTTGATGAAAAGCTAAATAACTAACTTGAAAAAAGTTAAATTACAATAAATAATCTTAAAATAATAATAATAATAATACACTTACTAAAAAGGACTAATTATTTTATTTGTTTGACTATATCATATTAAACAATAACAGAGCAAATGTGTTGTTAAATTAATTAAATATCTACTTATAATCTCTTAAAGTTAATATTTTAGATCAGAATGGAGGGTTTCACTAACAAAAATAAAAGTTTGGAATCCCTATTTTAATCAATCAGTGCTGAATTTCTGCCATCTAGTGGTCAGACTAAGAACTGACAAATGAAGAGAGATCTGTTTAGTCATCGTGACATAAAGCGACCAAGCAAAAATGATGTTGATCAAAAGGAATATAAATATGTCAGGTAACAGTTGTAACAAAGCTTTGATTCATAAGAATGAAACACCTTTACAGATACAACCAGAGAAGAGCAACTGACACGAAATGATTCAAGAAACTTGTGAATATTTCCATAACCAGGACGATCGAAGTACCTTTTTCAAAATAAAATAAAAAGTTCTTTATCAGTGTCATAAGAAACAGTCATACAGGATATCTAGATGCCTGTCAGTGCAGATTTACCGCCTTGGTGCGTCTCTTATAATGTAAGATAAATTATGCGTGTTGGATCACAATAGATTCGGCGTAGATGCTCCCAGGTAGGTGCGTAAGTCTGAGGTGTTAGATTTGATGATCTTGGCTGGTATGGATTTCATCTTTAACCTCTGATAGGCAGCAAATCGATGACATCCTCCAAAAGAATAGTAATAATTGCCTCCTTTTACTCCTGTGATCCAAAGCACGTCTATGGGAGGCACAACGGAAATACCTGCGCCCTCCTGGAAAAACAAGAGTTAAAAGTTGCCTACGGTGAGCTCAGATATAATGTCACACCCAATAATTACATTTAAACGTTAAATGTAGTTAATAGTCTGAATTGTTACCTGGATGCTGGTCATGAGGCTTTGGACTTTCTGCTCGTCCAGGACAGGCGGAATGGGTCGTATGATCACATCCATTGGGATGTTATGAACGTCTTGGATATTGTCTGAATGGATGGAGCGGTTTTCTCTGCTTAAACTGAGCATGTTTCGCCTGAAAACCCCGAGTGGATTCACTCTTGCGCTGCCGATGTGCTTTATGCAAACACCGCTCAGAGTTTGAAACATCACTAGTAGTAACTTACTAGTAGTTTCACAAGACAGACAGCAGGGAAGTAGGTGTCTGCGCATGCGCGAATAATCCTGCCTTCTTTTCCTCTTCCCGTCCGTATTATTATAAGCAGACCAAAATAATAGTCGATGCATCATAATTAAAAGTTAATTAAAAATATATTATTAGTAGTATATAGTATACAGTTAGTTCATACCCAAGAGTGCTATTAAATTCTGTACAATGTAGGCCTTTTTACTGTTCCAGACAAGCTGTCAATATTATTTACTCTTTTTGAAGGTTACATCGTTGCGCCAGCAGGTGGCGACAAGTGACTGCCTTTATGAGTGAGTCATCATCACATTATGATTCAGCCGATTCGTTCAAAAAGAGTTAAGCAGCTGTCTTTATGAATGTTTTCAAAGAAAATTTGTAAAAATATTTGGAGACATTAAGAGAGATAAGTCCCAAAGCAAGGTATTTGTATTCTTTAGAGGATTTTGGTTTTATAATGTTTATAAGCCTCCTACGCCCTGCTTTTTCATTTTCATTGTTTGTTTGTTTTTTTTGTTTTGTTTTTTTCAAAATATGTATTTTATTTCATTTTATCTTATTTTAAATGTATTATGTGCGGTATGTTGTATAGTGTGTGATATGAAAATTTAGTGTCTCAGTCTTGATTAATTCATCTTGTAAAACGTGTTATAACGTCTGTAAAATTTGACCTATAAAGCTGTTCTCATCACTTTACGGTGATTTAATTGTTACATTGCAACAGAATCATAGTATTGAATATAACTTTACCCAAAAAAGTCACGTACATGCATATTGTTTAGGTGGCTATGCTATTGAAACTGAGTATTTTAATGTAAATAGATTGGCACTATTTAATTAAATCTCTCAGTTATGAATGCCTCTCTGTGTTGTTGTTCCAAAAAAAAAAAAAAAAGCCTCTAAATCAGTCAAGAAACAAGCGACGGTCTTTATGAGTTTGATTCACTGAATCATTCACTAGAATGATTCATTCAAAATACACTGATTCCATTTACTGATTCAAAACAGTCAACGGTTGGCTAGCTTTTCTTCGCTTGCATTACTTTCGTTGGTGCAGCTAAAATGGGCAAAGTACCGCCGATATTGTGTCTAAAATGTAAGTTGCTTAATATTAACGTATTGTTTGTTGAAGATGTGTAAAATCAATATAGCAATGTAATACTAAAGCAGCTGTGATTACCTCAGCACTCCTGCTAGTGTAGTTTTAATGTAATGTGATATAGATAAAGTTACAGATAAAAAATAAATGTTAGAGAATGAGCTCTGTCCTCAAACACAGACAATTCGTTATCGACAGTGTGAAGATATCTTAAGTAAAATATGAGATCATTTACAAAAAAATGTCATACTCCTCACCTGGTGTTTGATGTCTGAATCCTTGTTCTGCTATTTCTGATTTTATTTCTAAGCAGGCCAAAAAAGTCTTCCCAGAAATGATCAACCATTTGTCTAAAAGCTGGACTGACAACATAACCGTTGCCATAAGCCAAGAAAATCTACAACAAATTTATCTCTGCAGTACACTGACTGGACATTTGGCATGATGAGGAATGAGATCTGTCTACAGTAGGTGAGAATATTTCTTTCTTTCTTTTTTTTCTTTTTCTTTTCCTTTTCTTTTTTTTTTTGGAGCTCAGCTCACTCTGTCTCTCACCGTAGATCATTAATGGAAAAGAAAATGAACATTTGGATCTCTAAATACTGTGAACTGATTCTTCTGACAGGAGCAGAAGGGACATTTGGACCTACTGCCAGCAGGCTGTAACAGACAGATGGGTTTTCACACAAACAACAGAAAACATCAAGAGCAGTCAGACTGGCACACACAGAAGAAGAATCAGCAAAGGGGAGAAAGTCTGGATAATGAGGCACTGCTAGCAGGAGATGATAATTCACTTTGTGCTGTGAGAAGACAAACTGTCCACTCTGTTTAGAGTTCAACTCCGTAGTTGCAAAGCCATATGGTGGGTTCACTAATAAAATTTAGCGAATTTACTTATCTTAATTGTACTATGAGCACCATCAGGTTTTGAAAATGTATAGTGGTTTCAAGGAATTAACAATTAAATGTGCCATAGAATGCATTGATACAATATTTTAAATTGTTCTCTTATATCTAAGGTATGTGGCCTAGATAAGGGCAAAAAAACCTCCAGGAACGGTTTTACAAGTCCATTTACAATCCTAGGATTTGTGCCTAGAATGAAATGGTCTGTTATCACCTTATTTGGAAGGCTCATGAATAATAATGTTGAGCTCTGCTCTGATTGGCTGTTTCACAGTGCAGCTCATTTCAGTAGCTCACAGCAGGAAGGAAACAGGGAAAATATGTATTTCAATACTTTCTCGCGCAGTTACATCTTTGGGTAATTATACAATAAAATGCAGGCATCAAGGAGCCGCTATTAACATGCGGTGCATTGAATCTGCTTTAGATTACACAATCACTTTTTAGTTTCACTTTCACTTTCGAGATTCGCGATCGCAAGTACTCTGTTTATACTATGGAGCGGCAGTACTTACCACACATTTTACAAGATCAGATGCTTGTCAGTGGTGCTCAGGATCTGTAAATTATTCGCCATCATCCTCAGTCATCTCTCCGTACTCTGTTTATGTGGTAAGTGAAATCTTATGTACTGTAAAGTAACAGGCTACTGCTAGCAAGGAGCTAACCATGTCCCTTTAGTGGACATTAGAACGCGTTATTTGCTTACCGTGCCTTTTTGAATACAAACACCAACCCACCCCTGCACTTCACATCCCCTGCACAGCCTGGAACATAACATTTATTTCTATGATCTGCCATTTTCGCTGGTGTCCGCACTTGTTTCTTCACAATACCTGCAGAACTTCTGATGGTTCGGCTGGCCTAGAACATGGGCGGGAATACGTTATGCAAATATTTGGGGCGTAACTATTAGTGATCCCGACTTAGTGTTACATTCTGATTCGCCTATTTTTCAGTGGTCATTTGCATTCATGAGATTTACATAAGAAGGAGGAAACAATGGTGTTTGAGGCTCACTGTATGTCATTTCCATGTACAGAACTGTTATTATTCAACTACGCCAAGGTAAATACAGTTTTTCATTCTATGGCACCTTTAAATTATAAAAAAGACTTAAAATTACACTTAACAGAATAAGCAACAGATCTTTTCTTATGTATTGCAAATGAAACAGATTATTGAAAAGAAAAATATTTGTTGGGTAGATACCTAGTTTTATTCATCAGTTAAGGCTGGAATACACTACACGACTTTTAAAATCTGAACAGATTTTTAAAACACTAGGCATCGTACACTTTCCGACTTTGTAAATAGTGACAAAGGAAAACTGGGCATCATACACTACACGACCGAGGATCATACACTACCAGACTTTAAAGTCATTCCGATCACAACAAACACACATAAATGTGTGCCTTGTTGCTAGGAGATACATGAGAAATGAAAACTATACACTCAGAAATATAGGTACAAAAGCTGTCACTGGGGCGGTACCTTTTCAAAAGGTACATTTTTGTACCTATTAGGTTCAAATATGTACACTTTAAGTACTAATATGTACCTTTAAGGTACCAAAATGGACCCTTTAGGTACAAACATGTACCTTTTGAAAAGGTACCACCCCAGTAACAGCTTTTGTACCTTTATTTCTGAGAGTGTGTGTGTGTTCTAAAATCAGCTGAAAATATCAAACATGTTTGATATCCGACGACTGGGTGTAATAAAAGCCTGATGCTAAAAAATTGGAGTCTGTAACTATCATACCCTACCCAATTTTCTGTGGAATCTGTCAACTGCAATCTGCAGACTGGCTCTGACTTTGCTCAACTAGCGTCAGGCTTTACTGATTGGATGGAGTCAGATCTGAATGTGTGCTTTCAGTACATTGTCAGATGGGCAGTGTTTAAGCATTTATAACTAAATAATCAAGTTATGATATTTTTATGACTACAAATTATGAGATCAATAATCACAGTAGAATCAATAACATGCATTTGGAAAATAGATTAATATCATGCCAACTTTACCAAATTTTTCAAATCTTGTTATCGCAAATGAATCTCATTAGCTGCATTTTCTATTTTTACAAGAACCATCACTAATATTGTTGCTCCCGATTGTAGGATATTTGGTACACAAACTGTGATCTGACTGCAGTGAAACATAATAACCAGCAGATGGTGGGCAAACATCAGAATCCTGTTGATATCAAGGCATCAGAACTGCATATAAATGAAGTTTTGCAAGCAAAGGACAATACCAAGTAAGTACTGACATCCAAATATGCAGCAAAAATGTCATTATCAGTCCCTAACTAAAAAGATGTGGTGATACCATGGTACAGTGCATAGTACATGGCATCAAATGCTGTGGTAATGTCTTACGCCATGGTATTTATATGGCACATGCAAAGAAAACGACGCCATTAACATAAAACAACAGAAAGAATATATATGCTGTAGTTTCCATTCTTCACTATATGATGACCTCTGCTTCTGACCCCCAAAAATGTGAACAGGGTACAAAAAAAGATGCTTTTTGGCAACAGACTGGTGTAGCTACAGTATCTCACCACCAGGGACCAGGTCCAGCCAAACCCCTAACCCTTTGATGGAACACTTTACTAATGAGTTGTTTCAAGTAAAGCACAGTTCTAAAATGCGATGTGTTGAGAGGCCTCTGGGAGCAGGATTGAGAAACACTGAGCAGTATCATGTGTCAATATCCACATGTACAAGTGAGGGAGAGTCAGAGGAGTATTAGGTGCTCTTATCTCTTAAAGGGTAATCAGTAACCACTGTAGCTTACCAAATGCATCTATGGCCAGAGCATATGCACACATACATTTGCATATATTATTGACACCACATGGATCATATCATTTCAAGACACTCAACAAACACTGGAATTCTAATTTTACATTGTTCTCATTTCTTGTATTAGGATCAGTGATAGCAAATAAAACCTCGGCGTCATGTGCCGGTAAAGGGTAAAGCTCAGTAGGACAGCATGTTATCAGGGCTCTTCACTAAGAGTTGAGTGGTTTAGAGTTGCATGTTCAATATTGCAGATGATGGTGTTTAATAATTGATTCTTATGAAATCTAATGGCAGCATCACCACAATAAGACTTCAGTTACACTGACCTCTTTATTCAGAGTGATACTCACTGCTAAACCTGGGCCAATGTTATATTCCTTCATAAGGAAACTATGTGCATACAAGGCTCTAACTATGTTATATAGTAAAATGTATGTGATGTAATGAAATAATTACTTTGTAGGTTTTACAAAACATTACAATTTAAATATAATTAAGTCTAATTCAATTAAAATCTACTATATGGGATCACTCACAAAAAACATTTCTAGTACCCACAAAAGCTAACTGGTTTTGCTTGTAAGTTTATATAGGGGACTTCTTAAGGGAGAAAGAAATGGCCTAACCTAACTCAAAATGAATTATTAAAAAAAAAAATATATATATATATATATATATGGTTTTGTTATGCCAATAAAATGTCAACAATACATAAGAAACACAGTTATAAAAATTATCGAAATGTAATCAGTACTGGTCTGAGCAGCGGCTCAAGGTTTGAATTTATGAGTTGATTTTAAGGTAAATGTTTACTAAATGTGATCATGGATTGATCATTTTGTACTATCTAAGTGTAACAGTTTGTAACCAAGTATTTGAGATTGTCAGGGACCAAATTCGTCATTGAAAAAAAAACATATTTGTCACCTACTATTCTGAACATTGGGTGGTTCTTTTCTCAATCAATGTTTATGGAATTTATGACTCTGCCTGTACATGAAAGTAATAAACCAAGAGCCAAGCACATCCTATATTTACATTTTTAGAAGCACCAGTAAATGAATATAGCAATGTCATCCATTAAATCAATCGGTCAGGCAGAAACCGAAACCACGCTAAAACACTGTAGGACAGTGAAGGACATAATGGTCAACTCGTGTTTCCGGTTTCTTGGACATCAGTCCTCCTCTATGTCCTGATGACAGTCTCTCTCCCTCAGCATCAGTAATCAGTCTCATTCAGCTCTGAGTGCTGCATCTTGGTAAGGCCAGAGTGTAACATAAAATCAATGTTTCATTAACATTTAATGACTTGGACTGGCTTAACAGCACCAAGACAGATGCATGTGCGCCAGGTTTCCGAGTGACTTTAGCTGCTGACTTGATTACAGTTTATGCGTTCCTCCGATGATAGTTACACACACTGATGCTTGTAGGAAAAGCTGATCCCAGATCAGCAGCGCCATTGCTGAGATGGGTAGGCGTTGTCAGGGAGAAACACAGGAAGAAGTCGCTCATTCATTCTGATTTGTGACTCTGTAGTCGTGTGTTTGTGATCAGAATTTATATCCATCCAACAGTAAAAAGTACAGACTACAAGCACAGTTTTACTAGTGCAGGGGTTTTAAACTGGGGTCAGGGGTCCGTGAGTGGGATCTAAAAGCTCTAAAAGCATCTAAAAGCACTTTCAGTGTACGTTTCAGATGTTTCATTTGAGAGAAAGTAAAACATTTAGTCAAATAAAAAAGAGGCAACAGACTGCTTGTGCTATTGATTTTATTGTTCATAAACATCACTATTGGCTTTACCCTTCATAACAGGCAAAATGTAATATCAGAAGTGGAAAAATCTTTACGGTTTTACACAGGGAGGCAGGAAGATAGAGAGAGAAGGCAAGGGAAAAGAAGAGAGAAAATCTGAAATCTCTCAAGGACCATATGGAGGACTGTGAGTTGCCTACCATATGCTGAAGGCTTTTGTCATGGAAATAACTCTTTATTTTTTTGGCACTTCATATTATTGTTCAGCCAGGCTGGGCACTTCCACAAAAGAAAAAAAAAAAACAGGAGAGAAAAAGAGGGACCGAGACAAAGAAATATGTGTAGATCCTGGTGAACAGAGAGAGAATGATTCGCGTTGTTAATATTGCTGGTAGCTACAGCAGGTAATGAGCTAATGAAGTCCCTGATCCTGTTCAGCCTGTCCAGGGTTAAACGGCTCAGAAAAGGTAAAAGCAAAGGGATCTGCTCGCATGCGGTGTCTCATTATTGCTGAGATCTATATACATACATATTTACACTAGCTTCAGGAAAAAACAGGGAAAAAAGCATTCACTTTCTCAGTCTTTTCTTCAGTTATCTCACGTTTCTGAACATGATTTTTCTTAAAACAAAGAGATTGTGGTAGTCCTTTGGAATAGTATTTAAAAGAGCTCATCTACATTACATCAAGCTTTGCATAATTAGAATTGACTCTGAATTCAAGCCTTATTACAATGGAAAATATCCAGATGGATATTCATAACGGATAGTCTGTTGATTCTTCACAGCTGTGGGTGTGTCAAAAATATGAGTGGATGATTTAGGAAAAAAGCAGGATGAATGTCCATTAGGGTCAGAAATGGATAGGATTTGGAGCAAGAATACCACAAAATGTGCTCCAGATATTTCAAATGAGTTGACACATTTCTACATGATATATCTGTTAGATAACATTTGTGTATTCTTCATATACGCTACCGTTCAAAAGTCAGATTTTTAAAAATGTTTTTAAAGTCTCTTAGTGTTTTAAGGCTGCATTTATTTGATCAATAATACTGTAAAAATGTTTTATTGTGAAGTATTTTTACAATTTAAAAGAACTATTTTCAATTTAATATATTTTCAAATGTAATTAATGATGGCAAACTGAATTATCAGCAGCCTTACTCCATTCTTTAGTGTCACTTTAATATCAGTGTTGAAAACAGTTTATATTGCTGAAGCCATGATACATTTATTCAAGATTCTTTGATGAATAAAAAGATTGTTTATTTGAAATAGAAATATTTTGTAAAATTCTAAATGTCTTTAGTGTTACCTTTGTTCAATTTAAACCTTTGAATGGTAGTGTATATACTAGATATATATATATATATATATATATATATATATATATATATATATATATATAGATAGATCATGTACATGTCATAATTCTGTGTTCTATTGGTCTGTCTAGTCTAAGGTACTATGAAATATGCCACGTTATCTTATGTATTTATAAAATGTTACACATGTAATGTTTTATGTTAACATTTTAAATAGTGATCACCATTGTAATCATTCTACCAGTGATCAAGTATTTTTTTAAGTAAATATTTTCCTGAAAATTTGTTCCAGAGGGTGCATTTTTTAATTGTAATAGTTGTTATTATTTTTCTGACACTGATGTCCATTAGCAATGAGTGTGAAATACCATGCAGATCTCTGCTAGGACACGTTGAGACACAGAGTGCCAACGTACGAGGTCAGGAATGGGTGGAAAAGAGGCGAAGAGGAGAAGAAAAGTGGGAGGAGAAACTCATTATCTATTCCCCACAGGTTTTGGCCCATTACTGAGATTGTGCCGTCCTTTTTACAATATGCAAAACGCTGACAGAGCCTTTGGCTGGTGCTGCTCGACCTTCCTCACAAGGTCAAATTCAGACTCAATTATGCTCTCAGACTACTGTCTGTCCACCAACACCTGTTAACCCTTTAGGGGAGTGGACGTAGCCTCTATTCACTTTGACATGAGCTGCATCATATATGCTGATGCATGTTGTCCTATGCAAGGTTTCATTCCTCGTGATGGTGCTAAATTGAATTTTAATTATAAAATAAGCAGTTGGTTTCTGCTTTTTCTGCTTCACAGGAGAGACAGCAAGGAGACAGCTGATTTACACTGTCGCATTCTGATTGCACTTCTCATCCTTTCATCTCCAAACATCTTTCAGATCTTTATTATACAGGCAGCGGCACATTGGCGCCATATGCTCAGCTATTTCCATCAATACTGCCATTAAGCCTCTATTTTGTTTCATCTCTGTCCTGAACCAAGCACTCCTTTCTCCCAAACACTGAATAATCCATCCGGATTGGCCATTCAGGGGGGTCATTATTTCTGGGTGTAGGATTTGGGACTTCTATTTCACATGTCACTGAAACTCTGTCATATTCATGTCATTGTCTGGCGGCTGCAGCTTATGATGGGATTTATTTGGACAGCTAAAGCCAAATTCATGAAAAATGTCATGCTGTGGGTTAGTCTTTTTGTAATTGCATTCAAAACTATTGCTGAGGCATAAGACAGTTATATTAAGTCTGTGATAGTAGTAAAAATTCTGTTAGAAAAAGGCTTATTGCTGCTGATTTTCTTATTAAAATGTGTGTTTAAATTTGTAAGTACAAAAAGAACAAGAATTTTATTATCTGTCCAGTTCGATTTGCACTTTCAGGAATTAATATATTAATGTATGTTTTTGTTGGTGTTCACATGTAAAAGAGATTTCTCGATTACTAAATTGTTTGGCATTTGGCAATGAGATGAACTGTGATGTCACAAATGTGGGTGGAGTCGCACATACATGCCATATGTAGACATTCTGGATGGTCTTAAGCAAGAAATGGAGTTCTAGAAACGACGAAATGGAGAGAATGACCTTTGAGATATTAAGGAGGTTTTCGTTTATTGCCCTACATTGACTGCTAACAGGACAGCTGTGATTATACAAGTTGCTGTTCCTAAGAAGAATTATTGCCCATTAAACAAAGCATCACACCTGAATTCATCTGCTTTCAAACACTGCATACCGTCCCTCTCAAAAAAACGAATAAAATCCCTCTACAGCTGAATCATGCATATAAAGATTTTCATTAAAGAGCAGCATCTTAAAAGGTCAACGGCAGTTCAGTATCCAATAACACAGAGAATAATCAACCAAATAAATAAATAAATAGATAGATAGGTACATAAATAAATAAATAAATAAATACACATGAAATAAATAAGAAAATGAAAATAGTGCACAAATAAATATATAAATACTCAACAACAATACTGGAATGGTAGAAATGAGGTTTGTGTGATGGGCGCTTTGAGAGCGTGGACAGAACAGAGGTTAGAGGTCATACCTGCCTCTGGGTGAGGTAATCATGGAGCAGGAAGACAAGGGGCGGAGCTCCAGGCATCTGGAGCACATGCTGTCTGTTTTAGTGTGAGGAAGCCCAGCAGAGCGAGCAGAGATGTTGTTGAAAGTCCCTGTCGTCCGTTTTTTGAATGTTTCGAATGTTTGGAGATCATTGAAATGTTTAGTCTTGAGTGCTGTTTCCTTCGTATGGTAAACACAAAGTGATGGTCGCTCTGCTCGGATAGTTACTGGACATGATTGGCACAATAAATAAATAAACAAATAAATAATGGAACCAAGAAACTGCAGGAAACTTTGAATATAAAAATAACAATTATAAATAAAATACCAAAAGTGTAACAAAAGTTTGTACCTTTTCAGAGGTCTACAATCTTTTTTTTTTTTTTTTTTTTTGCAAATACTGTCATTATTCACATTTTCATAAAAAGTTCATGTTGGCAGTTGCAAAAGAATTCAAAATAAAAGAGCAGCATAAAAATACAAATTGATTTCATTTCTCAAAAAGCACAAACCTGTTGCTGTCTTTTTATGTCTTTTTATGATTTACTATAAAACATCAGGAATCTAAATATTATTACTATTGTTATTAATAGTATTATGTTCATAAAAATTTGCATGCCAGGCCTCATAATTGTACATGTCTATATGAGAGGGTCTTTTTTTTACCAAAGAAAAAAAATCCAGCATCTATTCATTATTGTCTTCTTATTATTGGGTTGGTTTGGTTTTTTTCTTGGTGAAAATATTGCTTTCTAAAAAAGGGAAAGTGGGGTCTGTGAAGGGAGTCTGTGGGGGGGATTTTTTAGAGCGTTAACTCATCTTCATCTTCTCTCTTTTGTTAATTCTCGGAGCCAGACTCGTCCTCGTCTCCGGAGCCTCTGAAGCAGGCGGACTCGTAGTGCTTGTTCAGGTAGGACTTCAGCGCGAAGGTCTTATTGCAGCGCTTGCAGCTGTAGTGTTTGAAGGCCGAATGCGTCTGCATGTGCGCTCGTAGGTTGGACCGGTCGGCGAAGGCTTTCCCGCAGTGGGCGCAGGCGAAGGGTTTTTCTCCCGTATGCGATCGCATGTGCCCCTGAAGAAGCCAGGGCCGGCTGAAGGCTTTGCTGCACACGTGACATTTGTGCTTGAGGTCGTGAGTGAGGATGTGCATGGCCAGCGCCGGCATGGACACATAAACCTTGTCGCAGGTGGGACACTTGCGTGCCATCTTGCTGTCAAGGCTGCGGTGGGTCTGCTTGTGTCGGCTCAGGTTGGATGAAGTGGCGTAGGTCTTTCCGCACTCGTTGCAGGTGTGTCGGGGACCTCCGTTGTTCACCGCTGCCACTTCTTTCTCATCATCGGTGGCTTTGCTTGCCTCCACGACCTCTCCCTTCCTCCTCGAACGGCCGTCAGATATGAAGAATGCATCCATGGTGTAGCCCTCGCTGAGAGATTCGCTCTCGCTGCTGAAGTATCCACGGGCCGTGAGGCCGGACTGAGGGCTGTCTGGGTGCTCCAGGTCCGGTTGGCAGTACTCCCCTCCTCCACTGCTGACTGGGGAGTACAGCGGATCCGAGCTCAGCTTCATATCGGCCTGCTTCTCCTCTGTGTATTCAGAAGAGCTGATGTAATCCTGGATGTAGCCTGCAGCAGAGCAGAGAACATGAATAGGTTATTAACTCGTTGACCTTTCACTTCTACACTGAACTCCAGGTGTAAAGCAATTAAAGACACAGATGAAGTACACTGCAGACACAATGTGAATGTCTGACACAACAAAACAGAAGCACAACAAGTGCAATGACAAATACACTGTTAAAAATAAAGGTTCTTTATTGGCAACTGTGTTTCCATGAAGAACCTTTAACATCCATGGAATATTTTCATTCCAGAAAAGGAGGAAAAAAGGTTCTTTTGATTATTAAAATGCTCTTCACACAAAGATTAAAAAAAAATACCTGTTTCAGTGATATAGTTTTTTTTTTTTACTATATTTGGTGCTGAAAAAAAAATAATAACATTTTTATTTATTCATTCATTAATTTATTACTTATTTTGACATAATACTTTTTATTTCAACATTGCAAATTTGTTTTCTTTTAGCTCACAATTGTGACTTTACATATTGCAATGTGACTTTGTATCTCAGGTGAGAGTTTATATTTCATAGTATGGCTTTATATCTAACAATTGTGATGTTATTTCTGATTTTAAACTTATTTATTTTTTACTATGAGGTGCAAATGGTCTTGCATAGTTTCTGGTGGCTGTTTGAGGACTACTGCATAGCTCATTCATGTAAGTGTGTTTGTGAGATTGAGACCCAAAGGGTTTTAACATGGTTAATGGCTAATTAAGCAGGTTAACTGTGGTGGAAGCATAAGTGTCTCTCTTTCTCTCCTTGAGACGAAGAAGCCACTCAGACTCTCTTTTGCTTTGATGCGATTATCTGAGGCCTTCCTTAGAGTTTTGTGTTTATTTGTCCACTATGCACAGCATAATCTGTTAAAAGTGGAAGTAAAGAGAGGTTGACATTATGAATGGATTTAAGCCGTTTTAAGGAAATCTGGATTTTGCAAAACACTTTCACTTCTCTCCGAAGAGAACCGAAGCTCTTTCCCAGATTTCAAAACATTGAAATTGTTCCAAACATTGAAGTATAAATGTATTTCCTAATACAGGACATCTTATTACCTTTCTATCTGCTGAAGCAAATAAACTCCCTCCTAACTTCTCTAAACTGATTATGGAGCCCTCTGACCATGAAGAGCGAGTCTTAATGCATGGTGAGGGTCATTCAGGAGCTGCTAAAAGGATTTCTGGCAGCCATGGCTCAGACGCGTTTATTGCCATTGGAATTCCACTGACATAATACACCTTCCAAGGTGCCATGTCTTCAGCAAAATGTTTATAATTAAATCTGTGTGCTAAAAGGGAAACCCAAAAGGCATTTAATGCAGTGCAGGATTTGTGTAAGCTAGTTATACAGTGAGACTGAAGACAGAAATGAGCAATAAGGATGCAGCTGGCCAGGAGAAAGATCAACAGGATCAGTAGAGAGACTGAGAGGATGTTATTTGGGATATATAACTACATTGTCTACACGTTGTCCTAGGGGTTTTTCATAATCATGTTTTCTGTCAGAACATCTGATTATAGGTATTGTTACCAAAGTAAAACTGTGGTATTAGCAATGAAAGAAAGAAGCATAAATATTCAGAATATAACTATAATATAGTAATGCAATCAGTAATATAAAATAAGTAATTCAGTAATAAAATAACAGTATCATTATTTTTATGATTATACAGGACCAAGTTTGAAATAATAGATAGAATTAACTAGATAGAATTAAATAATATTGTGAATATAATTCAATTGATAATATAAGAAACTATCCATAATTTAATAATACTAATAGAATCAGCAGTAGTTGTAGGAACTATGACATTTTGATGTGAAATTTTTTAGGGTTACATTATTGGCTGACAGGAAGGATGGAGTTGTTTGTCTTTTGTTTAAAGAGTCCTGATGCTCGACCTTCAAGATGCAGCAAAAATGTCTTATGTAAACGTGTAATAACAGGAACTGTATGCAAATTATTATACAGAACCATCAAGGGAAAATGATTAATATGCGTAAAATAAAGAGTGATTGTGTTTCCTATTTTGTTATTGCCTATGAAAATACAATGCAGTAAAATGTAATAACAGCATAAATGTCATTTTAAAAGGAGCAGCACAGCTTTAAAAGTTCATGTAATCTTGCAATGACCCAAAAACAGATAACCAGTTTTTTTTGTAACAGGTGGGAAGATATCCCTCATGTCTTATCACGCTTATCTGTGAAAAACACCATAGCAGGGCAGAGAGAGCCACACATCTGCTGCCGAAATCTGTCTGTGAGGACACAGAGCTCTCTGGACTCCCTTTAGTCTCTCTAGAATAGCTCAGTTTAGCTCAGCCTGTCCCATCATGTCCGCTCAGGGACGCTGGGCTTTACTCTGTGTGCGTGATGCTATTTGCCCTATTGTGCGTGTGCGTGCTGCTGCTGCATCATGTGACAAAAGTCAGCGCTGCCTCCAGCTTCTCTTTCTTTTCATCTCCCTCGTTCTCCTTCGAGCCGTACAGTACAGTCCTCGGATGTCTCTATTGGCGTCAATGATGGCTGAAACCCTACCTCCCCCTCCACCACTTAGATTCATGTACCCGGAAGCAGGAGAGTGAAAAAGAGAAATAGTGAGATGAGGCAGAAAAGGAGGATGGGGGAGGAGAGCGAGAAAGAGAGAGTGCTGTTGGGAGGGGGGAGGGTTTGGACCGAAACTCAAGGGCAGTATCAGCTAAGGACAAACACATCAGCCCCACAAAGCAGCGTGTTAGCGTTAGCATTAGCTGTTACACACAACAAACTGGTATCAAGCCCGCTTCATACGCCTTTATTCGCATAAGCTGATTGCGCTGCATGACCTGATTTGAGTCGGCATGAGTCAAAAAAACAAAAACAAACAAAGTCTGGGGGACACAATGGAGGACGGGGCTGGGGGGTGAAAGGATGGAGGGTTTTACGGATTAGTTCGCGACAGAACGGAAAGCTTTATGTAACATCTGTTGGACTCTACGCACAATGTTCGAAACACACTACAGATATTTTTTTGTAGGCTAACCATTTGGGAACGTCAAGCACATCAAGTGAAGCTACTGTATTTAAAAATGTATTTAGGCATCACTCTCACCATTTTCGCAAAGCCGGACGCCCAGGTTGGAGCGAGAGCGTGTGAAGGAGTCATCGAGATGATGATGGTGATGATGGTTAGATGCTGACACGGGAGACGAGGAGAAATCATCCAGTTTGATTTTCTTCACCAGGAATGAGCGAGGCATGGTTCACACACGGTCGCACAGACGCACCAGAAATCCTTCACATCGGCCGCAGACAGTAAAAAACCCTGGTGAAAATCGTCCCGAATGAAATCCAGTGTATAAAAAAAGATCCACGTCCCAGAAACAAACAAAAAAAAAACGGTGACTAGATAAAGAAAAAAATGAAGAGCACGCAGGAGAAGAGAGAGATGTCTGATGGTACAATACTGTGTGTGTGTGTGTGTGTGTGTGTGTGTGTGCCTGCTACTGTACACACACACCCGCTTACGTTGCTGAAAAAAAAAAAGAAAAAATTCACTTGTTCAGCACTGGATAGCTCCTGGCCTGCAGCGGAGGCGGCTGAGAGGAGGAAGAGATAGAGAAGAGAGAGAGAGAGAGAGAGAGAGAGAGAGAGAGATAGGAAGAAAGAGAGACAGACAGACAGAGAGAGGAGAGACTGAGAGACTAGCTGAGATCAGCAGTCAGGCAGGTTTTATAGAGGCAGACGGTGGGAGTGAGATCAGGTGGTACATCGCAATGGAGCTGCTCAGCATTAATCCATCAAACATCCCTCGGGACACACATCACATTACTACTGAACCGTCTGTGCCTTCACACACGCAGACAGACAGACCCCCCTCTGATACGCTCCCTCCCCTTCCCGAACACCCCCATTCTGTGAGAGAGAGAAAGAGAAAAGAGAAGGAAAGGCCTGAAATGTCACACAGTCTTAAAATGAGTTGATACAACAACCAGCGTACATTCTGTTCGGTTCCGTTCCGTGTCTTCTGTCCCGTCTGTCTCGCTGACAGTCACGTCAAACACTGGCAAGCTGTACTCGCTTCGTTTTTCTTCTGTAAATCTGCAGTGTCAACTACAATTTGTGTGTGTTTACGTTTATATGCACTTGTTTTCTGGGTTTTAAACCCATGACTTTGACTTTACAAATACAATTATTATATATTTAACTCTAATGCTAGCTTTTATTTTTAGTTTTCATTTTAATTTTGGTTTGTTTTAGCAATTTTGTTATGTGCTTTTGTCATTTTTATCAGTTTTTTAATCTATATAGTTTTAGTTTTAATCATTTTAAGTTTACAGTACTTCAGCATTTCAGTTATTTTATGTCATTTTAATTTAAGGTTTCTAAGTTTTTTAATATGTGTTATATTATTTAAGCTTTCAGTTACTCAGAACATTTTTTTTTTTAAGTTTAACTGTGTGCAGATTCTTGGACAGTAGTAAATGATGATAACTGCTATGTGGAGAAATGTTAGACTTTATGAATCAATGCAATTTTGAAGAAAATCTCCAGTACAGTATATCGTACACACACACACATTCTCAGTGTGCACAATGATTAGTGCAGTCCACAGTTACTATGAATGGAGCTTCATAGGACAGGATGATGTCGGCATCTGCCTGCATGCTGCACCCTTTATGGTCTTTATGTCTTTGTGCTCACATGTAAAGCAAGTGGGAGTCTCTCAAACCAGCCCCCCATTCACTTAATGAAGTGTCTGAATACACCACACGCCACTCTCGCTCTCCCTTTCTCTCCCTCTGAGCAGTTGTCTAAAATAATTATTATACACACATATTCAATATATTTAGGATCATTTTTATGTTTTTATTATATTATTTCAGATTGTCATAATATTATTTATAATATTTTGTATATGCACATGCATTTAAATATACATATTAAATAAAATAAGTAATAAAATATATATTTTAACTATTTTATAATAAAAACATGTTATTTTAATGTTTGTAAGTATTATTATATTATTATAAAAATGTATCATAATTATATTTATAAAATGCTACGTTATATTCACATTATATCACATTAATATTAATGTTTCATATATATATATATATTTGTGGCTTGTTTATTTGCATTCATTTAAGTAGATCTGCATACTTTATATATTTAAATTTATAGCAGCTGTTTATTACTTTATATATATATATATTACAAATGTTAAATAATATAAAAAATAAAGAACAGTATATTGATCATCTTTTTTTCTTTATGTGCATAATTCAGATTCTATGTAATATTATGAATATTTATGTAATATTATTGTCTAATATAAATATTATTAATGATTTGCATATACATAGAATGATTATATGCCGTTGTTAATTTATGTATGCATATTTACATATATGTGATATTATTAATCTTACTCATGAAATTATTTATTTGCATACTTATTTACATTTATCTGTGTATTAGATATATTTCCATTTTTATAATCATCCATTTGTTGCAATAATTTTAATAATCTGTCACAATCACTGAAATTATCAACAAGTGAAATGTTACAGGTTGTGTGTGTGACCCCCCAACCTTGTTCACACAAAGAGAAAAAATCCCAATCTTTGATTTGAGCATCTGGTCAGTGCCCCAGGACAGGCGGTTCCCTCCACACCCCCGCCCCCACCCCAGCGCCTGCGGGCCAGAGGGCCAGATCAGGTCTGCCTGCTGCGTGCTATGAAAGGCTTTGGGTTTCATCCAGTGATTATTGTTTGGGGGGATTTACTCAGTATCTCCATCTATCTCATCCTCAGATGAGGCTACTTTTTCCTCTCTCTCTCTCTCGCTCCATCACTCTATCCCTGTTTCTTCCTCCATCACTCTTTCTGGAATGCCTCCTTGTTTCTCTGATCGCAGGTGTCTGATTCTCTTTGCCTCCGCTGTGGTTTCATTTATCCGGAAGGTTCTTCTTGCCCTGCTCAAAGGAGAAACACAAAACCCACGGTGGGAGATGCTCTCCTTCTCATTACTGTCTCTCTCCCTCTTATGTTCATTCTTCATATCCTGCGTTCTCTCATTGTTTTGTGACTTTGTAATTCATAAAACAGCACGGTTCCTTTAAATGTTTCTCAGTGATAAACTGGATTAGGTTTTTTAGATGTTTTTCCACTCATAATTACAACATTTTTCCCTGTTGAGCAGTAAAAGATCAGGACTTTTTGAAAACCCTTTCTTTGGTATTTCATCATCTTGAGCATAAAACGTAAAGTGCAGACTATGTTGACCCAAAACTGCCTCTGTTTTTGCTTCTACTTTCTCTGCTTCTTCACCACGATCCAAATTGTAACTTTTCATTGCTTAGCATCTCATTACTGACCGAACAGAGGCAGTTCACTTTTTTACTTAATCAGGTTAGCAATCACATTTAATTTGACATGAATGAAAATGAATATATTCTGAAATACAGAATGCAAAAGTGTCCGAGGAGTGACAGAAATAATTTATCTTTGTGTGAAGGAGAGGTCACTGGTGAAGAAGAATTGACACCTGTGGAAGGGCTTTACCTCTAATCACATCACTTCCTCTGTGTTTCACTCAGACGTGGTGGATAGTAGAGCCTCCCTGGGGCTGAGAGATACAAGCACAAGGGTTTAAAGATAAAGAGAGAGAGAGTATAGAAGTCCAGGATATTAGAGAAAGAAAGCGTCCCTCAATCCCTCAGTCTCTAAAACAGGCTCCAGAGATGCCATTTTGGGCCAGATGACAAATGGCTCCTGTCTGCATCGCTGAGGGAGAGAAGCATGCTGGGAGACTGCTCATTTCCACATAATTACCCTCCTTCTTTCTCTTTCAAGATTCAAGTTCCCTCTTTCTACCTCTGCTGCTCTTTTTTTCTCTACGTTGTCCTCCATTTCTCCTTCTGTATTCTCTGTCAGTACTAACAGAGTTTCTGCTCTTAGGCTGCATCTGGTCAGCAAAAGCGTGCAATATTGATTTTCATTTTTCTTGTTTGTAGAGCACTTCGAGTTGAACTTCTTTGACAGCATCATGTCCTTCATATAACTGGTCGAAACTGACAAACACTTGAGTTTCAGTGCAAAGCAACAGGTTTTGGTGGAATTTGGACTTTCTATACACATCTTTCTGTCATTTTTAAAGGTGTTTGGTCATTATTCAGATGCTTTGGTGTGTATATATATATATATATAATTGTTTGGAATTGTACTGAAATTTCAATTTATTTAGACTTTTTTAAACGGTGTAGGGAAATGTTCAAGATAATCTTGTCAAAATAAATGAAAAACAATTGTCAAAATAATATTTGAAGGCAAATTGAGGACTTAACTCAATTTAAATAACTGAATAAAAATGATATTCCCTGCATTGCAAGAGCCAAGTATTTTTTTTTCTTGTAGCTTGTAAACTATATAAATATGTACTATACTAATTTAATTCTTAGCTATTATTTCTTTATTTCTAACATCAGTGAATTTTATAATGGATATAAAATGTAATTCACAAATTAAGCTAACAGCTACTGTTCAAATTTTCCGACATCTTGATAAACAACAAAAATGTGACTGATTCTGCTCTTTTTTGTGTTGGGTCTGAGATGTTACATACATAATTGATGCCGTTAGTTCCTTCTCAAAACGTCTTCAGAGAATGAAGGACCCTTCAGCAATGCCTGCACTCAGCCAAATTACACTTAAGTACCTGCTCAATATTTTAACAGGACTCTGGAGTTGGGTGGGAGGGAGTTAAATGATGGGGTGTTGGACGCAGGTGCCTTTATGTATCACAGAAGCACCAGGCAGAAGCTCTTGATGGCACGTCTAATGGGCCTCTTAGTTAAATACGATCTATTCAAATCCTAAACCCTGAATAACCCGTTTAAACGACACTCTAACTCTTCCCACACACTAGACGCTCCATTTCATCACATTTCCTTCCGCTTTCATCGCTGTGCATTTACACAATATTTCGTTTTTCGGTGTTACCCATTGTGTCAACTTTAGCACCTAAAGGATCTCATTTTTAACAAAGCAGTGCAGAATTTTTTTAACAAACGTCTTCCATGCAACTTTGAACAGTCAAAAGCACTAGATTAAGTGTCTGAGTCTGGAAATTCTTCTCTGCTCAGCCAGCCAATTCTAGAACTCTCTCAGGGTCTGGAAGGTTATTGAATTTTTTTAACTTTCTAACAGAATAAAAACGTCAATCCACCACAGCTAATAAAAGCCAAATTAACTTGAACACACATGATCTGTTCAGATTAACTGTTCTTATGTTTGGATTCACCGATTTTGACATGAACCTCATATTTTTCCTTTAAATTGTACTTATGTAAAATTCATATACACTATCATTTTCTAAACAAATTAATACTTTTATTCAGATCAAAAGTGACAATTTAAATGAATTGCATTTAATATGCATGTTTTATATCATTGTTTGAGACTGTACAGTGTCAACTAATAACTACTAATATAAATACACAAGTAGGGAAATGTGAAATATTAATCTGTGCCCAAAATAACACTGAGATCAGACTAGAGATCTGGTGGGCTGGTTCTGATCCTCTTGGTTTTGTTCTGGTGTTGATTTGCAGCTTGTCAATGAGGAGATTGACTTCAATCTTCTTGATTTTATTGGAGACTGACCCACTGAACCTAGAGATCTATACACCTGCTACCCAAAACACACACACTGTGTGTGAGAGTGCAGACGAGAGTGGTGCTGTTATCTAGTAAATCGGTCTGAATTGAAGCATCCTGCAGAATATGTGATGAGTGTGTGTTGTGTTTGAGTGTGTGATGGGGGTAGGGTGGCAAAGGAGGGGGACTCTTTGTTCCCAAATCCATCTGCTGGAACCTAACAAAGGGTAGTAAGGGAGGAGGAAAGAGAGGGAGACAGGGGGTTTAGGGGATGAGAGACACCACACAGATTGCCTGATGTTGAACGCTTGGTGTGTTTGTGTGTGTGTGTGTGTGTGTGTGTGTGTGTGTGTGTGTGTGTGTGTGTGTGTGTGTGTGTGTGTGTGTGTGTGTGTGTGTGTGTGTGTGTGTGTGTGTGTGTGTGCGTGCGTGCGTGTGTAAATTAAAACAATTTAATCCAGTGTTAAAGGGATGGCAATGTAAAAGATCTCAGCTGTCTGCTATATTGTTGTTGTGGCTGTAAATAATCTTGAGCATTCATTAACACTTGTAAAAGAAGAGAGACATACAGTATATTGTCTTTGAAGGACACCTCCTATTGGACCTGAAGCTCTGTGTCCCTCACTGCAGTAAATATAAACGTGTCCATTAGCTGCTCTGGGGAATTTATGAAAGTTCCTTTAGTCATTTTATGGGTTATAACAGGTGCTTTTATGCATTTTTCATCAGCATTCTCACCAAATTCTGACGTGTGACTGAGGGACTGGAACATGTGTGGAGGCTCAAATGAACCCGATTATGACCCTGGAAACATTACTGAATTGGCCAGGCATGGGATTAATTACCGCACCACCCAGGAGCACATTAGAGCACTTTATTACTCATATTTCCATGTTTCATGTGAAGTCATTGACAGAGGAGGAATAACATCCTGTATTGAGCCGTTATTTCAGATTTGTCAAAAAAGTATTCAAAAGCCTTCCAGAGTGCATGGAGAAAGAAAGGTCAGTGCCTCATTTCTGATCCATACAGTTTCAAAACCTCTCTTTTCAATCCCTCAGCCACTTTTTCTCTCTCTCCCTGCCTCTGAAACATTAAGGTCAACCTTTGTAAATGTTTTCATATGTGTGATTTCTTTGTATAAGGAGGCATTTTAGGCCTTAGGCAATTACATTAAAGCTGCAGTACGTGATTGCGAAAAGTAGACCAATCGCTTAAAACCAGCTGGCTCATAACCTTAATCCAGAATGAATAGCCTTGTCCATGTTTGTGTGTGTGTGTGTGTGTGTGTGTGTGTGTGTGTGTGTGTGCGCGTACATATATATATATATATATATAAATGAAAATATCAGCAAAATGAAGTTTGAATGACATTTATCTTTTGTTATTTTGACCTTGGAAACACTGTAAATATTGCATGGCACAATGACATTACTACATCAGACAGAGATCTCTCTCTTTCTTTCTCTCTCTCTCTCTCTCTCTCTCTCTCTCTCACACACACACACACACACACACACATTCTCAATACAAGCTTAGTGTATTCTGCTCAGTTTTCCTCCTTATCTAGTTAAGGTCACTCTGTTTCTTTCTCTGAAATGAAAATGGAAATGTAGCTTTATAAATATGTATGAGCATGATTGCCTTCTAGCAGTCAGAGTAAAAATATTTAGCATTTTTAATCATGTTTATTCAAAGGTTCATCTTTCTGCACAACTTGGATTGTTTTTCAGCACATAAGCTGAAATATCGTCTGTTTGGGCTCAGGGTGACCTTGCGGAGTACGACAGCTGTTGTCAGATCTGACTGTGTTGCACAACACTGCTGGACTTGTGCAACATGTGAAAGCTGCAGCCAGCGCAGCAGAAACATGACCGAAGCAAAGTTTAGACTCACGGTGAGCACAAGCCCGTGGGGGAGCGTGATGTGCTGTCAGCCTTCAGCTCCAGGTGAGGAGTTTGGGTGTTATGGCATGACAAAAGAGCAGTGAGGTAGAATAAACAGCAGTGGATCAGTGAGATCGAGCCGGGAGGCAAATGTTGGCCTGAATGTCAAAATCTCTCTATTGTCAGTCAGTATCCTGAAATGTATGCATTCTCTTCTTTTTCTTTATTGACCTTGCGGTACAAAATATGGTAAGGGAAGTCAGAAAGTGATAAAGAGATAGTTCAGCCAAAAATGAAAATTCTGGCATCATTTTATTCACCCTCAATTGGTTCCAAACCTGTATGAATTTATTTCCACTGCTGAACACAAAAGATATTTTGAAGAATGCGTTAACTAATCGTAACAATACGTCTATGGATGAGCAAATGATCATAATGTGTTACATAAACTTAAATCTCTTATTCACCTATGTTTGAAATTTACAGAGCCCTGCACATGACATGCAAGAAAAATAAGATAAACTGTGCACACGATTTACTAATTCGTTCCCTTGACTTATAAATCGTGTGCACGATTTAGCAAATCGAGGGAACGAATTAGTAAATCGTGTGCACAGTTTATAAATCGACGGAACCAAATAGTAAATCGTGCACATGATTTAGCCTAATATTTTTTTCCTCCATGTCATGTGCGGGGCTCCGTAGAAATTGGATGATATTGACTAAAATTTTGATTTTATCACTTTTAGATGCAAGTTTGATATATCAAATTCAATCTTCAATTAAATCTTCAGTTCAATACTTATATTATTTTTTAACTTTTAATGCATAATATAACTAATATAATTTATTAAGAGTTCAGTTCAGATGTATCAGGATCCTTAATATGAATATGTAATCTCTTATGTCTATTTTGAGCAATCATTCATGTATGCAGTAATTTATTTATTTATTGCTTAATTGATTTTGGAGCTTGTGGTTTCTTAAGATAATTTTGTAAAACTTTTTTCTTTATTTTTAACAGCACATATTATTTTATTTTATTTATTTATTTATAATAATAAATGTCCTTTAGTTTCATTTTTGTTATTTAATGCAGTGGCATTAATTTATTTTTAAGTGTGGCTTGAATACATGGAAAAAAAACAGGGTGTGTTTAGGTCATTTTAGGGTCACAGAAATGACAACCTTCACCTTTAATAAAGTGAAATAAACTTTCCTGTGCCAGCCTGGACTGCAGTTACTTGTTATGGTTCAGGGGTTAGGGCTTTCATGGCAGCTTGTTGATTTCGTGCAAATTACCTTGTGCTGTGACAGTGCAGATTTAGAAAAGCGTGAGAGAGAAAGAGAGATGAACATCATAAAACTCAATGACAGCAGAAGTGACTTGTGAAAGGTGAGGATCTCTCTGAAGGTTACCATGGTGATGAGCTCATAGTGTTCGGCTGGCTCTGGTCCAAATGGACACTCTCTCCATTCTTTCATTATGTGAAAGCTGCTAGTGTCCTTTCCAGACGTGGGTAAAAATCATAAATCAGCAGGATGAGATGGAAGGAGAAGAAAAATGGAGGAAGAGATGAAGGAATGAAAGGAACGAGATGAAAGTTGGAAAATAAGATGGCGGAAGACAGAGACATAGGATTGAAAGGATAGTCGGAGACTGAGAAGTTCAACTTTTTTAATGCTAGTGCTGATCCTGTGAATGCGAGAGATCTCTGTACTAGTCATAGGGGGTGTTTGAGGGTCAATGGGCTGTAGTCGATAAGTCATCTCCCTTCATTCTCCCTGTATATAGCTGTTTATTTCCCCTGCAAAAGTGCATTAGCTGTATTAACACCACAGTGCATAATAATGGATTCCTTCACCGGCATAATAGAGAGATAGCAAGGTTACAAAAATATCAGTGAAAACTGTCTCTTTAGGGCAGGTGTGTGTAATGTGGTGTTGACTTGCGCTTCATTACCTGTTCAGATACACTATCATGAGCCTCATGATTTAGAAATATTAATAAGGTAATTAATGTCAGTTCCATCAAGCCATTAAGCTTCCATATCATTAGATGAGTTTGACGTAAACATCAGTGTTAAAGTTGAATCATTCACATTTTATTTCACTACACATCTTATGCTGACAGAGGCAACATTTATTTGATCAAAAATATAGTAAAAACCATAATATTGTGAAATATTATTACAATTTTGAATTTAATTTAAAATATAACCTGTAATGTTAAAGCTGAATCTTTCAGAAATCATTCTAATATGTGCTACTTAAATAGTATAAATTATTACATTATTATTTAATCATACTTTTACTGTTTTCCAGTGAATAAAAAGTTCAAAAGAACAGCATTTATTTAAAATATAAATGTTTCATGACATTATAAATGTCTTTACTTGGCTTTTGATCAGTTAAATACATCTTTGGTGAATAAAATCATTCATTTATTTTTTTACAAATATTACTGGAACCCAAACATTTTTGTAGGACAACAACAGCACAAACATAATCAATGGAACTGAGAAGTTCTGAAATGCTTTGTCTTATTAGTTGGTTTGTTTCACTTCAAAACGACATAATTTGGTTAGATATTATCGGAATTTAAAAATATGGATATAAAATTAGCTTTAGGTTGGCACGCTTTCAAAAGCTATGTTGTTTTATATTGAATGTCTGTGAATGTCTGTACAAGCTGTTATAGACATGCTCCCCTAAATTGAAGAACATACAGTAAAAATCCAGATATATATTGAATATGGTCAAATGAGTGAGAAATTATCAAGATTTTTGTATTACCCACCCAGATATATATTGTTGAGAAATGTTGTATTACCTCTAGAATGCCCTCATAATGCATTTCCATGAGATGATGGCTAAATGCAGCTAAAGTGACTGAAGTTCTGTTGCATTAATGTGCCACGCTCATGCTAATACAGTTCACGCGCTATTCTCCAGATGTGCCTGTCGTCAAGGTCATCTGCACCCACTAACACAGTTTTAATTAGTATTCAGGCAGCCTGGAGGGGAATTTCTTAGTTCAAATCCTCCTTAGAGACAAATAAAGCTACTGATAAAGAATATAACAGGTGAACTGACAGAACTGCAAGCAGTGTTTATCTTTGCAAGCTTTTTAAATCTCCATTTTCCACAATGAATGATCTTGAAATCTCTCAGAAAAGTCTGTTGAAGGTATCCTCAAACAATGCACGTCAAACAAGGATTTACTGACCTAAAAACGTACTGACCGCAACAGACCTCAGATACTTTCAACCATAAGTGAGCAATAATGAAGTCACTACAACAGACTAACAGCCTCTCACTTCCTCACTGTGTTTCACATCCTAAGCGGTCCCCATATGTCCCAACACACACCCTCAGCAACTAAAGGTTCCCAGGGGCCTTAGTTGACCCTCGCTGAACCTCTCTGGTACAATAAAGGGGAGGAAACATTTACATCTGCCAGACAGTGTGAATGACACAGAGCGCAGTTTATTAAAACGTCATCAATGTTCATGCTAGCGTGACGCTTAAACAGCTGAGCACAGAAGACCAAACAGCTGATTCGGATGCAGAGGAAGATGCAGAAGCACTAAAAAAGCATTATGCACAATATACCAGTGTTTCATAATGATGGATTTTGTAACATATCTTAAATTTTTGAATGGCAGGGAAAGTATTGGTTTGCATCATTACAATTACTTCTCCTTTGACAGGAACAGAAAATACACTCTAAATTAGTGTTTCTCATCTAATGGGTCGCCACCCAAACATCGCAGGTCTGAAATTATAATTAATTAAACTCTGCATTAGTTTGGTGCAAATTCATCTCTCACTTGGAATACTACAGTTTAGTTATATTAATATAACTAATATTAGTGTATATTACCATATTAAAACAATATTTGTGTTTGTTCCATGTGTTAGATTGGTAAATCACACTTCAGTTTTTTAAACACTATACTGTTCAAAAGTTTGTTGTCGCTAAGAATTTTTAAAATAAATTATTTCATTTTTATTCAGCATTGGTGCACTAAACTGATCAAAAGTGACAATAAAGACATTCAAATTAATACTGTTTTTTGAACTTTCTATTCATCAAATAATAAAATGTCTCACTATCAATATTAAGCAACACTGTTAACATTGATAATAATAAGAAATGTTTCTTAAGAACAGAATCACATATTAGAATGATTTCTGGCTGCTGAAAATTCAGCTTTGCCATCACAGGAATAAATTACATTTAAAACATATTAAAATTGATTTTTTTATCATTTGTTTTTTAAGTAATATAATTTTGATCAATAAATACTGCCTCTGTGAAAGACATAAGAAACTTCTTTCAAAAACTTAAATCCTACTTTTGAAACCCCAACTTTTGAACAACAGTCTACATGTATTTTTTTTTGTTTGTTTTTTTAACAGTACATTTTGGCACTATGGAAGCCCATTTCCACCACTGAATAAAAAATAAAAAAAAGGTAATTGTGACTTTTTTTTCACAGAATTGTGAGATATAAACTCACAATTGCGAGTTATAAAATCAGAATTGCGAGTTATAAAATCAGAATTGCGAGATATAAAGTCAGAATTCCGTGATATAAACTCACAATTCTGACTTTTTTTCTCAGAATTGCGTTATATAAATTCGCAATTGCATTTTTTCTTGCAATTCTGACTTTATAACTCACAATTGCAAGTTTGTATTTCAGTTCTGAGAAAAAAAAGTCAGAATTGCGACAAAAAAAGTCAGAATTGCGAGATATAAACTCATAATTCTGAGAAAAAAAGTTCGAATTGTGAGTTTATATCTCGTAGTTCTGACTTTATTTCTCAGAATTGCGACTTTATGTCTCGCAATTGCGAATTTATATCACGCAATTTTGACTTTATTCTCAGAATTGCGAGTTTATGTCTCAGAATTATGACTTTTTAACTCGCAATTGCGAGTTTATATCATGCAATTCTGAGAAAAAAAGTAAGAATTGTGAGATAAAAAGTCGCAATAACCTTTTTTATTCAGTGGCGGAAACGGGCTTCCATGTGGCACTGAGTTGGATCACCACTTGGTATATAATGTAAAACCTAAATCCTGAAGCAAAACATTAAACTAAATAGCAAACTACCAATATTTATTCCCACTTTACACTGAATTAGTACTAATTCAACAAAACCCATCATGGTCAGTGTGAGCTTACGGATCTTCAAAAGAGTGGCATAGAAAGCTTTCTCATTGTCTTCCCACCTTTGCATCCCATGTAAAATCTCATTGACTGAGCTGGAGAACATCAGCATGTCACTTTTCTATTCACAGGCAACGTGTTCAGTGAGTTGAGTCTCAGCTGATGGGCTAGGAGACTTAAGGGCATGTTGATGTTGTTGAAGTTTGGTCCAGAGCAGATGGAACTCGCAGCAGTGATTTTTAAAGAGCCCTCAACCCTCTGCAGCTCTCACGTGACCGAAAAGAAGGAAACCAGGTGGCTATGCGCTCTTGGACCAGCTGGGAGAGTGAAAGACCATCTGACACTCAGCCAGAGAATCATACACTCTCCTCAGCAAACACTTTGCATGTGAATACCATAGCAGCACAAAGGGACTGAGAGAGAGATAGAAAGACAGATCCAAGAAATTGAGCTAATTATCCTGGTACTCGGCTATTTCTACCCCATTTTTCACAGCTTAACAATTGGGCCCTTAAGTGGATAAACCAGCACAGAAAGTGGTTTATAAGCATCTTCAGCTCATAAAGTGATTCACAGTGAGTGTTTGAACAGTGTGAATCAGTGGTTTTCCTTTATAAGCACAGATCCTAGATGAAAAACAATCCAGATTTTTTGAAAAATTAGAAATTCAAAATACTCTCTCTCCCTCTCTCTTTCTCTATATACATATTATTATACTGTGTATTGTCTCATAGACAGACCCATATGATCCTCAGATGTTTCTTTATGGAAATCAGGATGCTGATTACAGTGAGAAGAAGGCATCTGCATGATCTCCTGACCTCTGACCCTTAGGCTTTGCATAGGGGGTAATTTAGGCTGTTTACGCCCCGTTAGGATCAGTCAAGCATTCCTGAGTGCCCAAGAATCAGGGTCAGCAGCTGACACCATTCTCTCCTTTACTCTCCATGTCTTTCTCTTTGTCTGTCTCTTGAATCCCTCAGGATGAGTGTTGTAATACTGCTCATTTTTTGTTTCTCTCCATTAGTTAACCATTTCTGGCAGTCTGATCACCTGTCGGGACTCTGGCATAGCAGGAGATTTGACTGTATAACCTAGCCAAAGGTCAAGGTTTGGTTGATTTCACAGGGTGCATGTATAATTTAGGGCTGATTTGTATTGTTGGATTTCGTATTTTGTCTCTGTGAGGATGTTGAATCAAATATTGTCACTGGCAAAAAGTGGTTTTAGGTTGGCACAAATGGTACAGCACCCATTTTGGCATTTGAAGGCTTGACTCAAAAAAATATTTTCCTACTCAGTATTGTTGTCTTGTTTTGTAGTACAAATAAACATTTATTTAAAAAATAAAAATAAAAATGAATCAAAATTAAGCCCAAATTAAGAAGAAATATCTGCCAAATGTAAGAAAAATAATGTTGTTTTCCCTTTTTACCCTTTGACAGAAGAACATTCGCATTTTGCGTGCAGCGATACTCTCCAAAATGGCGCTACGGTGACGTTACGGTGCTGAATTGTTGAATTAAGTCATTATTTTTGTTTTATTTACGTACAAAAAGTATTCTCGTCGCTTCATAATGTTACGGTTGAACCACTGATGGCATATGGAGTGTTCTGATGATGTCTTTCATACTTTTCCATTTTTCATTTTGGGGTGGAGTATACCTTTAAGAATGTTTAGATATGTGTACTGAAAAATATATTTTTCAGTGAACAAAAGATGGGTTAGAGGCTGTCATCAGTGCTTTGTGTATATCTCCTTATTGATAGCAGTCGGTTGACTCAGAAAAGGATGTGGGTGGTGGACGTCTAAGGATTCAAAATCTAGATAAATTCTTGCTCTCGAGATGCCACACTGATTCCAAAATGTGAGCTCAACTCAAGAGCTGAGCATTTATTCAGATCACAATCACAATTTGTACCCTTGAGCAAGACATTGAATCCAAAGTTATTACGTATCTGCAAGTAGCTCGGGATGAAACTCAATAAAAGTTTCCACTAAATGGCAAGTATTTGGTAGTAACTAATTTAAAAAAGCGTTTGCGAAGACCTGAGGCTTCTCTCTTCCTAAAAAAACTGTAGTAAAAATATTTATTACTCAAAGCTTTTCAACTCTATGTGTCTTGTAGCCATCTGGTGGTCAAAATATGAAATATCACCTACCAAACGGATGTGTTCCATTACATCTGCTTCACATTTAGTTCTGCAGCTGATTCTATATTTCAGTTATTTTATGTATTTAGAAGTAAACTCTTCTAGAAGCATTATCTTAGAAATAAAAGTCACCAACAAAGTGATTCATTTGTGTCTGTGTATTGGCACTAAAATAATTCAAATTAATAAAATATAAATATAATCTGCAGTCTGTCTATTTTAACCGTGCACCAGTCTTGGCTTCAATTGTTATTTGATAGTCAGATGAACATTTGGCTTCATAAATAAATGAATGAATAAATGAGGTAAACTGCACTGGGGTTTGCTCCTTTTGAACAAGATACTAAGGCAGTCATGTGGTTCTCAGATTAATGATGCTTCGGATTAGAGGTCTGCAAGCCTGTCGGGTACCGATGGAGCCCGACACGCTGAGTCCATTCGGGCCGGGCTCGGGCCTTTTTTTTTTTTTACAGATCAGGCTCGGGTCGGACTCGGGCTCATTTAGCTTCTCTCCTTTTATTGTGCCCATATACGCGCAGAGCACACATGGCTACTGTATTAAATACTGATTATATTATAAATATTATACATCGCCTAAGCAAAACACAAAGCATATACGCTCACATTAGCATACAGGTGACCATGCAGAGCATCAGGGAGAAGTTGGAGCGTGGAGTTACAAAAAGTTGCCATTGCTTCGGGAAAAGCTGCATTTTTGATCAGCCATGCATTTGATGATGATCCTGACTCGCTATCTCCTCACTGGATGCACCTTTAGAGAGAAATGCATCTTTAGGGATTTTATAATAAAAGAGTTTTTGTTTTCGATTCGAATTATTTCGCTTTAAAATAGTAATTCAAAGCTTTCTATAGATACTATATTTATCAATTCAGTGAGGCAAGTAGACTATATGCTGTGTTTGGGTTTTCATAAGCGCTCCGCTTTTTTTTCTCTCTTTATTTTATAAAAGCACATTTTGTTGATATTGTGAGTGCACACAAATAAAAGTAGACCTTTTACAGTTCCAAACAACTTAGCCTATTACTCTTACCTTTATGAGCAAAAATGACAGTGTATTTTGAAATGTTTCCAATGCAAGTGATCGCTCTGGCGCGTCCTGTAAAGTGCACTTCAGCTTCCACTCTCCGCACAAACTGGATATGCATCAGTGCACATTTATCTAGGTTAAGCGTTTAAACTAACAATGTGGAGCTGTTTTATAATTATAGATTTAATTTTAGAGAAGTCGTGATGATTTGAGAAAGCTAAATTGATCAAACATAGGCTATGATTAACTCGCTGTCTGCTGCTGGCCGCTTGGTCGTTACTTTAAAAAACAAAAACTTACATTTAACGAATACAAAAATGCTCCAAACGTTTTTCTAAATTAACTTAATAAAATAACGAAACAAAATACAATCACTTTGCCATTTCATACAAAACTGAACTATTTTAATAGCTGAAACAGTAGTAGATAAGCTGTTTTGGGAGAAGGGCGAAAAAAGACGGGCTCGGGTTGGACTCGGGCCAAGAATTTTGATGAGCTGTCGGACACGGGTCGGGCTAGGGCCCGAGCGTCTCAGGCCTAAATTTTAGGCCTGTGCAGGGCTCTACTTCGGATATCATAGATCACATGATTTGAAATGTGTTCTTTTTTTAACACACGCTTCAGAGCTTTGGTGTCAAATGTAACATCACTTGTGTTTGGCTTGATTTATTTATTTACTGATTTATTCATTTTAAATGGAATTTTTGGAGTTGTAGTAAACCACAGGCTGTCTGCAAAAGAGCAGCACCATCATAAAATTATACAGCAAATGAGCACCATCTAGTGATGACATAGGTGTCTTGACTGTTGACATGTTGACTATCACAAAAAAATTATTTGTCTCTCACTTTATAAAAACAAACAAATATCATGTGTACAGCTGTGCACTTACAGTAGTAGTCTATAGGGCAAGAAACTGCATTATAATATGTTAAAAAATAATAATAATAAGTATAGCAACAATAAGTTAAATGAGATAAAAATGCTTAACTAGTTTTATCAAAAAAAAAACTCCTGCTATAACCATGCAAAGCCATTAAACCATGAAGCTTTTACATAATACATGCAAGGATCAGAAAGGGACTGTTTACATAGAGAACAATACACATGAGTCTATAGACTTCTATTGTGAGCTTTTTTATTGTCAGATTGAGGGACGAGGCAAAATTATTATCTTTGGTAATTGAGAACACACCACAGAATCTGATTCATTCAACAGAAAACATTCAAATAGTCAGCATTTACAATGCAAAATTATTTAATGAAGTAATCAATTAGATTTTGCTATAATGTTGGAAGGAAATATACCGGTAATTCACAAATGATCCAGGAACACTTTTTCCTGGTTCAAAATGAGGCGGAGGTGATACCATCCTGATAATGTGCACAAAATGTACCTACCTACATATATACATACCCTTTAACTGGCTGAAATAAACTTTTTTTTTCACGCAACATATTATAGGAGTTATAATAATTATAAGATTGAAGAAAATGACAATTATAAAGTTACAAAAAAAAACCTGTTGAACATTAAATTAAAAACAACATTCCAGATAAAAGGGGGCCCTTTTAGGTGAACATAAACATAACATCAGGTTGTTAAAGACATAAGTGGATTTCATAAGTGGAAGTTTTATTTTCTTTCAGCATATGTTTTATTGTTTTACCAAATTCTGTGTTGTAGCTTGTCTAATTATTTGAATGCACAAAAACAACTTAGTTTATTCAAATTTATTCTTAAAATAGCCTTATGAAATGTTTTATTTTTCCTCAGAAATTTTGTGTTCTGTATCTTGTTATTAAATGAAGGCATACAACATTAATTTCATTTATCTTTAAATTATTGAAAATCAAACTTTATTTATTTATTTGGGCAAACAAAGGGGATTTACTATTAAAACATGGAAGAAATGTGTCATCATTTCTTAAAAAAAATTAGTTTCAATAATTTATTTGTAGCCTAGTAGTAGTAGCAGTATGTACATTCTGCTGAACAATAGACCAATTTCCTGTTAGTAAACATTGTGATGTTTTTCTGTGGGCGGTGCTTCGGTGGTGGCAGAAAGATCCCCCTGACCGTTTAACTAACATTAGCTATGAAGTCTGTTAGCTTGTTTTTTTAACAATAACTGAAAAAATTCCCATTTTACCTGCATATATAAGGTCACTCACTCTCCAGGACCGCGTTATTTGAAAAGGTTAACTTTAATGGACGAAACCAGATTGGCCGACCTGTACTCACTCAAAAGATCTGGGGTTGGACAGGATTACCTTCGGTTGAGTGACTCGCATCTAACATGTATAGTAAAGACAAACTCGCCGTGTCTATCTAGTCATGAAGATGTAATATATATTTCAATTTCAGCAGGCAACTATTTTTACAGCTACATTATTATTCCAGCCACAATTACTCATAACAATGTATATAACTTACAATTACACATGATTAAGCATATAAATCGTCAGTTTGTTGTTTTACACGCATGCACACAGACATTATTTCATACACGACATAGTACTGAGATCCATAAGAAATCTTTAGACACACCCATAACAACAAAAGACAACACTTTATTGAAGCTTTTCTGATAAGAAGTGTGCGCTGCAAATGGGAGCATTTTTGACAATCGTTTCTGTCCAGTCTGCTCGTTTTATTGCGTTTAACCAGCAACAGGTATGCATTAAAATTTCATTTTCAATATTTCAAAATTCTGACTTTATTCTCCCAATTCCGAGATTATATCTCACAATTCTGATAAGAAAAATCAACTGGTCATTCTCTCTTTTGAGTTTATCCCACACTTCTGCCACCACAATGCACGCGCAGCTGTGAGTGACGTAACTGTGACGTCTACACCAAAATTGTCTACAGTAATATATTTCTGCCGCAGTGTCTTGAAGTTAAACCAAACTTTTATTTTGACGGGTTGCTGTGAATACTTTTACAATTCTGTGTGTATATATGACACTAGTTTTACTCAAATCAAACAGTAAAATGCTCATGAAGTGACTCTCAGAGCAGTTCTGGAGATGTTGTTTGTGTATTTATGTCCTCATTTAGTGAGACGATAGACGCTGAAATTACCGAGACCTTCACGTGTGCGTCAGTGTGTAGTGAACAAAACCACGCATCTCTGCCATTCATTCATTCATTCATACAGAGATGATCCTGTAATTTGAGTTAATGCTCATCAGATCGCGTAAATCAGTGGAAAATTAATAGAAATGATGATTCTGTGTAAAGAAATATCAAGTAAACTTATAAAAATAATATCAGTATTTTTCCAAATATGAACTAAAGTGACTGCCTGTGGATATTTCTAGGTATCAAGAACTCGCAACATCATAAATAATAATCCACAATCATTTTTAAATGTACAAATGTTAAGTTAATGTGAAAACAAAATAGAAGAGCATCAAAACAGTTTTAAGGAAGTGACAAATGTTCGTTAAACAATATTTCACAATCATTTGCTCAGTAAGTGATAGTTCTTTCCCCAGTTGTTCTTATTAAACCCTTATTATAATGGGCATATGGTGTTGCAAACATCTCCTGATTGAAAGAGGTGATAGATGTTAACCAGGGGAAACATAATGACAGAGCCCAGCAAAGAGCCTGCTTGAACTGCTGCTCCACACCAGACGAGGGCGCTGTGACTCCGGTCCCTCAGAATCACACCCACCATCACCTTCACATAGGACAGCAGACCAGTGAAGAACACCCATGACAGAACCTGAAATGAGTTAAAAACACACAAAAAAGACAAATGAGTCGTCAGTGCTTGTCAGATTAATAGAAAATATTTGAATTTGAATAATATAAAGGAACTGCTATGCCTGTAACAGTAGATACTGTGTGAAGAAGTCAGTTATTGTGGTAATTATGCAGAGGTGTTGAGAAAGCACTAGTATATCTCACCTCAGCCCAGAATTACTCAACTCAGCATGGTGACGCAAACACTTGAGTTTGAAACTTGGGAGTTTGGTACATGAGTCTGGATTTCTCCAGTTTTTCAGTATTATACCAAATCCAACACTAATCATTTGTGAAGCTCACTAGGCTTCATTCATACTTGGAATTTTAATAAATAATAATAATAATTTGTTACATTTATATAGAGCTTTTCTGGGTACTCAAAGCGCTTAACATAGAAGGGGGGAATCTCCTCAACCACCACCAATGTGCAGCATCCACCTGGTTGATGCGATGGCAGCCATAGTGCGCCAGAACACCCACCACACGCCAGCTTATTGGTGGAGAGGAGACAGAATGATGAAGCCAGTTGGTGTATGGGGATGATTAGGAGGCCATGGTGGTCAGAGGCCATTGGGCAGATTTGGCCAGGATGCCGAGGTAACACCCCTACTCTTTTTTGAAGGACATCCTGGGATTTTTAATGACCACAGAGAATCAGGACCTCAGTTTAACGTCTCATTCAAAGGACGGTGCTTTTTACAGTATAGTGTCCCCGTCACTATTCTGGGGTGTTAGGACCCACACAGACCACAGGGTGAGCACCCCCCGCTGGCCTCACTAACACCTCTTCCAGCAGCAACCTAGTTTTCCCAGGAGGTCTCCCATCCAGGTACTGACCAGGCTCAACCCTGCTTAGCTTCAATGGGCAACCAGTCTTGGGCTACAGGGTGATATGTCTGCTGGAATTTTAGTTGTTTATGAGAGATTATCATAATTTTTCCTTCATTTATGCTGTATTTACTATGACTGTATTTTACATTAGTTTTATTTGTAGCCTGAGGAACAAAACTTTTAGTGAAACATTTACATTAATCTTTTAAGGTTTAATTCTGAGTAGAATCAAGAGTAGATTCATTTAAAGCAAAACATTTAAACAGAATATTCTAGAAATGGGCTGATTACATTAAAAAGTAACTCACTATTATAGCGTCCCCTAGAGGTGTATCTTGGAGTAATGGGCAGGGACTCATGGCAGCCATGGCCATATTGTAGCCTCCAAAAACAGAGCCCAGTAGACACAAGATGCCCAGAAATACTAATGAACTGGAAGAGAATTATATACTCAGTTAGTCAGAATGCAATTATGAACATTAAAGTGAATATTGTGGGTTAAATACAGAAATTAATGTAGACTCGTCCCTCAAAAGGAAATGAAACACATATGAAATGCACTTAGAAAGGAAGATAGAAAGAGGGTTTAACAGGAGGAACGTGAAAGTAAACTTTTGGACTTTACTGAACACATGAATATGAAAAAGAACTTAAGCTTATGCATTGTCTACATAATTCTTATACATCTTATATACAACCCGAATTCCGGAAATGTTGGGACGTTTTTTTAAGTTTGAATAAAATTTAAAAAAGAAAACTAAAAGACTTTCAAATTACATGAGCCAATATTTTATTCACAATAGAACATAGAGAACATAACAAATGCTTAAACGGAGAAATTTTACACTTTTATCCACTAAATGAGCTCATTTCAAATTTGATGCCTGATACAGGCCTCAAAAAAAGTTGACACAGGGGCAACAAAGGGCTGAAAAAGCAAGAAATTTGGAAAAGATTCAGCTGGGAGAACATCTAGCAACTAATTAAGTTAATTGACATCAGGTCTGTAACATGATTAGCTTTAAAAGGGATGTCTTAGAGAGGCAGAGTCTCTCAGAAGTAAAGATGGGCAGAGGCTCTCCAATCTGTGAAAGAGTGTGTAAAAAGATTGTGGAATACTTTAAAAACGACATTCCTCAATATCAAATTGCAAAGGTTTTGCAAATCTCATCATCTACAGTGCATAACATCATCAAAAGATTCACAGAAACTGGAGAAATCTCTGTGTGTAAGGGACAAGGCCGAAGACCTTTGTTGGATGCCCGTGGTCTTCAGGCCCTCAGACGACACTGCATCACTCATCGGCATGATTCTGTCATTGACATTACTAAATGGGCCCAGGAATACTTCCAGAAACCACTGTCTGTAAACACAACCCGCCATACCATATGCCAACTAAAGCTCTATAGCCCGGTACACACCAAGCCAACGCTGACAAACTAGTGGCGACAGAAGCAGACTGCAGGGTCGGCTCACGTCGGCAGCATCTGGGTCAAAAGTTGCCTTGACACACAAAGCCGACACTCGACAACCGATGGCCAAGTAGCACGTCGGTTCTGCGCCTTTCTCGCGCACTGGTTCACCAGCTGAGCAGCCAATCAGTACGATCATATGGCCCGACTGACCGACGAGCTCCGACGCTGATTCAACATGTCGAATCGGCCGAAAAAAAGCCGACGAGGACCAACTTCAGCCGACGGCGCAGAACACACTGAGAAAACTTAGTCGGCCGACGAACAAAAACTGCCCGTCGGCCGACCGTCGGCTTGGTGTTTACCGTCATGTCCTGTGGGCCAAGGCTCATTTAAAATGGACTGTTTTAAAGTGGAAAAGTGTTCTATGGTCAGACGAGTCCAAATTTGATAGTCTTATTGGAAATCACAGATTCCGTGTCCTCCGGGCTAAAGAGGAGGGAGACCTTCCAGCGTATCATCAGCATTCAGTTCAAAATCCAGCATCTCTGATGGTATGGGGGTGCATAATTGCATACAGAATGGGCAGCTTGCATGTTTTGGAAGGCACTATGAATGCTGAAAGGTGTATAAAGGTTTTAGAGCAACATATGCTCCCCTCCGGATGACGTGTATTTCAGCAGGACAATGCAAAACCACATACTGCAGCTATTACAACAGCATGGCTTCGTAGTAGAAGAGGCCGGGTGCTGAATTGGCCTGCCTGCAGTCCAAATCTTTCACCTATAGAGAACATTTGCCACATCATTAAATGAAAAATATGTCAAAGATGACCATGAACTCCTCAGCAGCTGGAAACCTATATCAGGCAAAAATGGGACCAAATTCCAACACCAAAACTCCTGAAACTCAAAACCTTGATGCCCAGACGTCTTCAAATTGTTTTGAAAAGAAGAGGAGATGCTACACCATGGTAAACATGCCCCTGTCCCAGCTATTTTGAGACCTGTAGCAGGCATCAAATTTGAAATGAGCTCATTTTGTGCGTAAAAGTGAAACATTTCTCAGTTTAAACATTTGTTATGTTATCTATGTTCTATTGTGAATAAAATATTGGCTCATGTGATTTGAAAGTCTTTAAGTTTTCATTTTATTCAGATTTAAAAAACATTTTCAGAATTCGGGTTGTATAATCTAGTGCTGTCAAACGAATAATCGTGATTAATCGCATCCAAAATAAAAGTTTTTGTTTACATAATATATGTATGTGTGCTGTGTATATTTGTTATGTATATATAAATACACACACATGCAAGTATATATTTCAGAAAAAATTGGTTGTTTATATATTAAATATATCTATTTATAAATAAATTATATGAATATAAATATAGACGTGTAAATACATGTAAATATTATCAAAATTAAAACTTTATTAATATAAAACTTTATATAAATGCAAGATGATTAGATTGTAATTAAAGTAAAATAGAGATACCGTTTAGGGAAAAACATGGCAATGATGCAGGCCACTGGATTGGCTACCGCCGACAGAGCAGCTGACAGGTGATAGGCCATATTTCCATATGGTATACAGGAGAACGTCTGCACTGAGGGCAGCAGTCCATTTGTTGCACCGTTCACCCACAAAACCATAAGATAGATAAATGCCAGCTGATAGCTGGAGTGCAGTGGTTTAGAAGGCAGCACTGTATTTTTCATCTTTTCCTCTTCCTCTGGATTGTTTGTCTTTGGATTGGGGTCCACGGGGCCTTCCAAACCCCTGCAGACTGTTGCAACAGCATCTGAGTCTGGGACGAGATTTTCAGTGGATAGTTCAAATGTACGAGGCATGCGGTTTAATATGATGAAGGAGCCCAGGCTTACTGCTGTCATTACGGCCAAGAAGGAGAAGAAGATCTCAGTGGAGAAATTAGGAGGGAGGTACTGTGTCTCCACAATGAAGATTGGAGGTCCAGGCTCTGTGAGGTTATCTGACACATGAGACACATTGACACATTTTGACATCCCGACCCCTTGTGCAAGCGCCACCAGGCCTGGAACCAGACCGCTCAGACCTTCTCCAATAAAGTATGTGGTGATGTATTTTGCTGGAAGTTGCATCATGAATGGCAGGAAGGTGACAGATGAGGTGCAGTCGACTAGAGCAAGAAAAAATGTGAGAATGAAAAATGCTGTGCCACGCGGTTGCCCAAGGATCACGGTGGTGTTCTTCCAAAATACAGCAAGTAGGACGCAAGCTACAACACCGATCGACAGGACCACATAGATGACCAGATGTTCACGTAGTCGTCCGGGACATAATTTGTGTGCCAGGGTCACCAGCAGAGGGCCTAAGTTGGCAAGCTGAATGATGACTGTGAGGTACGAGGGCAAATCCCAACCCTCTGGCAGAATATTGACTATCAGAGGAAGCTCCACCCACAAGCCATTAATGGACACCCAGGAGCCCAGACCGAAAGCACATGCCAAGGCATGGACGTACAGAGGCATGCTGAACAGCTGGTTGAAATGGGTAGTTGAAGAAATATCTGATGTCAGACAACTCCTTTCAACTTTGGTATTGTATATGGTGTGATACCACTTCAGTTTGGCTATGTTTTGATGTCTTCTCTTCTTGCCTTTGTGAAGACATGAGATCACCTTCAGTGAGAAACAAAAGAGAAATGTAAAGAACAAATATTCAAGGTCTAGACCAAGTAATTTTGTAGCAATTAAAACATGATGTGACATCCGTGAGGACAGATGGATCCATTGCTGGACCTTGTGAATTAATATTTTAGAATATATATATATATATATATGTGTGCGTGTGTGTGTGTGTGTGTGTGTATACGTGTATGTATTAGCGCATTAACGCAGGCGATGAATTTTTGGTTAAATATTTAAATGAATGTTAAATGGTTAAATATTAGGGGAAATTTTTTTTATAGGGAAATCAGTATTACTTGGTATCAGTGATACTGGCCTCCAGTCATAAAAAAGATGCCATTAAACAAATATTAAAAATATGTTGTTTGTACATTAATTTGAAGATTGAATGTGAAATTATTGCAATATAAAAGTATATTTAAAAACTTTAATGTTAGGTGGGATTAATCGCTATGAATAGATCTTTTTGTAACAATACAAGTATTTACTGTCAATTTTATATATTATATATAGAGAGAAAGAGATCATTTATATATAGAATTGTATTAAATTAAACTAATTATATAACACGTTTCACGCAATACAAAGTACAAGTGCAACATAGCAATAAAAAGATCATGAACAGGTATCACAACAGTAAAATGTGAATTGCTGGATTAATATGTCTTGTTAATTGAAAAGAAAACTTTTTTATATTTAAAAGTTATAATATAATAACGTAATGTATAATTATATAATAATATTTAAATTCTGTAAACATTTTAAATTCAAATATGAATTGTTAAATTTTGGTGGGGGGTTTCTGTTCAGTGCATCCATGTGGTCTTTTTTTTTTTTTTACACTGAAATTGGTCCAATATGTTTGATGTTCAATTTACAGTTTAAAGTTTTTGACATCAGTTTGATCTGCATGTTTGACCTGTTTTTTGACATCAGTTTTGATGTCTTTTCAACATCAATTGCCCAATGGGTAAAGTCAAAGACGACCAGATTTACACAAATGCAACATGATAACAGTAGTGACATGGTAAATATTCTCAGTCAGCATTTTTTTTAGCCCTAGCGAAAATCTGATGCCAGTAATTCGAGACAAAACATTGATTTATGTGCTACCTCACTGAAGGAGCATTAAACAAATACGATACTCACATTACTGCTGAGGCAATGAGCCAGACTGAACACGCTCTTCCTCCTCAACAGACATTAGCGTCATAGAAATGGCTGTCATTCCCCGGTCTGGTGTCCCGTTGTTACCGGTTAACTTCTCAACTCCGTCTAAAAATGTCCACAATGATAATGTGATTTTTAACCTTAGCATATGAGTGTGGGTGGGTCTGCCTCTCTCATGAAGGCCATCCCGCTCTAATGAGGTGCATTACTCTCTAGTCACATGACGGTGCACAAAAAAGCCATTTTATCTGGTCCAGTTTTTCTGCAAAACTCTTGTCGTACTACAGCATTGACATCAATATGTAAAGTGTGCATTCACGGTGTTAGTGAATAGTAAAAAATTTTACTTGTAAGCCTGCCGTGACTCTGAGATGTATTATGATCATTTAATTGTGAACAGAATATTCACTCTTTTGTGGCATGTACTTTGACCCTGTTCAACAATCATATCTGTCTTCAAGATGAAAAATGTAGGGCACATTCACATAATATTTGAGATATGGTCCTTCAGTCTTCAATGGAATTTTGAACACTCATAATAGGACACTGAACATTAAACTTGCCATAGCTGTTTCTTTTCTATTCATTTTGATAGCAGGTAAAATCTAGGTTAACAAATCAAAACATCACAAGCCATTGTGACTTTAAAGCTTATTCAGGCACAGCATACAGTATAAGTGTAGCTTCCTATGGTGTGACCTACATGTACAACCCCTTTTACTGATTAACAGCTTCTGTTAAGCTTTGAACTTGTACCTAAAAGAGAAAGAATTATTATAACTATTAACACGTTAAATAAAGGCATCAAGCTGTATAGATGTGACCCATAAGACCACGTTCCACAAAAATATTAAGCAGCGCAAATGTTTTCAATAATAATAAGAAATGTTCCTCGAGCACCAATCACCATCACAGGAATACAGTTATTTTAAATATTTCACAATATTACTGTTTTTACTAAATATTTTGATCAAATAAATGCAGCCGTAGTGAACATAAGCAACTTTTTTCAAAAACATGAATAAAACCATTAAAAAATGTGGTCTAACTTTGTTTTATGGTTCAATTCTCACTGTAAAAAAAAAAACATTAATTACCACTATTGCCTCAATAAACTCCTAATATGCTGCTTAATTAATAGTTAGTAAGGTAGTTGTTAAGTTTAGGTATTGTGTAGGATTAGGGCTGTAGAATAAATGCTTTATGAGTACTAATAAACAGCCAATATGTTAATAATAGACATGCTAACTATTTAACAATGAGAATTGGTCTCTATGCTAAAGTGTTACCAAAAACATTTATGAACTTTGGAAAATTTATACTATGAAAATCTTCCCAGTGCCCCACATACAGGCATAGATTGTTTAGTTATGAAATATACAAAATACAACATTTGTTATTGAACTCACACAAAAAGTGGTTCTATTTCTATAAATATATTATTTTAAATAAATCTAAATGTATTACAAGTAATCTGATAACAATGTTTCATGTATCATTATGAAGTGTTGCAATCTGTTCTGGTTTTAACCTCCTCTATTTATTTCTATTTGGGTTCAGTCACAATGTGAAGTCATAACAAGGATTGTAACGCGTGTGTGTGTGTGTGAGTGAGTGTGAGAGAGAGAGAGAGAGAGAGAGACTTTGGACAAACTTTGGAATGAAGGTGAAAGGTAAAAGAAAAAGAACAAAAGGAATGCGTCACACGAGTTCACAGTTTTCCAAATAAATGGCATCAATCTAATAAGTCAACTTAAGATGATTATTACCCAAAATATGAGTGGGTTGTTGGATGCAAACATAAATCCCTTGAACCTGTCGTCCCCCCCACCGACAGCCGTCTGATGTGTCACTCACTCAAGAATTAACATCATTAATGACACGAACAGAACAAAGAACACAAATCAGGCAACACATCTTTCCAGTTCTTTATTAATTTCATTATAAATATGAACTTAATGACACAAAAGTTTTCAAAACAGGAAACAACAAAAAGGCATTAAGGCATTATTTTCAGTTTTCAATAAGTAGCCGTCCTACAAAAACGTACTGAATGTGAGACTTTGAGGTGAATTGCAAAATCAGCCGAGATAGCGTTTTAAAGGCTTCTTCCAATAAATCAGTAAGAACAAACATTCAGTAACAAGTGTGAATGCCAAAGGTCATGGATCAAATGACCCCTGTGAATAAGGAATTGGCTTTGCTTTTATTATCTAAGAGAAAATACAATATTTTTGAGCAAGTACAATGTGATTAGTTCAATCTCCTCACAGCCACATACTACTGCACTGTGCGTAGAAAGCAAGGAGCCTCAGAGGCATGGTTTTTAACACTCTAATCTTGCAGGTTTGATAATACAATCACTCAGTTGCTACAGTACACCGCACACCAAATTAGTAACATTTCTTAAGCAAAAATCCTACCTTTCTGTGGGTTTATATAATAATTAGCCCTGCAGAACAAGCTTAACCAGACAAAAGCACAATCTTCACTGCATTACCACATCACGATCACAGGCTGCTCCGCCTCACCTCTTCCACCGTTCTAAATCAATAGGAAATAAGCTTAGAAATGTTACAGCTGGTGGAGTCCTTCACGATCAGTATATTCCAAAAAAAAAAAAAAGGCTATGTAATATGATATGATCGTCCACACTGCGCAATGTAGAATGTAGGAGAAAATGTCATAATAAAAACTTAGTCCAATGACAAATGTAACATTTTACTAAAAGTAATTGGTTTAAGCTCAGTGAAAATCGCCACTGGAGTGTCCTCTTCAAATAAACACCGACCAAACACACCACAACAGATCTATTAGCTGAGCAAAAATAAGTTTGGCATCTTGTATAAGCATAGAAATATATAAGATATTAATCAACTGTCAAAAATACTACAATTTTCCACTAAACAAATCTTCCTGAATTCAGAAAAGGAGGAAAATAAGATGTAACACAACACATAACATTATGAATCAGCTCATATATCCTTTTTTATAATTCTGGCTGACTCCTTTGTAACAGTTTTACAACGCGGGACAAATGAATTCGCTCTCTAAAACACATTCTCTGACCTTCTGTGGAGCTGACCTATCTAAACGTACTATCACCATACTGACCCACTGAAACACAACAACTGCCGCATTGCTGCTGACAGTAACAAGGTTTTGGCATGAATATTAACACAAGCATAAAACTTAAAAGCTGTAACTTGATTAGGTTGACCTTTACAGTTTTGAAGGCCTGATAATCATCTTTGCAAACAGGGTGTAACAGTTATTGTTAGAAAAATAATTAAACTGATTCAGAAAAATTAAAGTAAAAAAAAATGGCACAACAAAAATGATCACAATTATGTTACATTTGATATAAAATATTAATTGTTCATTTCTTCTCCCATTACCTCACTCTTATAAGACGACTGTTACAATGGTAACCACGCACGATAAACACTGCCTAAACTACATTGCTTAAATAGCAACACTTCTTAAAGCAAAAGCAAAGATTTTTTGTATTAATGAAAGATTTCTTAACATTTCTATTAATTAAAAAATATGACTAGTGCTGTGTGTAAATATAAAGTCAAGTAAATAAATCTTTTTCTAATCCATTGTCATTGCAGCTTTATAAAAGAAAATGTGTATAACGCTCATTAAATAAGCAGTTAGTAGTAGTTGTAAGTCACTAGACAGCTAGATGTTCTGATGATTTCGTCATTTTCATCATGCTGTAACTGCCTTTAACATCTCATATTACTATTAAATAAGAGCTACGAGCTGTGTGATTTAACATGCTAGCGTTAAATTGAACGGTAAACTGTAAAGTAACAATGTATCCAAAAATCCAAAACTGAAGCAGCGGCGTGAAAGTGTTCGTTTGTGTCAGTCAGCTGGTCGAGCTCGCATCAACCTACCCTACGATGAAGCTAATACAAAATAAAAATGGATGAGGCCTTTTCTGATGGGTTATCTTAGTGTCGAGCAGCGAGGACACCAATGTAGATCTCATGGCTTATTCACACTGAAACACTAAAATATTGACCTATGTGGAGATACTTCTAATATACTTGGTCAACAGCTGACTGCTTCCAGCACCTCTGAATTTGCAAATGTGCTTCAAAAGAAAGCATTAATAATGAAAAGATGAATGAAGCGTAAGGATGAGGCCAAGCAAAGCAAGTTTCTTGTGATTCGTCTTTTAAGGCGTACTGAAGTAAGACTGCATATGATGCTGCTCTGTCCGTTTAGACACAAGCAACAGATGAAGACACGTGTTTTCAGCCCTCTGTGGTCAAAGAGCCAAAATGTCTTGAGTTTACTGCACTTTAACCCCAAACGAGAGAAGGGTGAGAGCAAGAGATATCAGTCCCAAAGGCCAAACCCAAGAGCAGAGGCCAGTCCCTTAGAAACAAGCTAGTCAGCAAAGCTTTGAGCAGTTGAAGGATGAGAAGGTGTCCAGAAAAGAGCCCACTTTGTTCAAGTATTGGCATTTTAAATTTGCTTGTTTTTTGCACTTTGAAGAGTTTTCAACATTTCACAAATGTCTCAAGGTTTTCAACAAGGATTTAGATGTTTGGATCTTTAGAGTGAGCGGGGTGGGATATTGCTTTCAATCACTCTGTCAACCTCCTTTTACTTAACTTTTGCTAAGAATTGATGGCTTTCTAATTTGGACTTTGACATCTTGCCGTTCCTCTTGTTCTGTCTGAGGGAGGACAATTAGACGGAGACAGATTGTTCTCCTATAAGAAGGTCTGAGGTAGGGGAGGTGGGTTGGTGGCAGAGGAAGATTACTTGGTTTTCTGGGCCCACCTGAGGTCATCTGATCTGGGTTTCTCTCCTGTCAGGCTCTGGATCAGGTCTTCCAGGTTTCTCCAGAATCCCAGTTTTTCTAGAGGATAGTTCAACCAGCCTGCACATACAAAGACATTTAGGTCAATGACATGTAACAGTATGACTGACTTTAATTTGTATATAATTGGAATTGTATAAAATACTAGTTTAAAAATGTCTTACACTGAATACATGTAAAGTGTACACACTTAAAAATGATTATCATGCATGGTTACACTATTTTGATAGTCCACTTTAGACATTCTACTAACTATAAGTAACTTTGTAACTACATGTCAACTAATTCTCATTCATTTGCAGCTACATGTCTACTAACTCTTAGAGTAGACTGTTAGGTTAAGTTTAGGATTAGTAGAATAAGTTTACATATACTTGCAAAGTTCCTCATAGTCAGTATGTTGTATGTTGTGGACCCATCAAATAAAGATATTAAGCAGACAGTCTACTAATACTCCAATGACTGCTAGTTGACATGTAGTTGCAAAGTTACTTACTGTTAGTAAAGTGGATTATCAAAATAAAGTGTTACCGATTTTTCTCTTATATTCACCAAGTCTGCATTTATTTGATCAAAAATACAGTAAAAACTGTAATATAGTAAAATCTTATCACAACTATATTTTTACAGCTGTTTTCTTTTATAATATATTTTGAAATGCAATTTATACCTTTGTGATTGCAAAGCTGAATTTTCAGCTTCATCACTCAACATTCAGACAATTCTAATATGCTGATTTGGTGATCATGAAATGTTTCTTATAATTATCAATGTTATAAAACAGCTGTGCTGCAAAAGTTCAAAAGAACAGCGTTTGGTTTCACTTTATTTTGATGGTCCCTTTAACACATTCTATTGACTATAAGTAATGTTGCACCTACATTTCTACTGACTCTCATTAGAGTGTTAGTAGTGTATTAGTTGACTGGTAGGGTTAGGGTTAGATTAAGTTGACACGTTCTTGCAAAGTTACTTATAGTCAGTAGAATATCTGTTGGGAGACCAACACAATAAGGAGTTAGTAGATATGAAGCAGACGGTCTACTAATACTCTTATGAGAGTTTGTTGACATGTAGTTGCAACATTACTTAGTGTCAACAGAATGTTCAAAAGGGACCATTAAAATAAAGTGTTACCGAAAAATCTTACTGACCCCAAACTTTTAAAGGATAGTGTATATAATACAGACCATAAACAAAGCTCTGATATGTACTGCCACAGAAAGTGTGATCAAGCGAGGAAGATATGAGCACAAAAGTGCTTATTGTTTGTGTGCATGTACCTGTGGTAATGCAGAAGTAGGTTTCATGAGGTGAAACATGGTGAACTCTGTGGTGTTTCCGTGGTAAAATGATGTGACAATCCTGGAGCAACATCACCCAGCGTGGGAGGCCAAAATATGTGTGCGACCACTTGTGAATCTGATTGGTCAATGTAACAAAAATGGCTAAAGCAAAGACGTAACAGTACAAGGGGTAGTTCCGATAGATCTCCGCTGAAGACAGATTGAGAAAGAGAAAAGCACGATAAGAAATTAATGTGGTTCATCATTTGTCTCTCCAATGGACAGATAATATATCTGACGTCTTACCTGGTGAGAGCATCAAAAAGTTTGCAGCCATGTTAGCCAGAGGGAAGATAGTCAACATACAGTTATCACCATTTGTCTCGATGAAATCATGGCGCGTTATAGCTGTTGGATCGATGTGGTGCTCTCGAAATGGACGAATGAAGGCCTGGGATGAAGGAAAAGTTCAGTTTTTAAGAGAGGTAACTTTGCTTGTACAATTTAGTAGTTGAAAATATGGAGCTGAGATTCATATTTTCTTTAAAAGACGATTAGAAAAAATTGAAAAGATGAACTAACAAACAAATCTTAAATGTTCTAAAAATCTACATAATCCAGTGAGTCAATATCGAAGTATTTTATTCATTGTTTTACCTTAAATAACGCTGGCAACACTTAATAACACGAAAAAGACTGTTTCACTCCTGTACCTTCCCAACGATGGGCAGATCCACTGAACCCCATGTGTCAGCACCCCAGTGGACCAAACCAGAGGCAAAGTCTGCTGTCAGGATCCCTGCCACTACACACAAACAGCAGAATCTGAGAATAAAATCAATCTCCAAATTCTATTATGAAGCAAAATGTCTTTCAGTTCCCATAAAAAAGTAGATTTTGGTAGTTGCAAGTCACTACCAGCTTCTTGCATTCTTGAATACTGGGAATTTCCAAGTTGTAATTTGCAACTTCTTTGTTGTGCCTACCACTACTTTATAAAACACTGGTGTGTATATGTGGGTTTGTTTGTTGTACCAACCTATGCCCAGGAGGATGTGCCAGGAGTGTCCTAGATGGAAGTATGTTACCAGGTAACAGAAGTTGAAGGCCATGAGGGTAAAGCAAAGAAGCACACTGATCCATTCCTGACATCTTTTTCCTGTGAGAAAGAGATAGAGAGCAAAGACCTTTCAGTCAAAAGGGACCAAAACATAACAGCAATGCACAAAATTTGAATAAAAACTGGTTTTGGTGAGTGTACATATATTTACTTAAATGGCAATGTTGGACTCTGTAAATATTCTTTATATATGTATTTCCAGAGTGTCTCCTTGAGGTAGCTTTACTGAAGTGTGTTAGCAGCCTCAACCCTTAACCATTAGGCTACTGAAAACCAAATAAACCCCATTTCCTATAGAAAACTAAATCTCTCAGGGTTTTCAAAGAGAACAAGTGACTAAATACAAATCAACAATATAGCCACATGAAGAAAATAACTATACCGGCATCTAATATCCCAAAACCGCTTCATTATCATAGATACTGCAGCGAAAGCATATAATATTTGAATAGATGAATGAGACAGATAGATATGCTATGAGTTTGTAAAGCAATGATCTCAATGTCACACTGTTTCCTTTCACAGCTACAATTATGTGCCAAGGGCAAATTCACCTTTGCCCTGAATTCAGTGCAGAATCACTTTGCAGAAAATATCTGAAGTGACAAAAAACATGATTCACACCACAGCTGACAAAATCTAGAAATACTACCGTGTTTGTTCCAAGGTGACTGATTCATTCAGAGTTAATCTGACACCGAAATACTGAGAGTTAAAACACTCCCTAAATCACCATAGTGACTGTAAACAGAACAAGACTATCAGAGGAAACTGATGTGAATTTTGAGAAGCACTAAATCTAATTCTACCCAGAAACCCACATCAGTCCTGCTCCATTTGACACTGAGCCGCAGCACCCAACCCACACCAATTCCAACAAACTCACACCTTTCACGGATACCACACCCTCACACTGCTCTGCTTACTGTGACGTATTGTTTTGCTTCCGTTCCTGTTCTGTTCTGTTCTGTTCTTGTGTTCGTATACATAATTTGTCCACAATGTCCACTGTTCCCTGCTGGTACTGATGGAGTTCCTCCTCCCGGGGCACACTCGGGTTTACTGAGCACAATCTATTCATCTATTGTAGGCTTTTGGTTGTGTGTGAACCTGTTGTGCTAATACTAGAAAATAGCATTTTTTTTGTTGTTATTCATCTTTGATACATTGCTATTAAGATAAAAACAAAGAGTCAACCCCACACCGTCCTTTCAATAGGTTTTTCAATATTCAAAAGTGCCGGTTTCGGACTTTATACTGATACCTATTGGCTTGGATGCATTAAGTTTGTTTACTAACTGCTGCCACTTCATTGCTAGGATGTTTGACATCTTTTTGTGTGTTCTGACAATGCTGTTAAGGTTCTGTCACATTCAGCATCACATTTTCGTTTAAATAGGAATCCACACAATTAGAAATGTTGAGTGAAGACGAAAGATGTCACCATGCAGATTTCGCAACGGGTTCAAGATGGTCACAGATTCACTGCGTTGACCAACAAAAAACTATTTTGACTTCTGCGTTAGCTGTGCTTCATATATCACCATACTGTTGACAACGGACAACAGACGTTTTCGCTAATTTGAATGCACCTTTAAAATGAGCTTTACTTGTTTTGTTTACATTGAAGGGATAGTTCATTCAAAACTCTGTCATCATTTACTGATCCTCAAGTTGTTCCAAAGCTGTACGAGTTTCTTTTTTTCTCTTGAGCACAAAAGGAGATATCTTGAATAATGTTAGTGACCAAATAGTTGACGGTAGCCATCGACTTGATGTCAATGGCTACCATCAACTTTTTGGTTACCATTACATTTCTTGTTGGGATGATTTCCCCATAACTGTTACATTTAAAACACTTTCTAAATGTGCTGTATGCAAAAAATAGCCCGTTGCTTAGCATAATTAGTCATTTGATGTAAATAGTAGCGCTCCTTGTAGAAAAGACAGCTTTTAGTCTGCAAGTCATTTTGATGTTGTTTCTCAAAAATACAGTATATTTTATGTGTACAACTTTTTAAACTATAAAAGAAATTACTGAATGCATCTATGTGGTAATCAAGACATCAAAGCGATCTCCTGTCAGTATCTGACAGCAACCACAACTATTTCTGGCACAGAATTACTCTCTTGGGACTATAAGAGATAGATGAGCACAAAAGATATGATTAATAACCTATTTAGATGAAATTTGCCACAGACAATTGTGTTCGACTCATCTGATAACTGTCGTCACTAATGGGGCGCTGAGCTCATTTAAACTCGTTGTCACATAAACATCACTCATTAATGCATCGCTATATGGTACAGTAGTAACTGCGTCGTGTTTACCCCCCCAGAGACCCCAGACTGAATATGCACGCTCTCTGCTACGTGCACCTTCAAAACACACTACTCTAGATTACGAGGCGAATGCTACAGCTCTGTGACCGTGCTGTCCGGGGCTGTCGAGGGAAACTCGTGGCTGGCAGTCCGCTCAATCCTCGGTGTGGGCAGAGGCGGGCGGATACCGGCTCCGACGGAAAACGTAAAGAACCGGTTTAAATTCTCACCTGGCGAGTATAACTCCGCGAGCTCTCGAGCACCTGCGTGCTGTGGACCCCATCTCGCGCCCGGCTGGTCCGATCCACTTGGCTCGGGTGTGTGAAAGTTTTCTGAAGACCCGCTTTTGCTCTCGGTGCTCGCCATATTCGATCCGGTTCGGGCGCAGCGGATGCGTTAATTCCGCATCCTGAACTCCACGCCTCTTTCAGCCCTGTTCCGCGTTTCTTCTCTCCACCAATTGCGCTCGCCTTTCCGCAGCATTCATCCAATCAGAAATTAGAACACGTTCCCATAACAAACATGACGACCAATTAGAAAGCAAAATGTCCTGACCCCACCCGGATGCAACCAATCAGAAAACAGGCTACACTGACGGTGATTAATTTTAATTATTTTCATGTAAAATTGTGGTGTATATGCATCGTGATATTTTTCTGTGCTTTGTCTAAAATATATATTTTTCATAGTGTTATTAAAAATCAAATTAAATTCAGTATTTTTAGTTTGCAAAACAAGTACCGGCGTAATGTCATTTCACAACACAAGTCAAAGGAGTAAATGCGAAATACAATGTCTATATAACAAAAAACACACCTTTAGAAGACAAAGAAGTAATTAGTCCATTCAAAATGAAAATATTTCTTCCAAATAAAAAGACTTGTCATAATTTATTCGCCCTTATTTTGGTCCAATCAGGCCATTTGACACTGGTCATAAATGTTGAATACAGACCGAAAACAGTCCAAAATCACAATACAAACATTTGATGTAGGATTTGCGTCGCTGGTGCTCTATAAAAAGTAACGGAATGTGTACAATAAATAATATATAATGATAATAAATAAACTACACATAAAATCATAAGTAATACACAATGTTGGAGATATTTGACATGAAAATGTATATAATTTCACTATGTGCTGACAGCTTAATGAGTCAGATCTTGCGAGACGTTGCACTATGATGGGTGATGTTCAGGAACTGAATAAGAAAAATAAATATTGAGAGAGACAGTGAAGCTTCTAGAGGACAATGATGAAATTCAGTTAATCAGCTCTTGCAGTGCAATCCTTCACGTACCCACCAGATGGCAGCCTAACCACATCACTGAAGAGGCATAATCAAGTTTATTGCAACAGCCAACGCCTGCTGCCTCTGGAACATGTCTGTAATAATCAAATTGAAATTGAAATTGAAATTACTGCTGAGGGTACTGAAGGTTAGACAAAGATATGATGTGATATTAATCAGTAATGTGCATAAAACTGATTAGCTAAAATTTAATGTGTGAATATAAAGTGTGGATCATATTGCAGGATGACAGGCCTGTATAGAAGCCAATGGAAAACACAAAGACCTTTAAATGAAACGGGCACTTCCGGCGGTCTTAGCAACTGATTGGTTAATACAGCATTCCAGACATGTTCATTCAGTAATATAGTAACAACTTTGACATGTTCAGACTCTATAGAAAATCTTATTTTTGTTGTTATATCAGGGACTATATAGTCAACTTTAAGAAAGACATTTAATGAATTTGCTTAAAAAAAGTTTTACTAATAATATTTTAAATAAATAAATCCTAGAATTTTTATTATGTACTAACCATTTACCAAAAAAAGGCAACTCTCTCAAAGTTGTGCTATAAATATAGTCATGGCTATCAACGGCTTTTAGGCATGACTGACCGCACATCCTCTAGTGCCTTGTTGCTCAATTACTACACAGTTCTCTAAAAAACTTTATTATAGTCAAATATCAAATATTGATGAATTATGATGAATATTGTCCATGGCAACAGCAAATGACTGCTTCGAGGAAAAATCTGCATTTATAGTTGTACCCACTTTATTTTATTAATTTACTAAAAAAAAAAAAAGTTGCGTAGAGTTCTGTCTGTAGAGTTATATAGAGCACATAAATAAACTAATGAAATAAATCAAATCAATATTACATAATTTATAAATAAGAAATAATGATAAACTACAATTATTTCGACATATCACATGTCTGTTGTGTACATGCCTTATTTGTAAATAGCATATTTGTGTGTGTACATACTGTATGTATGCATGTATATTCTTTTTTAATTTGTGTTTTTCCCCCCTGTGTTTCACCTTAAATTTCACCCAGACAAAGTCCTTATATTAAGTGAAAACATATACTTGCTAATAAATGTCATTCTGAATCTAGATATTTGTTTAAAATCTTTTGGTAGACGGTTAAGCAGGTGTTCCTTATGAAAGCTTAAAGTCAGCACATTCGTGTCTGTTTATGCCGTGTTTATTTTCTATTGTTATTCACTCGTATGTTCAGACCCCACTTTTGAGTTCTGAGTGTCTGCGGTCAAAACCAGAAAAACGCGTCACACCAAACTGAGAATCGCCGCCCCCTCTCACACCCCTATAAACACCCCTTTCCGAGGCATGGGAACTGACTCGAGCTCTCCAGCGAGCGCTGGGCAAGCAACCTATCAACTACATAACTAGACAAAAGTCATCTAGTTATTTCTGCCGACGGAAGACATTCGAATTTTCGCGAGAGTTTTACGCTGCTGTCGGGTCGGTGACACTTGCGAAGTTATCAGGGGAAGGCGAGACCCTGATCTCCGTCCTGCCGCAATCCGGCGGGTGTTAAGATCCATGGAAGTGGCCGGTTTTTACGAGGGGGACTACCTCGCTTTCCACAGCACTAACGCCAGCAGCAGTCCGGTCAACGACGGCATTTGCAAGCAGCCTACGAACGGCTCCATGACGAAGCTTCATGACATTTCTGAGCACGAGAAAGCCATAGACTTCAGCATCTATTTGGACTCGCCCCAGTACCAGCATCTGGCCAGCCAAGAAGAAGCCCGGCACCGCGCACTGGGGATCTACAGCGACTTTCTCTCCGAGGAAAACAAGAGCAAGAGAGCGGCGTTACAGAGCTACAAGAACTACATCTCGCTGACAGAGCGGGACTCGAACCAGCTGGCGTATCCGGAGCTCCAAGAGACGCGCATAGACGCCGTGTTCAGCCCGGACTTTCTGGGCAGCTTTGCCAAAACTAACTGGCGACACGAAGAGCCGCCAATGGATGGTTCCGGGGGCTTTGACATGCGCTCGTATCTGCAGTACCAGAACGCTCCGAGCGGCAGCCTGGGTAACATTTCCACCGCGTCCTCCTCCTGCTCGAGCCCGCCAGGTACACCTGCGCCGCCAGGTAAGGGAAGATCTCCTCAGTCTGGCGGCAAGATGGCCTCTGGCGGCAAAGGGAAGAAGAGGCTGGACAAGGACAGCGATGAGTACAGACAACGGCGCGAGAGGAACAATCTCGCCGTCCGCAAAAGCAGAGACAAAGCCAAAATTCGCAACATGGAGACGCAGCACAAAGTGCTCGAGCTCGCGGCCGAGAACGACCGGTTACAGAAGCGCGTGGAGCAGCTGTCGCGCGAGCTGGCGACGCTGCGCAACCTGCTCTCCGCCACCGGCCAGTGCTGACGGGACTCCTGCGGTGCTTAGTGACTGTCATTGACTTTCAAGAGTGCAAAATTTACAACAAAAGTTTTCTGTGATTCGTTTAAAAACGGGCGATCGCTCGTTCGATGCGTTTACAACCGAGAAAAAAACATGAAAGTGGACTGTGCGCCTGGATTGCGCAATATCCCACCGTGTGCTCGGCATAACTCTGGTAATCTGGAAACCCTGTCATGTATTTCGTCTGTAAAGTATTTTTGTACGGGTTTTAAAGTGAGATATCTACTGTTTAATATTCTGTTATTTAAATTCCTTCGCCATATCTGGGGCAGTGGTTGTCATGGGAAGAGTTGTACTGCAGAGGAATGATGCAACTCATTGTAACAGTATTGGAAACGCAGTGAAGTAGTCTTATAAAAATGATAAAGGTACAACTGGTCTATTGCTATATACTATTTTATTGAATTAAATGATTTTTACTGTACTGAAATCTTGTGTCTGACCACATTTTATTTCTGCTGTCAAAAACAAATGAGCACACACCCACCCATTTACCCACAGCTGCTGAGATTCGGTTTCCATTATGCAGTGAAAACTCCTGGTTTCACTTTAGCTGGCTTCTTTTAAACATCACTGCATATACATGTCAAGCTCTATGCACATCTAGACATATTAATCATTCACAGTTACTTGAGAGAAATCTCTTGTTTCGTGACTGGAATTTTGGAGATCTTTTGAAATCTGTGTTCATGAGTCACCACGGTACAGAGGTACAGTTATCTAAAATACACAACCAGGGTCCACAATCCAAAGAGTTCAGCGGTCCGTTAAAGACTCTGGTTCAAGGCTAGATAAGCGGTGAACTTTCTAGCCCTCTCAGAACACACAAACACTTAGTTTACTCAACAGAAAGCATGTCACGGTGAGATTAAACCAAATATTAAACATGGACATGAAATACGAACGGGACGTGCAAACACCCATATGGTTAGATTTGAGTGAAAATGAGGATTTAGATAAGGGAAATGATGAATGATCAGCATGAGGCCCGTTTAATCAATATACAAACTAACTTGTTCTAAAGGCCTAAAGGAAAGACACAAATGCTTTTTTAATCGAATTCAATTATGTATTAAAAAGATTAAATTAAAAATATTGTCTTTAGGTGTGTCCAAACCACAGATGAAGTTATGTGAATATATCGGGGATAAAATAACACATTACCCACTACATCACACAAAACTCTTTCTATTAATAAAAGTGTGTGTGTGTGTGTGTGTGTGTGTGTGTGTGTGTGTGTGTGTGTGTGTGTGTGTGTGTGTGTGTGTGTGTGTGTGTGTGTGTTGTTTATGCTACAGCGTGGGGCCTACGGTCCCCACGATGGAAAAAAAAAATTAAAATAGTAAATGATGTTTATCTGAAAGTGCAACAATGCAAACGGGTAGGTTTAGGGTTAGAGTTGGGTTAGGGGATAAAAAAAATATAGTTTGGTTAATATAAAAGTAATAGAAGTCTATGAAAAGTCCCCACAATTCATAGAAACAAATGTGTGTGTGTGTGTGTGTGAGAGAGAGAGAGAGAGAGAGAGAGAGAGAGAGAGAGAGAGAGAGAGAGAGAGAGAGTTTGTGTGAGAAAAATATAGTTTAAAAGTAGCCAAGGTGGGCTTTGGTTCAATTAAAAAATATCTGCATCAGTCAACTCATCACAAATCTGGATTTTACACTTTTCCACACCGGAGTACCCACTAAATCCATTTTTTTTAGATATTTATTGTTGGGTTTCATCATTGGTAACACGGAAACTCTGAACTGTTGAGGTGTGACCGTTCCTGCTTGAGTCCTGCGGGAGGAAATGAAACCTGACGGACAGGTTGAAGGACCTGTCAGTCAGGGAGGAGAGTAAGTAACAGGTAGACAAGGAACAGTTCATCTCCATGACAATAGAAGGTGGGAGAGTGAGAGAGAGAGGGCTTAAAATAATGTATCGCTGGGTAATTCAATTAAAAGCATCTAAACTTATAGAATAAATCCTGCTTTTCTGTGTGAGAAAGACTGCACACAGTTTTTACTATGTGCGATTTAACTTGGCTTTCATAATTAAATGCCTGCATGATGATTGCACCACACTCACAGTTTTTTTTAAGAAGTTTAGTTTGACATTTTGTTTGATGTTTGAAAGGGAACCTGTAGAACAGTGAGAAGCTGATCAGTAAAGGAGGAAAAGGGTGTTGTTTAGAACAGTGTATTTCACAACGTCGTCCTAGTGCAGGAGGATCTTAGTTGCTCAACACTTCCAACTTCCTTCTCCATCTGTGCTTGCAAGTGCACATGCTTGTGTGTGTAACGTACGGCTGCCTTAGATACTCTCTTTAATACAACTGATTTAGTCCAACACAGACTCTGTTTACATGTGCATACATTTAGAGCTAACAAAAGGCTATATGAATCTATTGAATGAGATTCCTTTGTGCCTTATTTACTTTTCTTGAGAAGTTTTCTTAATGCCAGACTAAGCAGGTTAGCAAATAAATAATAATACTTAATGCCTGAGAATTACATTATGCATTTCAAACTATTCAAAATATGTCATAAATGTGAATGAGTCCTACTGTAAAAGACAAAAATCACACAGACAGGGCCATCATGAGGGCCTCTGATAAGTGTGGCCACTAAAAACATTTTAATGTCTAAGAATAGTATTGCCTACATTTTCCTAGCCCTGTAAATTTAAGCAACAACACTTGTAGGTCTGTTTAAATACTATTCCCAACAATATTTATACAAATAAAGCGCAACTTGGTTGCGAAATTACCTAGCGGCCCTGCTGTCATAGCAAATGGCTGTAAAAATTTTAAGGAAAAAACTACTTCCAATCTAGCTACATATGTAAAGTACAGTTTCATCATACAGTGTCTATGACAGTGATTCAAGTACACATCATAGCCTATATGTCATCATACAGAAATGACCCATGAGCATTGTCCTTTTTTCCTTTAGTGCAGAAAAATATAAATAAAAGGGGCCGGCTTATTTTCAATCACCTTGTCCTGAGGCAAGTTTGTTTATTTTACGCGTATTTTGCTTATTCTGTCCAGAACAAAGGGGTTGTATAGCTTCGCTAACTTTGGTGACGCAAGTCACTTATTTTGCGCTTATTTTACTTATTCTGTCCTGGAAAAAAAAAGTTTTTGCTTGTTTTCGCTTACTTTGCGAGTATTTTAGGCTTGTTTCTCCTGCGAGATCTGGCAACTCCAAACTGGGTCAGAGACGTGTAGCTTCGGTTCCAGTTCGCTTTGTTTATTTAGTTTGTGTCCTAGTGTCCTGAGGACCGTTGATTGCTAACACAGGGGTTTCCAGCGTCAGGATTACAAGTTTCTTTTCCCCTTTTACTAGAGAGCAATGCCCCGCCTGCTTCCAGGCAGGATTTTACCGTCAATAGTGTTACGTCTGTCCGTAAGCGAATCGCTGCGTCATGCTGCCGGCGGACCTGCTGATACTAATACGATCCAGCCTACACTGGATTGTCAAACCCTCATCCCACACGCTCGCGCATTTTACCTAGAAACAATTAAAGACTGTTCATATGGCCTTCAGCTATTGTCTTGGGTTTTTTTTGTTTTTTTTTTGCTTCTTTAGAATCACTGTACTCTTCGGCCTTGAAACCCAAATCAAATGTTTTCAATTAAATCAAAAACACACTCAAGCTTTCTCTGCATATTTTTAGCATGTGGTTGTCCTCTCACTTCCCTTAAATGACCTTTTTCCTTGAAAACACATTTTAAAAGAAAAGAATTTCTCTCAGTTGGTCCTCATTGTAAAACAAACTTCTCAGGCCCTTAAGAAGCTCTCCACCCTCTCAAAAAGCCAGCTGATAAGGTCCCAATATAAAAATGCTATGGTTAAATATTAACAACACCATTGTTGGAACAAACGAGGCCAACATATCAAAGGTGAACAATCTCTGGCAGACACATTAGTAGTGAAGGAGTTTCTGACACCTTCCCAAATGATTAACGTCAGCTTTTAAGATGGTGTTGCATAGCCTGTCATGAGTGAAACTAGAAAAAAATGTATTTTTGATTGAAAAATGGTCAAAAGACATCAGGTCAACAGCAATATAATCTAGAATGTTATAGGAATGCACTGTTGATGAGAGGAATATAAACCTTTTATTAATTTATTTTATCTGCACATTATAGTACAGAAGCAACAGCTATAGGAAGATGTGGACTGCGATGTGGCCTACGCGACTGGAACCTGCATTCGCATCAGGCTTATTAAGACTCAAACTGTACCATTTACTCCTCCAAAGTGTTTATGAAAAGAAAAAATACAAGGTGACTATATAGAATTGTTGTGGTCTTCTACTTGGAGTAGCAAAGTGGGTTTGCGGGTGGGGATGAGGTCAACAGTTTGAAAGTGCTGTGATGTACCAATGGCAAAACCTTTCATTCATCCACCACTTCCCTGTTTCTTTACTTTTTTGTCACCATTCTTCTGTTTCTCCTGGGCTCGAGTGTATGACGCTGGTGGTGAACATCCGGGGGTCCTTGCGGCACGGCTGCCGGGAACTCAGGCGTCCACAATGGCCGTAAGAGGTGGAGCCATGACCCAGCAGGACACTGGCCCAGATTTCGACATTGTTGCACTTCTGCTATTCTGCGTTCTGACGCTTGCGCAGTGGCTCACGACGGCCACCACGACGTCGGGTCGTACCGCTCGCATCATGCAGGACAGGGTTGAGTAATTGACAGCCTTCCTGTTGTTGCAAAACAACAGAATAGAACAGAACAGTGATCAGGCCACTCTGGACATCACTATAGCTATTTTGAGGCGTTATAATGAACCACTTTAATCATCTTTAACATGCCATAAAACTAGTCTTGTACACTAATATTGCAATTAGACTTATAAAGTTTTCATAACCATGCTACCACTAACTGGGGCACTTTTTTATGATTAAAGGGATAGTTCATCCAAAAATTCTGCTCTTTCTCATGTCATCAAAACCTATATGGCTTACTTTCTTCTCTAGAACACAATATTTTAACTGTTTTTGTCCATAATGTGGCAGTCAATGGGGTCCAAAACACATTGTTCCCTATTTAATTACAATTTTTGGACAAAAAAAACATATGCAAAGTATATTTTGTGTAAAACTACATGGGTATATGATGACATCTGGGTAACTAATGACAGAATTTTAATATTTGGGTAAAGCATCCCATTAAGCATCTGTCCTGTTAAGTAAAATGTCCAGACTGGGCAACTAGCACCATAATTTAAAAAAAAAAATCATTACATTTATCATGCACAGTACTCTGTTGTTACATGTTTGTTTGATCAAAGATAATCTTGGAAATTGATGTGATTCTTAAATATCAATCACAAATAAGAAAATCATCCCACTGTCACTTGTGCAAATGTGACAGCGTGACAGAGTGTGAAATATAGGCTTGAATGCGCAGATGACTAGTTATTGTTTTGGTTTCTTTTTTCAGAGAATCACATTGCAAAATACACAGAAATCAACAGCAAGTTTTTACTAGATTTTCATTTTTTTTTTTTTTTTTTCTGAAAAAATGTGAGTGATTTGATGCTTGCCAGCTCAAAACCCACCACCAAGATTACAGGGTGCTGTGGGTGGTTTTTAGTACATTGTTATGTGGTTGCTGTTTGCATAGTTGAAACATCCCACCTATAAATCCGTGTGATATTCTCATCCCTAGATATGACTTGGGTGTTGTCTTCAATGAACAATACTGTTCAAAGGTTTGGCGTCAGTAAGTACATTGTTAGAAAAGATTTCTATTAGATAAATTATGTTCTTTCAAACTTTCTATTCATCAAAGTCTCCTGAAAAATGCACAGTTTCCACAAAAATATCAAGCCGCACAACTGTTTTTAACTGATAAAAACAAGAAATGTTTCTTGAGCACCAAATCAGCATATTAGAAGGATTTCTGAAGGATCATGTGACACTGAAGACTGGAATAATGATGCTGAAAATTCAGCTTCGTCATCACAGTAATATTAAAATACAAAACAGTTGTTTTAAATTGTAATACTAGTTCACAGTATTGCTGTATTTTTGATTAAATAAATTCATTGTCCATAGTAAGCAATGTGATTTGAGATAGAATTCATGTTCATAGCACAATCGCTACAGGACTAATAGCCTACTAAATATGAGCAATTATAGAGACATTTGTCTTAACAAGAGATATTTTTTTGAATCATATCCAATCACTTGTGCACATGATTTGAAATAGTTTGAGACTAAATTACATAAAGCATTCGTAAGACCATCATGCCTTTGATCTATTTTTTGCTTGAGGCCTCAGACTTTCTGTTGTCCCAGTGGCCCAAAACGACACATTGTTTTTGAAGAGATCAGTTCCTTGCACTAATGATGTCACTGTATCTTCTTCACAAACGCTTATTTCCATCTGCCATCTCTCTATCGCAGAGCATGCGAGGGGCTCCAGCGTGAAGGTTGCATCTGCTCTCCTCACCTCTAAGCTTGAGATAGGCAATCAGTGCGGGCGGCTCAAAATAGGCCACAGTCAGGTTCAGAGGGTACTGATATTGGTCGCGCGTGTGCACATACGTATGAATAACCCCTCTTAAACTCACGTGATGGAATCTTAACTGTCTCACAAACACACCGTGGCACTCAACCCACATCACTACATTGGATCTCTTCCTTCCTGCAGAGATAATGTGAACAAGACAACGCAATAACGCAGAGAGCAAGAACGCAGGGAAAAAAAAAACAAAACATGCAAGTCAGAATTTAACTGACGAAAGCTTTTGATAACATGTGGGGAAGGTTGCTGTGTGCATTTATTGACCAATGCAGCAATATTAAAAATGTTCACTATTATTTTTGCGCATACTTAGGGCAATAAGTCTAACTAATCAACTGTGGTGCAACTCAGTTCCACACAACATAAAATTGTGCTGCTTGTTGAAGGAGTGCTATAACTTTTTGAAGGGGACTTTAGTTTTCATCTGCAGATGATAAAATAGCTGGGAAAATGAAGGAGAGGTCTGATCCATATTTTACAACCAGAATAAGAGACTTGGAAGTGGGCTTAGCAACTACATATCAACACTGTGATTGCAAAAACCACACCATTATTTGAAAAAAACTACAATCAAAAAATATATATTTTGACCTAAATTTAAGATTTATGTATTTGAGTTTCTTATAAAAGGTCCATCTGTATAGTTTTAACATTAATAACCTAACAAATAAGCATTTTATTAACGATTTGTATTTATTTGGTTTTATTTAAATAATCATATTTAAAAAAAAAAAACAGATTAAAAATCTGTTCAATGTGAGCACAATTGCTTTTATTCGGTTACAAAGCATGAGCATGGTTAAAAATATCTATGTGTGGAACAAGTGATATTCAGTTATTTAAATATATGACATTCAAGCAAATTGGTTTGATTGATGATGAATATATAAACCTGGTTATTGTGTTTTTAAAACACATTGTCTATTACAGAAATTTCACCTGTTTTATCATTTGTGACCCTGGACCACAAAACCAGTCTTAAGTGTCAATTTTTCGAAATTGAGATCTGAATAACTAAGCTTTCCATTGATGTATGGTGTGTTAGGATCGGACAATATTTGGCCGAGATACAACTATTTGAAAATCTGGAATCTGAGGGAGCAAAAGAATTGAGAGAAAATTGCCTTTAAAGTTGTCCAAATGAATTCTTAGCAATGCATTTTACTAATCAAAAACGACGTTTTGATATCTTTACAGTAGTAAATTTACAAAATATCTTCATGGAATATGATCTTTACTTGATATACTAATGATTTTTGGCATAAAAGAAAAATCTATAATTTTGACCCATACAATGTATTTTGAGCTATTGCTACAAATATACCCCAGCGACTTAAGACTGGTTTTGTGCTCCAGGGTCACATTTATGTATGACTAACAAGTATGCATCGCATTAGCTTAGCTGGTAAAAACTGTGTAATCCAAATGATTGGAAATTTTATATGCAATTCAAATACAATAATCTTAATTTAGGCCTAAATATTTTGTTCACATAAAAAGAAACAAGTCAGTCCTGCTCAGAGTTGTTGATATGTTGGTCATTTGATTGGACTTTGGATAAAGACCACTGAAGACACAATTGGTGACATATTGGTTTGTTAAGCTCTTGAATAATGAAAAGCCCTCCCTCTTTACAATCCCATGTATGCATTTGAACTTTTAAAACCCAAAGAATGATTACACACGTAGTGTCAGGCCTTGACTTTGGGTTATCTCTGTCTCTGACCCCGGGTAGACTCCAAATCTTCCTGCAGTGCTTAGCAGTATTGTGCATTATGATGTAGTGCATTGTGAGGAAATGTAACATTTAAAAATGTGAGCACAAAACCCCTGTGATTACTTACGTTTAATCTCCCTTTGTCTGTAAGGAGGAAAGACTAATACAACAAAGCTCAGTCAAGACATTTTCATGAAAGATCCCACAAATACACTGGTCTCTGCCCTACTGAACACTCCTGAAACTCCAGACACACCCTTTACAGCTAGACACATGACTCAGAAATTAGCAAGAAGAATATTCTTCAAAGTTGACAGGACTCTATTGCACATAAACCGCTTTGCTATGCAAACAGAGCAATACACTGTGCTAATATTACAGCATTTTTGTGTAGTCATTTAAAGTAGAGTAACTTATCATGGGCCGGTATGAAGAACAAAGATTAAAGATCCTGGAATGATCTTTATTTTTATTTCCGGATGCTTGATCTGTACCTTACCTTCGTGTTTACTAACTGTTATTAAGCATGTTAGCTGATATCGAAGCTCCGAACTCAAGTAAACTCTTAACTAAGGAGACAATTAAACAGAAAAGTTCATTACAATCAGCTTATTTCCGTTTGAACTCTTAATGTGGCTCACAGATGACTCTGATGCAATCTGGGAAAGATCCCTCAATGAATTACATAGAAGGAGGAAACCACAGAAAACAAGATGATTTTATGTTGGACCATGTCATGGTCTGTGCTGTACCTGAGTGAATATCTGCTGAGTCACATCTTCTCAAAGTTTAGTCATGCAGTCATGCTAAAAAACTAAATGGAAACTGTAACAGTGTCAACTGAAAGCTAACATACTGTTACACACACACACGCACAAAACAGTGATCACACAAGATGTGGTCTAAAAAACCCCAGAGAGAAGTGACCCAAGAACCTTTCTGGCTACAACAGTAAAGACCAGGTTGCTGATGCGGTACACAGAGCCAGATCATGGTGCCGTAAGGCCCTTAGTCATATCTTTGTTATTTGCACAGTGGCAGACCCTTAAAGGGGACGTTGGATGAAAAACTCACTTTTACATGGCTTTGCATATGAATGTGTTTTAGCAGTGTATGGACACAGCCACCCTACAATGATAAATATCCATTGACTACTTTTTTATCCTCAAAAAACCTAAACAGTATCAATTATCAAGCCGGTTTTCTTTTCTGAGCAGTGTGATGTCATACAGCTCAGGCCCCGCCCACAAGTGCTGACGGACTGTCCCGTGTTAATTAACATATTTCCACCCTCAGCCATTTGTATGCTGTCCATCATTTTCTCTGCACTCGAGCAGCTGTAACGATGTCTCATAAACAATGCAGCTGTTTTGTAGTTGGATGTAAAAGTGAACTTAAGAGTCTTCATTAGTGAGAGGACACAGTGGATTTGTTTTGTTTTTGATGGAAACGTGCCACCGAATACACAAAAAATGGACGAGAGCGGTGGGGTGAGCAGTAGCTCATTATCATTTAAAGAGACATGCACTGAAATGGGTCACTGTGAACAGAGCTGTTTTTGACAAAGTAAAACACAACAATTGAGGAATTTTAACCAAAGTATGTTGCAGACATGTAATGAAGACCCTAAATAATCATACCAACTTATGGAAAACGGGCATCCGATGTCCGCTTTAAGGTTGTGACACACCAAATCGATCGTCGATGAACGTCTGTCAGCTCAGTTTTTGCGATGTGTTTCATACTGATTTCATACAGAGTACTGCCACCTGCTGGTATCGGCATTATTCCTCTCACACAGGCGCACATGCTAGTTGGCCGTTGACTGTAGTCTATGCAATGTGTTCAAGCACAACTTTTTGGCCCAGGCACAGGCAATGCGAGGTGACAACACATCGGCTTTTGTTGTCGCTAGTTCTTTGGTGTTGGTTTTGTTTGCCATGTGCCTTGCTTGACAATGTCAAGAAAAATGTGCAAAAATTGTACCTTACAGTTAGGGTTACAATTCTGCACCTTATCTAGCCCTATAAGGTGCATTTTAATACCTTAGAGAACTAATATGTACATATAAGACATTTTTAGGGTCCCTTCAAAGGTACTGCCTCAGTGACAAGCTGTTGTGCAATTTTTTTGTGTGACAGTTTGGCTAAACAAACTAGGAAATGCATGTTTTGGTTAAGCTAACATTAGAAAACTAATAATAAGTCAGGGGCCACAATTGTCAGCTTTTTCTAAATGTGCTGAGGGCCCCAGGGGCCTTAGTGGTCAGTTTGCACTGTTTGTGCTAAGTACTCTGGTATTTAGATTTCTTTGACCATATTTATCTGTGCAAAAGTTCCCTGGCAGTTCGAGGGCCCTGGGCTCACATGCAACCCTTAAGACATTAAATTGCACCAGATTTGGGAGACAAGTTTAGCTGGAATCAAGCATATGCAAATACATACACAATTCTGCAAGATGTCAGCAGGCCTTTGTTTTAAGTAGTGTGAAAAACACAGAGTACTATGCTTAGGAACATGCTGTTTTTTTGCTTCATGTCCTGTATATGAAAACATCACCCCCCCCCCCGTCAATCGCATGAAGTGTTGCTATGACGACTGTGATGTAAAGGTGGTGAACGATAGGACACTTGTTGTGGAAATTCTTTAAACAGGTCATCGTACAGAGTTTACATCGAGAGCTTTTTGTGCACGTCAGTGAGCGCGTGTGTATGCGCGTGTGCATTAGCAGCAGGAAGGAAGCGCTAGTCGTAAAGAAGGGGAAGCACCGAGCTTGGCTGTTTACGTAAACTCTGCAGATCTGCTTAAGGTCTAATGAAGTGCATGCGCACTGTGAACATAGCAACAGGAAATTACAGCACACGCGCTCGTTGCTGAGGAAACTAACCTCAAAAAAACAAGATGCAGTTGAGGGGTGCCCTTAGACCAGCAGAGCCTAGATAAACAATGGCCAGCAGATTTTTTTTTCCATTTACTTAAGCGTAAACAAGTGCAATCATGGAACCTGAGAGATGGCTAAGCTGGTTTACTCCAGTCATAATGGCAAAAACCTGATGATTGTTTTGTATATGCTGAGGATAACCTGAGGGTCACACAGTTCATGCTGAGTTTCAGTGGTTTCTGTTGTCTACTGCCAATATCGACTGCGGCATCCTAAATGTCATAAAATGCTCTACATAGACGTCAACTAGTGTTACAGACAAACATACAAATAGTGTTACAGGAACTAAACTTGCAATTGATTGCAGTTGAGTTTAATATGCTGCTAAGATGCATGTGGCAAGCAAAAAAATACTTATTTTTACTTAAAAAAAATATTTGAAAAATACTTATTTGAAATATTTTAAACTCATGTTCTCTGTTCCAAACCAGTACTGGGTTACTACATACTGCTTTTATCTACAACACATTGTTTAATTCCACTACAATGCTTTTTTCTTTTTTCTTTGCATAAATATGCTTTATATGGACATTTTTAACTATTGCATTCATGTCTTGTGTATTTTGCTGCATTACATGTCATTCTAAATATTCAGTGCTCAAATCAAAAGAAATCATAAAGCGTCTTTAGACTTTGCGTCTTACAGTTTTAAATGCAAAAGCACATTTTGTGAATGGCCCCTGAGGGGCGGTTCACACGGAATGCGTTTTTGTGTAATTATATTTTTTAATGTAAACATGCACTAGACAGGTGTCTGTTGCATGTACATCTTTTGCTGTCTCACTCATGACACAAGATTCTAAAAATGTGACATTCAAGTTCAAATTAGTTAAACTTTGAATAAATGAATCTCTTTTTTCGGTTCCACTGCTCCAGGTCTCATGTTTTTGTGTTCCCTTGTGCTGCTTTTTAGTTGTTTTTCTCTAAATAACATGAGTTAGATGGATGTGTTTGACTGTTGCGCTTGCACATAAACACACACAATTGAACTTTTTAAAAAATGTTTCTAGACCTTACTTCTTATCTTTTTTTCATTCTACTGGGCTGGCCTGCATTTCAGGTTTTTACCAAAAAATGTGTTCGTGTGAATAGCCCCTAAGGCTGCATCCTAAACGTCATGTTAGTCTCTACATAGACAGTGGCACAAATAATGTATCAGAAGATATTAGTATGTTACAAGGCTAATGGCCTGATGCTCTATTAGGCATAAAAATACATTGCACACTCATGTGATTTCAAACTTTGTGGGCCACACGAATAGAATCGTAAAGATCCTTAATTTGCAATTGCTAAAATCGAGTTTGATTCTAACATGATTGATGCTAAGCTAACATATTGCTATTATAATAAAGATAAACATACGTAGCACACACAAAAAAATAGGGAAAATGGTCAGTTTTTAATTGCACAAAATTTTTATTGATACTTTTATTAATGCTCATTAGGCCTGAGAAAAAAGCCTCTGTAATTTCATTAAAATACTAATAAAATAACCAATTGTTTTTGTTATTATTATTCTTATTTTTAAAGAATCAGTTTACTGATTAACAATTTGCTTAAACATCTGTGCTTTGACATTGATCAGGACTGAGTCAGAACATGAGTCACTCTTTTTTTTTCCTTTCTGGAGTTTCCTAAATCTATTGCTCCCAGGAAATATTCCCAAAGCAACGGAAATGGGAGGAGAGAGGACAAAAGGAGGTACATACAGGAAAGAGAGACAAGTTAAGGAGCAAACCAATACCATTCCTCACTTATGTTGTAACACACAGGCTATGCACTTGCCAAAACTCCCTCTGTCCAATCCAAGTAATCAATTCATTGTGTATATACAGACCCAGTAGATGTTATGTTTGTTGTCAGCACTCTTAAATGCCAGAAGTAATGAGCAGCAGCTGCTCGATACCTGAACCCATAACTGACCCCGAGCCCCAGCAGGAGTTTCATGTTCACTGTCTTTTTAAGTGGACTTCCTGTACTAAGCCCTGCCCACCTCAGTGTTTTTCCCAAGTAGTTGGATCAGCCTGTCCTGTCTTGTCTGTTTTACGTCAAAGTACCACGAGTGTTAGGGAGTGCCCTGACTCACTCTCACACACATATACACACACTCATTCCTGAACAGTGTGAACTACATGCGTGCACACAAACGCATTCTTGAGTACACACTCACCTCTGCTGTAAGTTTAACCCACAATAGAATGTGATTGCACACATACGGACACAGTTCGACTGTCAGACAAGTTTACAAACACCTCAGACTCTAGCATCTGCTGAACTTTCTGGAACAATACCAATCATTCCTGTGATGACACTTCTCATCTAGTCCAATCCTTTATGCTAAATGATATAACTTCCTGTTGGTTTACACCCAAGCTCATTATTTAAATACAGTCCTAGTCAGTGTATACTTTATTTGCAGCATTATTTTGATGATAGGAAATGTAAGCATGTGTGTGTCAGCGTCAGATGAATCAGTCTTATCACAGGATTTATAATGACATTTCATTTCAGCACTTTTTACGCGTGGGCGTTGAAGAATGGCACTGTTTTTAGCAATGTGTGATGAAATATGTTTTTCAGAAAGACATTCACAGTCTTAAATCGAGCAAATCTGTATTTTTTTTTTCAACAAGGAAATAAAAACGGTTAATAAACTGCTCCCCGAAACGTGCTGAATCACCTGAAAGACAGAGAGGGAAAAATGAGTGAGACTAAAAACAAGTGAACAGTTGAAGGAGGGAAGGACATATTATAATGATACATATAGGTTATGTCACAAGAAATGGGATGAACTGCTTGGCGGATGCGACATAAATCACCTCTAATTGATACATTCCAAGAGTCTGTGTAGGCACATGAAGAGACAAAGTGACTATGGACCTTCTCAGTCCAGTAAAATCCGACACAAACCAGTATAGTAAAAACAGGTTAAAACAACCACAGATGTGTCGCCTCAGACCAGCAGCGTCAGAGAAAGCGTCATTAGTACAACTGAAACCTGCTCAAAACTGGCACAGTGTCTCGTATACTGTATATACAGTAAGTAATTTATGGCATCTGAAAAATCTCTTGTCACAGAAAAAGTCTGTGTGAGATCGTAAGACTGGAAATGTACTCCAAATGATTTATTTGAAGCTGTGAAGTTTTGTTATTTTGGTGGGATAATGCTACAGGAAATGCCTGGGTACCAGCTGTACTGTGCTGACACATACTCAAGCACGTACACAAGAAAACATTACAGCTCAGGACTCCTGCCATGACTAGAGCATCTTACAGATACTGGTGTTTTCAAAAAGCCTAAGGATTTATGTCTGCATTTTTGCACTGTGAACACGCTTGCATGAGGATGGGTTTCTTTAAAAGAGCACAAGTATTTGAACAATCACTGTTATTTGAATATTAGATTCCAATCACACGAGTTCAGACAAGTTATAAAAAAAAAAAAAAGTTTTAGTTTGCTTATTGGGGAAAAACCCAGTTGAAATTAAAGCCATGAAGTGAGTTACTGATCCTGAAGCGCCCTCTACTGGTCATGTTAAATTCTTTTGCGTGAAATATATAGAGTTAAAAGTCGAAGGGCACGTAACAAAAACTTCATTTCTTACATACTGCCAGCAAAGGGGTGCTATATGGAGTTTTTGTAAAACTGTGAAAAAATACAAAAGACAAAAACATATTTTTGTTAAAACGTATAAAAATAAAGTATAAATATTTAATTATTTTTTTAATACAATTTAATGTTTATAGATTTTACTAATTATCTTTAGATGTTCATCTCTCCTTCCTTGCATATAAAATATAAATATATAGGGCTACTATATTTCATAAGGTTTTTTTTTTTTTTTTTGCAGAGGTAGGCTAACATAGCTGGGGGGCTCAGTGTAATTTAACACTAAGAACACGGTTCACCTTTTTTTTTGGTCTCAGGACGGTCTGGCCAGAGGTTTGGAGGTCCCTGGCTGTCTGGGGCCCAGTCTATAATCCAGACCTGCATACATTTTTATTAGAATTTAAATGTGGTATCCAATGAGAGCTTGAACTAAATAGTAAGAGGATGATGAAACAAGCTCAAACTACACGTACATCACATAGATTTTTGAGTCTGTAATCTATGATTTAGATTAACTTTACAATTATAACACTCTCAGAGAGCTTTCATTCACATTAAAGTAATATGAGATTTTATAAAAATCTGAAAAACTACTCTCATCACCACATGATGGAATAAGAACGAAGAAAGAACAAACTCAAAAACAGTAGAATCAGAGATTTATATGTTTATTACCACAGCGTCTGCTTTGTATTCTGTCCAAAAAATAAAATTTTGAATGTCAATACATCCAACTGCAACAAAGCATGTGCCTTTCTTACAACAACACACAAAAAAAAAAAAAAAAAAAACGGATAAATCAACATTAAAAAGGACACAACATGATGCTGGGAGGGGGGAAAGAAATTCTTAAGCCTCCTATACAAAGGCCAAGGAAGTCTGATGTCTACCAGTCCAAAGATAACTAAAAGAAGACAAACAATGACACAGACAAATAAATTTCTCTATATATGTGTGTAAATAAAGCCGGCAAGAAGAGAGACTTTACATTCTGTGGTCCAGCAACGGGACCGGATTCTGAGAGTCACTACAATGAATGGTGGTACTCTGTTACAACAGAACCTTCAAACCAAACATCAACAGCTTCAGTGTGTGAAACATTGAACTTCTACAAGCAGGAAAAACCACCTAGCAACCCAAAAATTGCCATTCTGGACTGGTCAAGCAGCAGTCAAAGAGTCACCACACAATATCACGATTAAAAGCATTTCAGGCCTCAGTACAGAAGAGGCTTCATTTGTTTTGAGGTTACTGCATTAGACTTGTTCACACATTGTTCAAAAGTAACAGTTCTGCAGCATGGTTTGATTCGAAGGAAATGTTTATGCCCGTCCGCTCTTAATCTCTCTCAATAATAATTACTATGACAATAATATAATAAAACAGTAAAACACAAAGACAGCTCACTGTCACTGGTCGGTTCCTCTCTTTGCATTCATTCAGTGCTGGTGTTTTGTTTTTTATGTTTTTTGGTAATTCTGGCCTCCTGCACTCAACGCACACCATTTAGGCCAGAAGCATGACTGTATCTGTATTGCAGCAGGAAAAAAGGTAAATATAAAATTCAAACCCTGTCCCATGAGACACTGTTCTCTAAAGGAGAATACAAGTGAAAAATCTCATTATACTTAATACTGCCACCTGCTGCCACATTTTTGTTGTAACAATCAATCAGTCAGGTTAACTTGCTTTACCTTGATTTCCAGAGCTGGCATTAAGTGAAATTTTGACATGAAAATTTGATTTGAAGTGATTTTAGTCTTTCAGTTCAATGAAAAATGAAATGTGAGTTCTGGATAAACTAAATGGCTGTAGCAGGGCCTCTGGAGAACCAGGTGATCTAACTGAGGTTTTTTCTGAAAGTGGCATCCAGCACCAGCATTATAAATGGTCTGATTTGACAAAGGGAAAGAATGAATGAACGAGAGGCCGGTGCATCAGTCACTTGATCTTTTTTCCTCATTCAGACAAAGTGCCAGTGTCACCTTTGGGGTATGAACTAAAGCTGAGGCTGGAAAAAAAAAAGAAATGAAAATAAAATAAAAAGCTTTTGGGATGTTTTCTGCTGTGACAGTAGCCTAACAGAGCTGGTACTACCACAGATGGTATCAGACATCCCAGACTACTCATGATCTCCCTTTTCTCCAAAACACACAAATACAAACAGGTTTTCAATCATGTACAGCAGATTTGTGTTTTCAGCATGTATAAGAGAAGCTCACCTCTTGTGCAGCTCCTTCTGAGACTTAAAAAAAAAAAAAAAAAAAATGATAGAGATACATACACACACACGAAAAGTTCCCTTACTTACTGCAGCAACAACAGAGTCTTTTGGATTTTCTCTTACCTGTGTTTAACGTTTGGGTAGCAACACCTGAATTGTGAGGCCCTGAGGTTTTAAACGGACACACATTTATTAGATTGTGTGTATGAGTGTGTGTGTGTAGAGGGAGGCGACAGCAGTTTGGCTAAGAAAAGTCTCTGAAACTCTTTCCCAAAAACATTCGGAGAGAGTGAGACGGGCCCAGCTGAGAGAGACAGGTCCAGCTGAGAAAGTGTGAGTGTCTGTGTGTGTGTCTCTCTTTTTCTTTTCCCGCCAACAGCAAGCACATGGAGGGGTAGAGAAAGAGACGGATGGGAAAAAGAGGGCATCAGTGGAAATAGGTGCGGTAACAGGCATAAGCACCTACAGCCAGTACTGTGCACATAAACACACTGGTCAGCAAGGGGCTCCACGCTTCATTGGCAGCAACAGGAGTCGCCTCCTCCGTGGGAGTCTTGGGTGGAGACCGTGCAGGTTTGGGAGGGGCTTCTCTTGGAACAACTGGTTCATCGGGTTCGCTTAACAACGCCGTCGCTCCGACCTCACCGACTGCCCGTTTGCGAAGCTCTGACCCGTCTGTGAATGTCTGGGGCGCACTGTAAATACACAACGACAAAATGTTTGTATGTGGCTGCTGGATGGGTACTACTAGAAAGTAGGGGTGGGCGCTATACCGGTATTAACGGTGTTATGTTGTGCCATGATATGGATTTTGCTATACCGTGGATACTGTTACATATTCATAGATTTCATTGGATGGACAGACAAAGATTTTTTCCCCCGCGGTTGTTACCAGTTTTCCCTTGGAATTGGGCTACTTTAACACTATTGCCGATCCCCGCCGACAAACGTGTATTTTACCCCCCAGAATGCAATTTTTACCGGGGAAGCCCCCTCGAAATGCGATTGGGCTAGTTTTGAGTAGCATTTGGGCGGGTTTGTTGCGGAAACCTGGCAACTCTGGTCATTACTGCGTCATCAGAGAGAGAGAGATGCCCCGCTTGACAGGACATAAATCAGAACCGGATAGTTTTTGCTCCAAACACAAGATCGGCTTTTTGGAACTGCACACAAACTGGATTACAATCATTTCCCAAAATGTAATTTCTGTGGTAATATTATTGAATCTGTAAACGGCCGTTAACACAGGACAGAGACGCAGAACACGGACACAAAGAGAGAAAATACTGTAGCAGGCAGCGCAAGATCACTGTTCACAATACTCGAAATATAGGAAGAAATATATAAATAATGAATTGGGGGCAGGGGGTTAATATGAAAGAGTATCTGAAGGGAACTCTCTTCAGAAAACTTTAGAAGGCATTTTCTCTTTCTCTCCAAAGGAATACTACACAGTCCACAGGCCATAAGCGCCATCTGCTGTCAGAGAGTGAATTTGCATGTTCTTTCAGTCCATTTGCTGTTTTCTTTTGCGCAGGTGTCTTATGTAGCATAATTTAACACATCTAAAGTCAGACCATTCTGTTTTTGCCTTAGATCTTGAAATCATGTTTTTTTTTTCTAGTTATGTAAGGTTAAAGTATATTTTACTTGTAATTTAACTAAGGTCTACTAAAATGTGATTCCAATTTTTTTTTTCTCATATCGCGATATAATATCGACATCGTCTGGACAGTGGAAAATATCGTGATATGAATTTTAGCTCGTATCGCCCACCACTACTAGAAAGAGAGAGAGAGATTGAGAGTCTGACCTGTTTGCACAGATTTCTGCGCTGTTTTTTATTATCTCACTGAAGAAGGTGGTGGTGTCAGAGTTCACCAGGTCCCCTTTGCCGTTAGGTGGGTCTATTCGGGGCCGTGGTCTGGGAGGAGGAGGAGTTAATTCAGGGGGGAGATCCTCCTCATTTGATAACTCCTTCCATGACTCCTACTCGCACATGAACACAAACATTTCACTGATCGATACAGCCAACTAAAGGTGGGTGGAATGAACAAAAAATGTTATTTATCACAGCAGTTTTTTATATGACAGTAAGGAATAGTATATGAGATATTTTTGCTGGATATTCAATACCTAAATGTTTTATATATTAAATTACAATTTAGAGGTAGTAGTATTTTTCCGATTATAAAATAATTTAAATGCATTAAAAATGACAGCGTTTTTTTGGGCATTTTATGGCCAAAATGTATGATTATTGTTAACACTTAATTACATTGATTCAAATAAAATTTAAAACGTAACAAAATAAAATGCTAAAATGATATAGCAATGACTACCATTTGATATTGCTACCCATGCATAACACAAATGTTTGGGGTCAAAATGTATTTTCTGAAAGAAATTAATTATTTTATTCAGAAAGGATGCATTCAATTTTAAAGTACTTAAAGTGGCAAGAAAGATTACAAAATATGTATATTTCAAATAAATTTTACAGCACAACCATTTTCAATATTGATAATAATAATAAATGTTTCTTGAGCACCAGATCAACATATTAGAATGATTTCTGAAGGATCATGTGACTGAAAACTGGAGTAATGACTGCTGCTTTGCCATCACAGCAACAAATTACATTTTAAAATATAAAGCAGTTATTTTAAATTGTAAATATTTCATAATATTACTGTTTTACAGTATATTTGATCAAATAAATGCAGCATTGGTGAGCGTTTTTAAGAAACTTTTAATATTAAGAAAATCTCACCAACCCCAAATGTTTTAGTGGTATATACACCGACATTCTGCTCAGCTCTACATCCTATAAAAAATTTGTTCTTTAACATGACTTTCATTACCTGTACAGACGTGTCTCCCATTATGTACTTGGCACCCTCTATGACAGCGAGGTAAGAGAAACGCAGCTGGTCAGCTGTCTGGATCAGACCCATGCGGTATCGCCGCATTTCCAGCAAGACCTCCTGGATGCGTACTGATGTTGGATCTTTCCTCTGAGACATCTGGGAACACACATAGCAGTTGTTTAGAGGATGTTGATGGGGGGTGTTGGAATCTTTTTACTGAGTTCTAAATAAAAGCAAGACCAAATCTGCCGGTGCTGGTCAGAGTGACCGTCAAGTGAAGTACACATGAGAAATCCAGACATCCAGTGATGCTTTGATTTGAATCTCATAAATATACTGCTGCATCTCAATGTATTGATACTTTTATAATATTTAGAAATCATTTACACTACCATTTAAACATTTGGGGTTGGTAAGGCTGCATTTAATTGTCAAATATTATTACAACTAGGCCTGTCGCAATAATCAATATATCGACTTATCGCGCAATATATGTGCATGACCTCAATAATTTTTGGTGACGCAATATATCGCCCATTATATTTACTTAAAAATTAATGTCACCATGTTTTGTACATTCCACTTGCGCCTGTGTCTTTTGCAGCTTCTCGTACATAACATGGTGTAGTCGTGTGTTGCTAGTTCAAATTTAAAAACTGCTTCTACAAAAAAAGTTTCATCTGCAGATATGGCCTCGTTTAGAAGTCTGTGCCTTTGTGATACAGACATCTGACATCTGACAAGTAGTGATTGTGTTTTTCAGCAATAGTGTGCACCCTTAATTTACAGAGAAAAGAAGCTCAGGGAAAAATCTGTAGATGGAAAAATCTCCATACAAGTTCTTTGTGCATTTTTCTTTTTTTCTACTTGTTACTTTGCACTTTTTGTTAAATGTTTATTTAATATTTATTCAAGTTTTTAAAGTTATCTAATATTTTCATACTTAATTTCCATGATCTAAATATTCTTTAGAATTAAATGTTTGTTGGCATTTGGAAGTGTGTAGGCCTTCTTGCATTATTATGCTGTTATATTATGATTATATATTCAGTGACATAAAATGGTCTTTAAAATGACAATAATATCGCTTATCGCAATTATTTCTGGGGCAACATATCGCACAACAAAAAGTTGTTATCGTGACAGGCCTAATTACAACTGTTTTCTATTTGAATAAATTTTAAAAATGTAGTTTATTCCTGTAACCCAAAGCTGAATTTTTAGCAGCCTTCACTCCAGTCTTCAGTGTCACATGATCTTTCAGAAACCATTCTAATATGCTGACACTCGTGCTTCTTAATTTTTTAGTGTAAATTATCTACCACTTTTGAACAAATGAACACATATTTGATGAATAAAATAATTAATTTCTATTTTAAAGAAAACCATCTTATTGACCCCAACCTTTTGAACAATAGAGTATATTTTATTTTTTGAAATAAAGGAGTGCTGTGTTACCAATAATCGTGACATTTTATCTGCCAAATGCATTAATGTCAATGTCATGATTCTTGAAATTTAATCATATAAACCAATATGCTATTGTACAAGCTCTATTATTTAAAAAGTTTAAATATTAACCAGCACTTTTGTCCAGCAGATCTAGCATTACATACAAGCGGTCAGTCCTCTCACCAGTAGAAGGCAGGTGTCTACAAGGCAGAACGTTCCAGAGCGGCCAATACCAGCGCTGCAGTGGACCACGACAGGACCATGCTCTAGACTCAGACAGCCTGACTCACGCACTTTGAACAGGAAGTTGAGAAAAGATGCAGGCGACTCTGGCACGCCAAAATCTGGCCATGTGGTGTAGTGGAAATGAAGAATCTCCCGTGTTTCCTGTGTCTTTAAACACACGTGACAACAGCATTAAACCACCACGAGCATGTGTTTGTCAGAAATAAACCTTTGGCATCTGCAATATCCTGAAACATGCAACCTATTTTGCAGAAAAACAAGAATTTTAGCTAAATAGAAGAAAGTGACTAAAGGAGGACTATATAAAACCTCAAAGCACAACTGGATGAGATGAAAGAAAGATCAAGTGTCTCACCGACAGATTTTCCAGCTCCAGCTGTCGTACAGTGTAGTACGATTTCACATCCTCTGAGATCAGAGTAAGTCTGAAATTTGTGTCTTCAAATACAGCCTCCCTCTCCTCTCGCTGAGGCCAATACTGAGCACACTTTATCTGTACATACACACACGTCTTCATTATAACTACACAACAAACACCTCACACACACACACAACCCATGTACACACTCCATATGCATGCTAGAAGCATTGCAGGCAGGTATTCAAAGTGAGTCTGTGTATCCATGTGGCAGATACAGGTACTGTGTGTGTTTCTCTCACCGAGCCCTTCTCTATAACACGATTCAGCATCACGACCCCTCGGCAGCGCTGCTCCCACACCATCTCCCAGAAATGACCACATGTGTTTGGTAACGGACCCTAAACAAACACACAACCATTAAAACAAGCACATGCAGTATATTGTATTAATAATACCTTTTAAACACATGCATAAAATGAATCTGTCCTGCAACAGGGTTTATAAGAGTAAGCAGCACCATTAACTGCCATTCAATACTTTGGTAAAAACATTTTTTTAATTGTTTTTCATTTATTTAATCAAAAATACTGTAAAAAAAAAATAAAAAAATATTGTGCCTTCTATTTCAATATATTTAAAAATGTAATTTATTCCTCTGGTGGCAAAGCTGAATTTTCAGCAGCCATTACTCCATTCTTCAGTGTCAAGAAACATTTATTATTATCAAATGTTTTAGACAGTTGTGCTGATTTATTTTTGTGGAAACCATGATACTTTTTTCAGGATTATTGGAATAGACCGTTCAAAAGAACAACATTTATTTAAAATAGAAAACGTTTGTAACATTGTAATAGCCTTTACTGTCATTTTGATCAATTTCATGCATCCTTGCTGATAAAGTATTCATTTTAAAGTATTAAAATTTAAGTGAGATTAATTTTTTTATGAAATCATATGCAATTATACTATGGGGCCGTTTAATGTTTGAATCTGATTGGCTGATGAACGTTGTAAGGTGTGCAATTATTATCAGGGAAACACACGGCGAACGCTCTTAACCGCATTACATGTCCATATCACTTCACCAAATGATTTGTTATTTCAAAAGTTCCTTACAGCCTAAAACAGCAAAAGAACCAAAAACCCACAACGACACTGGCCAAACAAATAAATATAGTAAACAATAGGAAATTAGTCAAATAAATGTTTAAATTCTATTAAATGAATTTGGTATTTTGAATTTTACTCAAGAGTGGAAACTCTTGCACTCTATTGACCTTTTTCATTAGTCCACGTAGTAAATCACACATTTGAGCAGGCGTGAGGTACATGACAGTGCGGGTGAGAATATGTGTGTGTTTTGCGTGTTTGTGGCTATAGCTGCCAGTGCTCTGACTGAACGAGGCCGGCAGGTTGAGACGAGTCTGCTGCCGTCTCTGAGCATCAGTGCACTAATTCATCTGTACAATAAAGAAACATGTCATGCTGACGCAACTCGAGATTTCACAACATTTCCCAGTGATCTCTCCAGACACAGGAGAGGGAAAATCTCTCTGGCAAATGGAACGTCACCACAGTGTGTGACGTCAGCTGGGGTGTTGGCAACCTAATAGGTGCGTAATACAAACGTCAACACAAATGTTAAAACCAGGATGAGGGTCTCTAAACAGAAAGTTTCCCCATTACTTGCTTAACCTAGTATTGTTAACTTTTTGTCTTATGTATACCCAAAGTCCTGCATGAAACAAACCAGGAATATTAACTCATAACTCATATTATACTGGATAATTTAGCACTAATATAATTAAAATGGCTTATTTTGCAATGGTCCACTTTTAAACTGTAAAGCACTTTTTTAAAAAATCTGTTATTGATTGCTGTTGATATACTTTGATTGGCTAACAGAGCTGATGTGACACAAAAAAATGAAAAGTTTTAAATTTCACATTTTTAATATTGGCCAAGCAATTAAAACTTTTGTTGTGGGCCCTGTGAATTTTAGTGATGGCCCCAAGGAAATGAATAAAGAAGTCTACCCATGTCCAGGTTTAGCTGGTTTGAAATCTTTGTTCTAAGACACATCGAATGAAAATAAATGGCTAGATAACAAGACAAATATTTGTTGTGAAAATTCAGCATGATAAGCATTTTAATTTGAATGAACATCTGTTAATGCATCTGTTCAGACTGACACAAACATTTGCATGCCATTTGTGAGACAGCTTTTTTTTTTTCACAGAAAAGAGTTCTTATCTCTCTTATCTACTGCAATGCAAAGAAAACTAACCAACCATCAAGATTAGCTCTTTTCTAAAAGCACCACCTACTGTCAGAGAGTGATTTCACATTTTCATTCAGCTTGTCAGCCATTTCTAAGCCTTGATCTGAACAGACAGAATACATGTGAAAATTGCACCAAACATTTTGTTGATGTGAAGAGACTTTAATATTGCATGAAAACTTGACAAGAGATTTTTCCCAGGATATATGCTCCTGCTAGTGTGCCAATGAACTCTTCAGTTCCTTTATTCTGTCCGTATCATCCTCAGATGTGTCAGATGGTGTGCAGGTGCAGATAAAAAAACATCAAATTCAGAAGATGCAGATGTGGGGTTTAAGTGTCAGTTTGTCACCTGAGTTAGTATGTAGTTTCTCTGAGCTTCATCCACTGAGATCAGGCTGGCATTGATGTAGTCATTACTGCCGATCTGTAGACGAATACGGCTGTGGTCAACTGTGAAAAGAGAGCGCGATTAAGCTGTGAGGCACGTCACCCATGATGCTTTGCAAGTTCAGTGGTGGAACGACTTTTTTTCAGGTCCTGTTCTCAGTTCCCCACAAGAGAGAAAAACATTTCCCTGATGAAAACACTCAATTGTAACAGATAAAACACAGTGTAATTCATTTAATGTGGTGTTTTGTGAGCTGAGGACCTTTTCAGGTTGTTGTGGAAAAAGAAAAAGACTCAGAAAGAGAGGAAACCACAACAGCGTTGCTCTTTAAAGTCTTTGTGACGGAAGAGTTAAAAAAGGGAGAGAAAAAAAAGACATGACATCTTCAGTGTGAAATGACTTTAAGAACTCGCTGATAACAGGCCCCTTCCGTTAGGTGTCACTGACTGTGTCAACCAGGGGAAGCGGTGCACTTACATGGACTGACGTCTCTGTAGCGATTACGACTTCTGTTTTCTGGAAGTTTGGCGAGCTTGCATGGTAGGTCACTGGACTGCTGCTTAATCTCCTACGGTAAAACAGAAGTCTATGAGATGAAAATGCTTCTTACTGTAAGTGAAACAAATGTGAGACAAATGGTTTGCTGGGGGAAACTATATGGCTCACAGTTATGGGGAACACCAGCATCCAGTTAATGATGCCATTCAGCCATCACTGTCATTAAAAACTGCAAGTGAGCCAGATTAGTAGATAAAAGTGTCAAACCAACTACTAATAGACTCCCTTCTCATAAAAGATGAACTCATCCCCCTCATCTGTATATTGGTCACTGTTTTCAAATGACAAATTCAGGTCATCACTATGTAACTTGTTATATCATTTATTCTGTGAGTTAGAGAAGAAGCAGCGCAATCCGAGTTGTCAAAAAAATAAACATCACATCTCAAAAAAAAAAAAAAAAAAACTTCCTTTGAATCGTTATGAATATTTAGAACATAGTCAAGTATGGAGCAGATTCAGTCCTTTAACGTTACCTGGTAAACGGCGTTCCAGTTCCCGAGCTCATCGATTTCCCGAAACTCGGTTTCCATTGCCGCGTGTGCTCCGCGTCGCTCGATAGATGACCCCCTGACAATACAATTAGTAATAAAGTCGATGTCGAATCACATGAAAAAAACTGACTTTTAAAGTCTGCTTTAATTTTCTTACTGAACGTTTCTAATGGTACTGTTGTGTCGCTCTTACCGGAAACACGCTGCTCGCTCCTCCCGTAGCACGGCTCTCCGCTGTCCGTAGTGATCACGCCCCTCTTTTCTCACATTGACCAATGAAATTCCGTGAGTGGCCATGAACTCCTGGCAAAGGCCAATCAGCGCAACGTAGTGAGGCGTGGCAACCCCTTCGGCCAATCCTACTACGGAGCGATTCCTCTTTATCATTGTGGGCTTTGTAGTTTTTAGTAGTTCGAGGAGTTTACGCAATACGCATGTGTGCCTTGAGGTTTAGAAACGTGTATGAAGTAAAATGGCTCATAATTTCAGTTAAAACTTTGCAATTTTAAGAGTGGAATCAAGTAACAACATGTTATATCTTCTTCAGCAGCATTAACAAAGTAATTGTTAGATTTTGTACATCTACATTTCAAAATTATATATGAGATTTTGTGAATTTAGGCTTAATTTATTGTGTTTCGGTAATATTTATTCTTTTTAGTATTTTGAGGGGATTTCATTGTACTAGACAATATTCACTTCTAAATAATGCATCTTGTATTTCAATACAAAATAATACAAATATTATAACAAATATTTCATGTTATTGTAATCAACAGTGTTTAGTTTAAAAACAGAGCTAAAGGCTCCTAATGCATTGGAAGGCATATTGGTGTCATCTGATGTGAGAAATTAAGAAAATCATATACAATACCTTGGTATAACCACTAGATTCCTGTTTAGCCTCCTGAGACCCGGAAATTTTTTCGTGTCATTATATTGTTTAGAGCATTAAAAAAATGAAAAAAAAATAAATAAAATAAAGTAAAATAAAATAAAATTATATTTCATTCATAAGTGATGCCATGTCATCGGGACTGTTTTTTTTTTAATATAAAAGACATGAATGAAAATGCATAGGCAAAAACAATTGATTTTTTTTTAAATCATTTTTCGTTTTCAGGATTTTTTTTTTTTTTTAACCAAACTTTGTATGAAGATCATTGTCAACTATGTTATAACAGAATGATTTGATATACCATTTTTCTTTATGCAAAATGTGTGTAAAATGGCCATAAACGGATTTTCTCATTATATACAATGTATCTATAAACTGTTATATGGGGGAACATGTAATGAAAAAAGAAGTGTAATAATGGGGTAATAACTGAAAAGATTTTCATAATAATATACAATATTTCATAGGAACATTGAAATATAATTTCTTTCCTATTCATTTACTGTCTCCTAAAATGCGTAATAAACATGTTTTTAGTCCTGGTATACTCATGTGAAGACATGTATGAAATCAATGTCCTGTTTCGTAACAGAAAGTCATATTTTGATTTGAAACCCCATAACATTTTCCTGAGATGTTGATTTATGACACATAGTTTAAAAATTAGTCAGATTTAAATGATAATATCAAAATATTATCGTATTTCCATAAGTTAGAGTATTATATTAATTTCAGACATTTTTGAAAACCAAGGAGAGGGTGTGGTCATGGTGAAACATCCAATCGTTTGGTATCTCTGAAAAGCCCTGAATGTGCTCTGCAAAACTGTGGCATGTATAGTCTCAGAGAAATTCACTAAAATATAATGTCCTCATTTGAGGACGCAGGGTCTCAGGAGGTTAGCCCTGTATATAAATTGGACTGTGTATCTTCATTTGCTCATGAGAGTATTTTCAGACATAATTACTTACTTTAATTAAGTTTTCTACTTGGATATATATTAAGACATTATCAAGGACTCCTTCATTGTGGCAAATTAGTAGATTGTACTCCCTAAAAAATCTTTTTTTTTTCTATTCATTTTGTAAATTAGTATTTTTTAGGCCATTTAGCTTTTTTTAATCATGGGTATGATTTTTTGTGTGTTCATATAGCAAACACACACACACACACACACACACACACACACACACACACACAAACAAACAAACAAATAGATAAATAAATACCCCTCACCCCACCCCCCAATATTCAAAATAATGATCAGTGTACATGTGCATATTGGTCAGTGGTTGAATTAATGTATAAAAATAGAACTGAATATTATAACAAGTAGGCTATAGGTCAACATGCTGATAAAGATCTACTTCAACGATAACTTTTAGAGGATTCTTAGATAATTAGGAAGATTATTACAGGCTTTTCTGGTAAACATAAATATAATAATTTGGAAGATGATTTCCAGGTTTTTGTAGTAAATGTTTGCATGATGTGACTATCTTAAGCCTGAAAATGTCTTGAATCTGACTCGTGTTATTTCAGGTTAACATTCACAAGATAAGCCTGTTTAACATAAACATTACAGTATTTGAATGCTTTTCCGTTTTCACAACATTTTTCCGTCTCACTTTCATAATAAAGAATATATCTGATTCGTCGCACAGCAGTGGGTTAAACTGGTTCCGGTACCACGCGTTCTTCCCTCTCTGACAGAGGGACAGAACGTACTCACACTGTCTCCGCGAGCTGACAAAGCGTACTGTGTATCAGACTGTTTTAATCTGTGTCAATTAGGTTATTTATCTTATAATTTGCTAGTGAACTGAGCCGCCTGGTTCTACAGGTTTCATAGAGACGCATAGCGACCAGACGGCGAGCAGCAGCTGGTAAACTCCTATGAACTGATCTTTGCCTGTCCAGCCAGGTAACGTATGAACACCGAGGTCTTATATTATTAACTCTAGTCGTTAATATTATTCTGTGAAATGTGCTAAAAGTAAACGTTTTTGAAGGTGATGATCCAATCAAAACATAAGGAAGTACATTAGCATTTAGGCTAGTGTCATCCGGGTTTGCTAAACTGATTCAGTTCGGTCATATAACAGCGATGTTACACGCCGTATAATAACACAAACACAACGTTTAACAGAACGTTTCTCGACGTGAGAATCCGTAAATGGTTTTTTTATTAAATTTTTTTAATGATTTAATTATTTGTTTGGTTAGCCTGTAAGCACGCTAAGTTAACAGGATGTAAACCTTTAACATTATGGAAACTGGAGCAGCCAGTCCAGCCTGACCAGATATGAGCAGAAAAACAACTCATCATATTATAACAGATTGCACGAATACAATTGATATTTTACAACAGATATTTTTGATCTAGTTTATATGTAATGAAATCAGTATCAGAAATTAGCTTAAGGGGCCTCCTGGAATTTATTTTAGAGGCTTTTGCACACCATGTCGTTAATTTGACAACACTTAAAGTGAATCAATTATTATTAATCAACCAATTAAATATGGCAAGAATGGAATATTATGAAATCTATGTTAAGTCCATCTTGATTACATGGCCAATGTTGTTAACAGCAATGTGTTAATCTGTACTTTTTATGCGTCCTCATCAGGCCCAGATTGTGAACTGTGGAAACTGGGGAGTTTTAGGTTTGTCTCCCCATGACAACGTGTCACCATGGTGACTGCGGCTCCAACAGTGATGCCGAGCGGCGCGCCTCTGACGATGAGGACGCGGAGCTCACTGAGCTTGGGCCGCTGCTGACAAGTACAGCAGAAGCTGAGAAATCAAGAGTGAGTTGTGAGGGAAAATAAAAGACAATACAGTTTGGGATCAGTTGTATTAGAGTGAGGAAAGAAGAACTAAACCTACTAAAAGATAATTAGTAGCATGATTGTTGTCGCAGGGTGCGTCAGCATTTCCGGATGAGGATGAGGATGAAGAAGAAGAAGAAGAAGAAGGTGGTGGTTTGCGGATGATTACACTGCCCATACAGGCACACCATGCCATGGAGAAGATGGAGGAGTTTGTACACAAGGTAACAAATATTCATCCTTAAATGTCCTGGAACTCCTATTGATGTATTGTCAAAAATGCCATATATTTAAGTAATCATAATGTTCATATTTTAAATTGATTGTATCTTAAATGTGGCCTATTTCTAGTCTGAGATGTTTGTGTTAAAGGGCACCTATTATGTCCCTTTTTACAATATGTAAAATAAGTTTCAGGTGTCCCCAGAATGTGTCTGAAATTTCAGCTCAAATACCCCACAAATCATTTATTATATCATTTTAAAAATGCCTGTTTTGAGTGGAAGCAGAAACGCGCTGTTTTTATGCATGTCTCTTTAAATGCAAATGAGCTGCTGTTCCCCGCTCCCTTGTCCAGAATAGGGCTGCGCCTTTACAGTTCGTACATTAGAAACTGTGCTAAAAACATTTGTTTGGTTTTGATTATAATGTCTATCACACTGAAATCATGCGTTTTAAAGCCATATCAATTTAAACTTATGATATATGGTTTTTTGAGCGCACACATCTGAATCATGTGCATAGAAAGCGGTTGTCATACGGCATGAGAGTACTAAAGTTCTCTTTCATGTATTATTGCACTTAAACTGTGAAATACACTCAAGTTTACGTTAAAAACGCACACGAGTTACAAAAACACAGTCGGTTATGTCTGTGAAGGTAAACAGTTGGGAAAGAAATCGCGTCTTTATATTAGATCTGTGTATTAAGTGACAGCTGTGTAATATACAGTACCTATGAATCAGTGAATCATTTCTGTAGCACTAATAATAAGACATTTCTTACTAGAATCCTGGTTCATCCATAGAAAAATGACACATTGTGTGCGGCTCACTCAGGGTCAGGTCTCTGCTAATACGGCAGTGTCTGTCAACAGTTGTGGGTGGGGCCTGTAAAATGTGACTTTACATTTGACAGATTCTGCAACCAGCTTGTTCTGAGATGCTGCTTATGATTTATGGGGATTTAAAAATTAAAAAAAAGGAGCGAGTGGATTTTTATCATAATAGGGTGATTGTGCACACACACTGCCAACACACATTTATGTTCAAACAACAAGTAAAAGTGCATAATAGGGGCCCTTTAAAGCAAAGTCTTACTATTACCAGGTATGGGAAGGACGTTGGCGAGTTATTCCATACCATGTGCTCCCTGACTGGCTAAAGGATAATGATTACCTGCTGCATGGACACCGCCCACCCATGCCGTCCTTCCGTGCCTGTTTTGGGAGCATCTTCAGGATTCACACAGAAACTGGAAACATCTGGACGCATCTGCTGGGTTTGTGCTTGTGATATGTAACATTGTGACATGATAATGCAAAAACGTATAACGTAACAAAACAAGTATCTCTTGAAATACTATATATAACTGTAGCCTCTATTTGTAAACCGGCTATCAGAAAAACATACTCCTCAACAGTTTTTATTAAATGTTTCCTGTTGTATTATATATACGTTACTGTTCAAAAGTTAGGGATCAAGATTTTTTGACATTTTTGAAAGAAAGTCTCTTAAGCCTTTCGATCAAATATATAGTAAAACACTAATACTGTGAAATATATTACGATTTAAAATAACTGTTTTCTATTTTAATGTATTTTATGTATTTCAATATATTTTCATGTGATGGCAAAACTGAATTTTCAGCATCATTACTCCAGTCTTTAGTGTCACATGATCATTCAGAAATCATTCTAAAATGCTGACTTGTTGATCAAGAAACATTTCTTATTATTACTATCAATGTTGAAAACAGTTTTTTCTGCTTATGTTTTTTATGGAAACCATGATAGATTTTTTTTCTGGACTCTTTGATGAGTATAGCAATCTTTTGGTACAATGTAAAATTCTTTACTGTCACTTTTAAACAGTAGTAAGTCATATAACCCCAGTGGATTTTTAAAAAAGATAAATTGCATGATATTTGTTATGTGATAATTTGATATGTGTGAATCACTGCCCTGAGGATGACACAAAGTACACTACTTAGACTTCTAATGTCACTCTAACCTGTAATTATGTTTCTGGTATGTGGTTTGAAAGGCTAATTAAGCTATCGCAATTTGCTCCTACAGGCTTAATTCTGTTCCTGTTCTTGGGCACACTGACAATGCTGCGGCCAAACGTGTCATTTATGGCGCCCTTGCAGGAGAAGGTGGTGTTTGGGGTGTTCTTCCTGGGTGCAGTTCTTTGTTTGTGCTTCTCCTGGCTTTTTCACACTGTCTACTGCCACTCGGAAAAGGTCTCCAGGACTTTCTCCAAGTAAGTGACACCAGTTTTTATGCTCTTTGTGTAGGCATTTCACGAGAGGCATATTAAGTGGCTATAGCCCCTTTCACACCGCTTTAGTTCCAGAACTAAAAGTACAGTACTAAAGTACTGGGACGATTTTGCGCGAACTATTGTTTTGTTGTGTCTTGTGGGGTTCACAATAATGGACATGGAATGTTGACGTAACTTATACATCAAGCGATTGAAAGATTGGAAAGGAGTTAAAAATGTTCAAAAGTGCCTGCACTTCTGCATCCGTCCATCTATCGCTGTTCTCCATTCTTGTGAAATATAAGTTGATGCGATGCTTACACAGTATGTGTTTACACAGCGTTTTAAATCATGGCGGGTGAGGGCGTTTTGATACACGTTTAGCCAATCAGCGTACACTTACGTCACGATAGTTTCTATGGAACTGTTTTAGACCCTACTCTGAAATTAGTTCCTCCAAACGGAGTACTGTGAACTAAAACAGTTCCTAGTTCCCGCGGTGCGAACACGCCAAAAAATGGGTAGTTCCACAATTAGTTCGGTTACTATGAAAAGGTTTCTGTGGTGCGAAAGGGCCTATTGTGTACACTGGCGGCCGAAAATGTGGAATAATTAAGTTTTTTTGTGTTTTTTTTTATGTTTTGAAACTAGTCTTTTATGCTCATCAAGGCTGCATTTATTTAATCAAAATGAAATGCTAAAATAACTGTTTCTACATTTTAAAATGTAATTTATTACTGCAATAGCAAATTAATACTTTTATTTAGCAATGAAGCACTAAATTTGTCAAATTTGACTATAAACATTTTTATTTTACAAAAGATTTCTGTTTTAAACAAATGTTGTTCTTTTGAACTTTTAATTCATCAAAGAATCCCGAAAAAAATGTATCACAGTTTCCATAAAATATTAAGAAGTACAACAGTTTTAAACACTGATAATAAGAAGAAATATATATTTTTTCAGCACCAAATCAGCGTATTAGAATGATTTCTGAAGGATCATGTGACCTTCAGTAACTTGAGTGTATTTTTTTTTTATGCCTGTAGGTTGGATTACTCTGGTATCGCGTTGTTGATCATGGGCTCATTCGTTCCTTGGCTGTACTACTCGTTTTACTGCTCTCCTCAGCCGCGGCTCATCTATCTCTCTGTTGTATGTGTGCTGGGTGTCGCTGCTATCATTGTGGCCCAGTGGGACCGATTCGCCACCCCTCGCCACCGATCCACACGTGCAGGTAACATTCTCACCTGCTTCTCTGAGTATTCCACCTGCCTGATTGATTTCAGATGTTTCTTAAAACATTTGTCCTCCTATTTAGGTGTTTTCCTGGGCCTTGGTCTGAGTGGGCTTATTCCCACAATGCATTTTACCATCGCAGAGGGTTTTGTGAAGGCAACGACAGTGGGTCAGTTGGGCTGGTTCTATCTGATGGGTGCCATGTACATTAGTGGAGCAGGACTTTATGCAGCACGGATACCTGAGCGCTACTTCCCTGGGAAATGTGACATCTGGGTAAGACTTAAGGGAATCTTTCTTGCATGTAGTATTGGAAAGTAGCATAATAGCATAATATTAATGCAAGTATCCACGGTGTCATCTGTTTCCAGTTATTTTAGCAGTACAAAAACAGTTATGCTTGTTGATGTTTATACTGAGGATATTAATAGAATTTTTTTTATCATTAAAGTTTTGTAGCAAAGAGTTTTGATGTTTACAGCACTTTGTTATTCTAGTTATTTATCTATAGCAGCTAGGGCTGTAATCAACCAAAGAAAATCTTGGTCGACTGAAGTCCTGAAACTTTCGACTAAAAATGACGTTGTGGAGGGAAAAAAAAAGTATGTTACATTAATTAGATGCGCACTGTGCTCAGCACTTGGTAGCCTTGTTGTCTGCCTAAATTAATTATAAATAAACATAAAAAACTAATAGGCTATTTGCAGTGTATTAAATCGTTTTTGACCTAATTATTTTGCACTGAAATGAGTCTGACACACGAGTCTGTCGTCTCTGACAGCGGTGCATCACCATAGCCTGTGATTTCTGAAAACAGTACTATGTTGTCAACTAGTAATATCACAAGAACTTTTGAGGAATGTGCAACATAATTTAGAAAATTATTTTTGTCATATGTTATAAGTATAACTGTCAGACACTATCATTTCAGCCGCTCTGCGCAGCTCGCACAGAGCGAGGCTGAACATAGAGCTCAGCTTCGCGACTGAGACACGAATAGACTTAAAGCTTTTACTCTTAATAAACACAAAAGGCACGTCCACTTTAATAAAAAAAGAATATTTATTAAACAAACAAGAGCAGAAACCAAATAAAGTGCATAACTGAAAAATAAAGCATCTTAGGCTCAAAACTAACACAAACAGTGGGCACAGCCCAGTGGGTTGGGCTAATCCAAAAAAACAATGGGGGTGTTCTGAAAACAGACTGTTACCTGTGAAACAGGGGTGCTCTGAAAACACCCCCATTAGCAATTAGTGCTTTCCACCTGATGAAATGAGCGTGGCCAAACTGATGAAATGAGCGCGGCAAAACTGATGAAATGAGCACGGCAAAACTGATGAAATGAGCACGGCAAAAAATCGACCAATCAGAATTTTGGTCGAACCAGACCGTATCGACCAATTAATCGACTAATCGACTGGGACGTTACAGCCCTAATAGCACCTAATGAAATGGAAGTCTCACATTGACTGAAAATAGCTTACTTTTGCATTGCAAAAAAGTTGCAAATTCATGGTCTCTGTCTGTTTTACTTTCACAGTTTCAGTCTCATCAGATATTCCATGTGCTGGTTGTTGCGGCAGCGTTTGTCCATTTTTATGGGATCTCAAACCTGCAGGAGTTCCGCTATGGCCTGGAAGGAGGCTGCACAGATGATACTCTGCTGTAAAGAAAAACAAATCGCTTGAACTTTGGCCAGTGCCTGCTCACTTCACAATGAACCTGGACCCAACACATTGCTGATTTAATTTTTATTGTCTCCTGGAGGATTTTAACATATATTTGAATAAGATGTTTAATTGTTAAGATACGTTAAGATAAAATTCTTGATAAATGAGGTAGTCTTGTGTTTATATTGTTCTTCACTATTTCAGTGCAGCACAGAATTTATTGTAAATCACTGGAATAAATCAAAGCATTACAGAGGTCTTGAGAGGCACTGCCTCCTCCAACGCTCTTTCTTCTGACTGATCTGTTGGTTTATGGTTCTGTACTTTGTGAGAATTTTAGGTATAACGCATATGAACATGCATAGGTCTCAGTTTTCTCCAAACGTGTTTGCATGATCATTCATTAACTTTTGATCTGAAATGCTTAACCTAGAGCTTCAGCAATGGGATTCACGTTGAGACACAATTTTATATTTTGTTTGAGCGAATCAGCGTTTCAGTCAAAAATACTTACACTGGTTTCAAAAGTCAAGATATTTAAAAAGAGCAAAATAAAGATGAAACACCTAGAATTGCTCGCTTTGATCATTACTAGTCTTTTTTGAAAGTATACTGACCTTTTGGTGTGTGTGTGTGTATGTGTGTGTATATATATATATATGTGTGTGTGTATATATATATATATATATATATGTGTGTGTGTGTGTATATATATATATATATACATACAGGGCCGCTGCTGGCCAAATGGGTGCCCTAAGCAGGATTGTATTGTTATGCCCCCTCCCTTAAATATTATGGAAGTAAACAAAAATACCTACTATGGGGGTCAAAAATGAACTTTAATAAAATATAAAGATAAATCAATTGTAATTAAATTGAATTATTTACAATTAAAATTAATCTATGTCACCTATAGCAGTGACTCCCAACAACGATCCAGGAGTCCCCCCCAAAACTTCAAAAGTTTTTCAAAAATTACCCCAAAAGTTTTCCATGTCTCCTTAAACAAACACCTGATTCAGATCATCAGCTCATTAGTAGAGACTCCAAGACCTGAAATGGGTGTGTCAGACAAAGGAGAGATGCAAAATGTGGTGTTGGGGGGGCCTCCAGGAGCGTGGTTGGGAACCACTGATCTATAGCAAAAAGGTGGCCAAAAATTAGAGATTAAGCGGATATTTGAATCAAATGTTGGGTCAATATAAGGACTTGATCGTCCTGTAAGTGTAACAGCAGCAATTTGGCTCCCTTTGCAGGCATTTGTAATAACATGTAATGTTGATTAAAAAAAAACAAAACAATGGACACCATCACAAAATTTGTAATGGTTTTACTGGTTATGGTAATTGGTCACCTTCTAAATCCTAATGGAATATGTCCCAAAACACACTACAGAATGTTTTTTAATGGTTAAAAGTTGATGGTTTGTAATGGTATTTGTGATTCTTTTTTTTCAGCAGGATTGCCTCATTGTTTTTATATAATGCATTTTAAGTCATTGTAAAGGCTGTTGTTGGCTTAGGTTTGTTTTTATAACTACAAAAATATTATCTTAATACTTCTTTGTATATTATTATTTGAAGTAACAAAACCATGGTTAATTCGCGGTTCCCAGGGCTACAAGAACATGGAAACGCTGAGAGAATAGCCTATTAGACGCGTTGGTGGTGCTGAAATTATTACCGACATTAAAACACGTTATTGACCTCAACACCCAAAAATGTTTCACAGGAATTTGAATGTAGCCTACCTGAAAGTGACGCACGGGCTTCGTTTTCATCTTTTTTTTTTTTTTCCTTCTCTTGGCGCCGGATTGCTGATGTCTTTTCACGGGCATAGTTATCCATCAGTTTTGATCATTTGCATTTAGCCGCAAACATGAGGTGTGAGCGGTCGCGGAAGCGGGCATGGCGCGTCACTTTTTGTTGTTGTTGTTGTTTTTGAGCAACTGGGATGGTGCCCCCCTGGGAGTTGGTGCCCTACGCAAACTGCGTACTCTGCATATAGGGAGCGGCGGTACTGTGTGTATATATATATCATATATTTGATATATATATGGGTCATTCTAGAATTGGGGGTACATTTCACGTCTTCGCGTTATTTTTCAAAAACAAAAATTTCACTGAATCAGTTTTGAGTTCCAACACAATTTATATTAAGCTATCACCAAAAACAATGATTTTATGTATATTAAGGGACATTTTGTCTTGAAAATAATAACTGAAAGACTGCCACTACACCTATTATTGACTGTCTTCGCCTCCTGATTCATACATTCAGCTTGAATCATCATGAAATAATTAAGTCTAATTTTCATATATTTTGTGTTTACTCTGTTAAGTTACATAAACAATTGCATAAAATATCAAATTTTTGGAATATTTGTAATTTCATTAATAAAAAAAAATACATTTTGTGTCTGTCCCTACGTTCTTGTCAACTCTGTTACGTCAGTTATAAAAAGGCATAAAAATCTTTAAAGCATTCATAGAAAAAACATGTGACTTGCAGCAAGTGATGTCATTTCCTTTGGTAGGAATCTTTGGAAAGCATTGATGTATCTCTTCATTCTTTATTCCCATTAATTTGTACAAAATGTTTAGGATTCACCAAAAGTAGATTAATTATTTGTCAAATCTGTTATTGTAATTTTGCAGTGAATCTCTCATTCACTTTTTAAAAACAATAATATGATGGAAATCGTTAAAATTCTCTTTTAGACATGCCATGTGGTATCTGGTTTGAGGGTTAGCATCTTGAGCTAAAGCACAAAATGGTGGAAAATGTCAACTCTGTTATTGTCAACTCTGTTAGTTTTTTAAAAAGTTTAATGAAAACAGAGTTGACAATGAGTAACAGAGTCAAATGTTACCAATCACATTTAAGTATTTTGCATTATTATTATGTTTATTTTGGATTCTGGGTCATTTTACTGTAAATTATACATTTGTTTTATATCATTACAGGCTAAAGAAACTTAATTACAGGTAAATGAACCTCTCAGCAGCAGAAAGGCAAGGGCAACAGAGGGCACAGCGACCTGCTGACCCTGTAACGAAGCCAGAAAATAGACAGACAGATGACACAAAAGGAAAAAAAGCACCACTACTCAAAATTAATGTTTTGCTCTAATGTTTATGAATACTAATGTAAACATATGGCTACAAAGTAAATCTAACATTCTTGCAAACTGCTATTCCTTGAATCAAGAGCTCTGTCTTTTATTATGTCTATAAAAAAAACTTGCATAGTGCACATTTAAATACTAAATAAAGACATATGCACTGTAAAAAAAAAATCCGTAGTTTTTACAAAATAATTCTGGCAGCTGAGGTTGCCAGAATAATTTTGTAAAAAAATACAGAAAAACTTTGCAGAACAAAACTGTAAAATGTACAGTATAAAACTGTAATTTACAAACAGGGAAATTTGAATGTAAACCACTAAATTCAACAACACACACTGCTATTAAAATCTGTTTTGTACCTTTAACATACTGACAACCACCATGATAATGCAGGTGGTAAAAGAGAAAGCCACATGAAGAATCAAAGCTCATCACAGGTAGCTTCGCCACAAGCAGAAGTATATACTAATATATAGAAGTTGCAGAGAGTCATTCATGTAAACACAAAACACCATCATGGTAACACACATGATACTTAAATAATGCAATAAACTTTCATTAAACAAAAGAAGATTGTGCATAACTGATAACAAAAACTATTAAAAAACATGATTATATAAACAAAATACTTTCAAATGTGGAGTGTCAGGCAGGGAATTCTGGTAATATCAGTTTACAGTTTTTGACTGTAAATTATACATTGATTTGTTATTTTTACTTCTAAAAACTGTACAATTAACAGCATTTTACTGTAAAATTACATGAAATGACTGGTTAGATCTTTTACAGTTTTTCCCTGTGTATAGTACAGGAACTCACTGTTAACAATTAACAGTTTTTTTCAGTAGCGTTTTTACAAAATTTTACAGTTAAAATTACACTTATTTTTTACAGTGTGGGCAGAAATTGCCAATAACTGATTTGCATGCCCAGGGTGAGGGAGCAGCTATGTCATTTTATTTTCCAGATCTTTGGACACATTAAGTTAATTTTCAATTACATGAAATATCTGTAATTCACATGTATTTTATCAAATTAAATAGTTGTTACATTTAAAATGGTTTCAGTTTCAGAATCTGGCAAAAAATGTTGCTGTTTTTGGTCTTTTAACTACAGGTGGTCAACTCTGTTATGTGATGTCAACTCTGTTACCATCAATGTCAACTCTGTTTGTTTAAAGTTTTGCTTTAAAAATGATAATTATATGTGTTTTATTGTTAACAAATAACTCAGAAGCTAATTAGCCTAAATAGTACTACTACTACATGAAATTTTAAAGAATTTCATTCATTTTTAAAGCTATGATTAGAGAAAATACACACCATGTTGGCAACTTTTCAATTAAACGGGTTGATATTTTTACTCTAAAACAAAAAGTCTATATATTTTTAGGTTTAGAGTTGAATTAATGGATTAAGAGACAGATGTTCTTCTAGGGAGGACAGGGTTTTAAATTGTGTTACATTTGTTAACTGCATATGTTTGACCCAATTTGTCTATAACAGAGTTGACAGATTTTTCTGTTAGTACATTGATTTTCAGAATAAATATTTAAAATCTTACAAGTTTAAGATCAGCAAATATAGAAAATATTAAATTTAAAGTGTGTTCTATGAAAATAAAAAAAGTTTAACCAAAAAAAAAATCCTATTTTTTTGTTTTCTTTCTCAGCTTGAAATGTACCCGCAATTCTAGAATGACCCATATATATATATATCAAAATTAGAGAACACTTATTTACAGTTATTGGTGTTAATTTGGCACCTTGTGTTAATTTCCTTTATCTGACACCCTATTTAACTGGCAGCTTAACTTTCAAGTTTTCACTGACTTTGCAAGATGGTGAGCCTTCTAAAGTGATTGAAATCTTCCGCAAGCAGGTTATCCAGAAGAAGTCCAGTAGCATCCATAGCAAGAGAAGTTGGTCGCTCCTAATGTGCTTTCTAGAATATTGCATCTTTACAATGTCACTGACTCATTCAAGTCCCCCAAAAAGACTGGTCGTCCACGAGAGGACAGAATAATGTGGAGAATCACAATGGACAATCGGTTCAACACTGCAGCTGGAATTACTTGCCAGTTCAGCGCTGAACAGGGTCAGGGTCTGTCTCGGCATACAGTGTCTTGACATTTAAAAGAATTTGGACTAAAAGCCCACTCTGCAGTGACCAAACCTCTTATCAGCAAAAAGAATCAAAAGGGACAGAAGAGAACTGGTCCAAAGTTCACTTCAGTGATGAAAGCAAATTGAACTTATTTGGGTCCAATGGGAAACATTATGTTTGTCATCAAAGTGAGAAAAGACTGAACTCAAAGTGCTTAAAGAAGTCAGTGAAAGGTGGAGGAGGAAGTGTCATGGTTTGGGGGATGTTTTCTGCCGCAGGAGTTGGGCCTCTTATACAGCTATATGGCAGAGTGAATGCAAATGTTCATCACCCAATCAGCCAGCAACTTTCATGCAGGACAATGTCCCCGTCACACTGCAAAACAGGTAAAGCAGTTCCTTGAAGATGAAAACAGTGAACTAGTGAAAAGGTTTGGCTAGAGTCCTGGACTGAAAATCTCATGTAAACTAGGCAGGGTTAAACTTACAGTAGTACTCAACACTGATTACGGTTAGACTTTCGAAATATTTCATCGCTTGAATTTAGATTATAATATTTTAATTTTAAAGGAGACAATGGATGAAAAATATCTTCATTTGCATATAAACGTGTCTTAGCAGTTTGTGGACACAACCACCCTACAATAATAGAAATTAACTCTTTTTTTTTAATCCCCCAAAAACCTAAACAGTCTCAATTATCAAGCCATTTTGATTTTGGAGTGAATAACCAGCGCTCTCTTCCACCTTCAATACCACGACTGAGGTGAGACCCTTGAGCAAGGCACCAAACCCCCAACTGCTCCCCAGGCGCCGCAACAATATGGCTGCCCACTGCTCCAGGTGTGTGTTCACTGCTGTGTGTGTGCACTTGGATGGGCTAAATGCAGAGCACAAATTCCAAGTATGGGTCACCATACTTGGTCACATGTCTCTTCACTTTCACTAAAATAGTTTATGTCTGGCTGCGTAAATCATTTTACTCCAGACTGTTTTCTGAATGAGGGACAATTCAAGGCAGGTGTTGTTAAAAAGTTAAAACTCAAGGATGGATCACTTCCACAGAAGAGAGGGGCGGGGTGAGCAGAGCTCATTAGGATGTAAAGAGATATGCACCGAAACGAGTCACTGTGAACAGAGCTGTTTTTGACAAGGTAAAAAGGATGTTATTTTACACGACCACTGAGACCATTTCAAAAAGACCCTAATGAATCATTCCACCTTGTGGAAAATGGGCATCCAATGTCCCCTTTGAAGCACAGCCACCACAAAATCAGACTTACTTTAAAATCACGCTGAGGTTAAATACAGATTTAAAATCATAACGAAATAATTTAATAGCCATGTTACTGTTTTTGAAATCAAATCTTTGCATAGCTATGACAGGAAACACTGGATCTAACAATGCCTTAGAAAAAAAGAGTTAATCTTTAAAAAAAATAAAGCATATACATAAACCCATATAGGAAATATAAGAGTTATCGGATAAGCATGTTATAAACTTCTGAAACATTGGTGTTTCATATTTTAGAACAGTCATTGCAATTTATGAAAGCAGTCAATTACATCTGTATGTGGGAGTGTGTGTTAAAAAAATAACCCCAATCCGTAACATTTTCATAAGTAACTGTAATTTAATTACACATTTTTTCTCAGTAACTGAAACTAATTACAATTACTTTTATTTTGTAATTAAATTACGTAATTCCGTTACATGTAACTAGTTACTCACCAACACTGTTTATCACAATACTTACACAAAACTAACACAACTGTCGTTTAGGCCCAACTTGAACTACAATCATGACAGACTTTAGTCGTGACAAAGTTCTGTTTGTCAAAAGATTTCATGACTATTTTTCCCTTGAAATTATTATACAAACACAGCTGTTCAGTTTGTAGTCCGAAAATGGAAAAAGCTCCTGAAAGTGTTTCATTGAGGTCTGTGGTTTACTTTACTTCAAGCAACGGTAATATATCAAACATGAATTTTAAAGCCGCTGTGTTTAATAAAAAACATAACTTGCTAACAAATTGCTATATAAAGACTGCAACTGATGTTCAGTTCTTTAAAGCATTTGCAATTCACACCCTTGTGGTAGTTATTCCGGAATAGTTTTGTCTGACAGTTCTTGCGGCGTTGTTTTATAAAACAGTACATTTTTATAGTGAATTATAACGATTTCATCATAATTTTTTTTTTTTTTTTTTAAATATGATTAAATGATTAAGTGAAGGCACGAATCTGTTATTTGAGATGACATAAAGGAAACGCGCGAGCACGGGGCTTGCAGTGCGCACGCGCGCTGGTGACGTCGCAGTGTTTTGCTGGGGATGCGCGCACACGTGAGCTCTGTTCTTTTCATTGCTGGAGTAAAATTAATTCAGTTCACACCTACGATGGTCTCCCTGTGAGGGGTGCCAGCAGATGTCCAGCTAGACCGCTGTGTGCTGTCATCCAGTCCTGGCCCGGTTCTGTTCTGCTGTGGATCCGCTGTACGTTGTGAGTTCAAACTGAGATGTTTATGTGTGGGTTAGCATACGTTTTCAGTTAGCTTTAGCATGTAGCCTCATCTCACCTCTGTGAGGCTTAAACTCTCACCTGATTTACACTAACAGGTTTCAGTTAAGTTATTCTAATAAAAATATATTAAATACGAAGAAGTGATTCCTGTTTCCCGTCTATACACAGGTGTAGTGCCCATCACAGCCTACAGGTAGACCTGTTCTAAAACATATTACTGTTTATGTATCTACTCTCTCTTTTTAAGAAGCTACTGAAAAGGTTGATATTTCCCAAAGGATGGGAAATTAGCTGTTTCATTGAGAAACTATAATTTTACTGTTTTTGCAGTTGTCATAAAGGTTTAGTTTCTTTTTGTGATTTCTTTGGAAGGTGTTTTTGGTTAATACTTTTTAAAAATAACATTCTCATCAAATGATAATGTACAGCAGTCAACTTGTAAGCTACAATACAGAGCAGATATGGACAAATATGGTCTGATATTAAAGGAATAGTCCACCCAAAAATGAAAATTCTGCCATCATTTGCTCGCCTCCATGTCGTTAAAAACCCAAATTACTTTTTTTTTTCTGCACATAAAAGTAGATGTTTTGAAGAATATTGGTAACCAAACAGTTTTGATTCTATCAATTTTCATCATATGAGCAAAAAATACAATGGAAGTGAAAGGGAACGGAAACTTAAAACTCAAACAGAAAATATCGTCTTTAATGTTCCACTGAAAAGAGAATGTCATATGGGTTTGGGATTTGTGTGTATTTGGGATCAGCTGTGTTGGTCACAGATTGCTTGTGTCCTACAGAAATCATCATCCTGCAGTGCCTGAGGTTTTGTCACTCCACCCCACCCCCTGTCGTCATGGCGCCCAAGGACATCATGACCAATTCGCATGCCAAATCCATCTTGAATGCCATGAACGCTCTGAGAAAAAGCAACACGCTGTGCGACATCACTCTGAGGGTGGAGGGCACAGATTTCCCGGCCCACCGCATTGTGTTGGCGGCCTGCAGTGATTATTTCTGTGCCATGTTCACCAGTGAGGTAACAAATACCCTCTATATGAACACTCATCTCTCACATGTTACAACAAATCATTGTGGTTTTGGAGCAGTCTGTTCACCAATTATGTGTCTTAAAATACTGTAATGAACTGAATTAATGTCACCATATTACACTGTTATTGTCACTGTCACTGGGTCTTGACATGGCAGTTAGCAGACAAACTTCAACATGTTGTGCTATAGTTCTTATTATTTAAGTTATTTAAGTTAAAATATGGCTCATGATCGTGCTTTTCTCATTTCTCCTCATCAATTCCTGCCCTCTTTTGTATCAATAAAATTGGCACAAAGGTAAAAAAAAAAAAAAACTAACTTTGTTGCAGTTCTGCTCCTTTACAGTAGGAGGTGCAGGCAGTCTCTTTATTCTCAGACATGTTGAAGTTGATTCAGGTACTAGAGAGAACACAACACATGCTGTCAAGCTAGATGCAGACCGATTGATGAAAATGCTGTCACTCATCTCTTGTAGTGAATGTAAGAAAAATAGTGTTATAAGAATGTATATTATAAAATGTTAATAGTAGTGGCCTGTAATAAATTATTGAAGAAAAAAAAGCTCTGCGAGTTTATTATTCTTCAGGCTGGAATATACTACAATTCTTAAAAAAAATTCTTAAATTATCAAACATGGCTCAAAATGTTTGATGTCCTCCAATTGGATTGATGCATAGTCTGAAGCTAAAAAAAAAAAAGAAATCAGAGTTTGTAACCATTATATATACACTACATGATTTTCTGTGAAGTCTGTCAACTCAAATCTGCAGAGTGGCTCTGACTTTGGAGAAAAAGTGTTTTGCACTTCATTGTAACTTACAGTTGCTTATTTTATTATTATATACATAGTATTTAAAGACACCTAATAAAGAGTGGGACTGAAACATTTTCGATGAAAGTTTGATTTAGAATATTTTGTGATAGTGTGATCATAAACACAGACTGAGACTGTAAAAGCAGACTAGTTAGTAGAGGAGAACTAGAAATGCTAAAATGTTAACTTGCTTTCATGTTTTGGCTTACAAAAATATGTCATGTTAAATATGTTCGTGGCATCATTTTCTTTTTGCTCTATAGCTTGCTGAAAAAGGGAAGTCCTTTGTGGACATTCAGGGCCTCACGGCGTCCACCATGGAGATACTGTTGGATTTTGTTTACACGGAGACGGTGCTGGTTACAGTAGAAAACGTTCAGGAGCTGCTGCCTGCTGCCTGTCTCCTGCAGCTCAAAGGTACAAACACACAAACCAGCTCAACTCACATTGTTGATTCTAATATTACCAAACTCATGTCATTACTTGTACAATTTTATGGATTTCTTATATACACTGAAAGTAAATAACAAGATCAGCACATCTGAATAATGCACATGATAAAGCTATTTGTTTTTTCCTGTGCTGCATATGATACATTAATTTTGGTTTATGTCACATGTGGCAGCATGATGTGATTTTGTTTCTGTTGTAAGGGAATGAACATTGAATACTTGCTGAGATCCAAGCATGATAAGGACTCACTGAGACTTTTAATTGTTAAGGAGACAAACACAAGTACAAACCTGCATGAGATTAGGGTGCAATTATTGCCACAGACCTGCTATTACAGCTCGGCTGCAGAAGATAAAGATTACAGAAGAATCTGATTGATCTCTAAGAACTGAGGTTTTTCTCTGTCTTCTGTCTCCATTAAAGAATAAAATCTGAGAAAGTATGGAATGCTTTTTTAGCAAACATTAACAGACATATTTTAAGTTAATGCACACCAGTCAGCAGTTAAGTTTATCAGATTTTGAACTTGACAGCCAAGTTTTTGAGTGCTGAAGTAAAAATGGTTGCACCGCTTTTTTTCTGTAAACATATAAGTTCTTTGTTGAATAGAACATTAAAAGAGTATTTGTATGAAAGATTTATTTATTTATTTATACAAATGTAGAAATATTTACTTTACTGTTTAAACAATTTAATGAGTCCTTGCTAAATAATATCCTTTCTAAAAAAAAAAAAAAAAAGTATTAATCTTTTCAGTTGTGTTGTATTGTATCTCCTCTGAATACATCCAATTTAGCTAAAAATGTACTGTAGATATGTGGGATAAAAAGACCATTTTTAAATGGAAATAGGAAAAATATTAAACTGCATTCAAAAGATTAAGATACGAAAATAACATGAATCACATTCAGCCACTTGCCTTTGGTGTGCAACCAGTCATACCCACATCTCAGGATTAGAATTTAATAATTTTGCGTCTCCTATTATATATGCACAATGTAATTATGTAACCACTGTCCAAATTTGAGATTGGAAGTGGAAGAAAAAGCTGTATATGGTTATAAAAAATAAGTGCATCACTTTTAGCCTTCTAAGGAACACTGTGTCCTTGGAATCAAAATGGAAAACACCACATCCCAGATACTTTTAAGATCTGGCACTTCTACCAGATTGAGCAACTTGAAAGGTAGAGCAATTATACGTTGTCTGAAATGAGAGAATCTTTTCAGGCATCAACAAAATCTCTTGAGTACTCAAACTAGAGGATGTTTCTGACAAAGTTTGTGACAAAAGAAAAGACCCAAAAGCCCTGTGACAATGCCTGAATTTTTTTTATTTTTTAAAGTAGTTCATCCTGAAAGTAAAACATTTATGCTTGGCACAAACAAAATGTAGCTTGACACCTAGGTAACACCTTCCCTTCTGTCAAGAATGATGGTGGCAGCATCAGGCTTCTGGGTTGCTTTGAGCAGAAGGAAATGGTAGTTGCCATTAAGAGCAGTATAACTAGCCAAATCCCTCAGGCAAATCCGTTCTAGTCAAAGGTCGGCGTTAAAGCAAAGACTCGTTTCCCAGCATGCTAACTTACCAATGGGAAAAAAGACTGTTCTTGAATCAAAGCAGGTTCGTCTGCCACACATAATATATTTGCAATATAAATAATTGAATTTGGTTTTAATATCTGCTTAATGCATTTTCTTGATTTGCTAATATGCCTGCTGTGGATTTAGATTGAGTTAGATGCAAATTCTGCTGTATTTAATGCAGATGAGACAGTCTGATGTTATTTGTGTGTTTGTTCTCCACAGGTGTGAAGAGAGCTTGCTGTGATTTCCTTAATAGTCAGTTGGATCCATCAAACTGTCTGGGAATCAGAGACTTTGCAGAAACGCACAACTGTCTGGACTTGATGCAGGCAGCTGAACTGTTCTCACAGAAACATTTTGCTGAGGTGGTGCAACAGGAAGAGTTTATGCTACTCAGTCAGAGCGAGGTGGAAAAACTTATCAAGTGTGATGAGATCCAGGTAAGATTGTCTGCATTTACCTTCTTTGCTCTTTCAGTCTGAACGAGTCAATGCCTTCAAGTGCAGCTGGGAAACTTGTTCCTTTGTTGGGTATTTGTCAATACAATATTCAAGTCAGAAAAAATAATTTCATTTTAAAACCCAAATAAAATCATCTGGATTCAAAATGATTCATTTGTCACTTATTTATACAGGCTTTCAAAACTAAATGTTTTTGTTACATAAAACAAATTGTGATTTAAAGGTGCAGTAGGAGATCTTGGAAAATGCTAACTTTAGCCTGATAGCACTGAAAGCGAACGCCCCACCCTCCCTGCAATCACCGTCCAAAGCTACGCCCCCTGAATGCATACGTTCATTACTACATCAGCGGTTCCCAATTCCAGTCCTCGCTAAACATCAACAGATTTCCCCTGCTCAGGGAGTAGGGAGCAAAGAACACTGTGTAGGGAGCATGTCAATCAGAATACTGTTCAGGCATGTAGCTCTCTTCTAATGAGTTGGTTATCTGATTCAGGTGTGTGTTAACTAAGCGACACATGCAAAATATGCAGAGACGGGGGGGGGGTGCGAGGACTGGAATTGTCATTCACCGGTGAGAAAACTTTATAGTACAGTTAGTAAAAGTACTACAATACCAGGAAGGAAGATCGGGTTGTTGATGTTTGTCTGCCATTCTCGCTCTGTCTGCAGTAGCGTACGTGAATGTGACGGCGTATCCTGTCTGCACAAACAGGGTGCGCAGAGGTATGCAAATACATATGTTGACAGGCAGGTAGGAAAGACAATTAAAATGCTCGTACCAAGCTTTTTGACTGGACGAACATTTCTTGGTCCTACGCCTTCCACAGAATATATAAATACATTTAGACCACTTAACATAATGATTGCTATCGGGATGTGAAGAGACTTTCAAACTGCATAACAAAAAATGTGGTTCTCAAACCTCTCTGTGAAGTATCCCCAACACTGCACATTTTGTATGTCTCCCTTTATTTGACACACCCACTTCAGGTCTTGCAGTCTCCACTAATGAGCTGATGAGTTGAATCAGGTGTGATAGAAGAGGGAGACATACAAAATGTGCAGTGTTGGGGATACTTCACGGAGAGGTTTGAGAACCACTGACCTATTGCACCTTTAAAGCTCCATGAATCTATTTTCCAAACTGTGATTTTGGCTTGTGCTGAATCACTACGGTACACCTATACTAATAACTATTTATATTCAGACTATTTTAGACTGTTTCGGGTACCACTGCGGAGTAGCCCGGTACCTGTGTGATTCGTCATAGATATAAACCAGGGTTCCTCAAATCTGTCCCTGGAGGGCTAATCTGCTGCAGAGTTTAGCTCCAACCCTGATCAAACTCACCTACCTGTGATTTTCTAATGATCTTGAAGACTCTGATTAGCATGCTCAGGGTTAGAGCTAAACTCTGCAGGAGTGGGCCAGATTTGAGGGTGCCTGACATAAACAGTGAGAAGTAAGCTCCAGGTACAGTGTTCTTCCACTAGACGCACACAGTTCCGTTTGTTAACCAATAGAGAACCAAAAGTTATGGACATTCATTACCATTCACTACAGACATGTTTTCCACTCATTGAGCTCTGTAGAATATGTAAGGGATAATCAACGGCTAGCTGTGCATTAAACGATTTGAATGCACGACATGGAGGCGAAGAACTGCCCGACGCGCAGCGGAGGGTGGTTGCCTCCGCAAAGTGCATTCAAATCGTTTAATGCACAGCTAGCCGTTGATTATCCCGTTTATGCCATGGTCATTTGCCAGCATTCACATATTAAAGATGTTAATAATATTCGCGCTGCAATATTTGACCGGAACGATAAAAATTACGGTTATTTTCGTCTTAATATAGAACGTGATTAAACTGACCTGGAACTACCTGTGCGGTTCAACGAATTTAATCAACACCTGCCAGCCAATCAGAATCGAGTATTCAGACAGACCATGGCATAAAGATATATGATATCGCTTCTGTGTCATCTAGAATTCTGACTTTGTCACTTTCTAAATATCATTTGCTTGGTCATTCATGTGCTCAGAACATATAAATATGATACTTTCTACTCTTAAAGGGCACAAGCGATACAAAAGATTATTATAGAATAGAGATGCACCAACAGGATTTTTTTCGCCAATACCGATTTTAACAAACAACTATCGTCCGATACCGATAATGGTCAATTGCATAAAGCAGGGCTTAAAAAAAAAATCAGTTCACAAATAATGTAGGCTAAATAAATAGTAAATTAAAAAAAAAAAAAATAAAAGCAAAATTACAAACAATTATGCTATTTTAGTTCCCTTCTCTCCACAACAAATCCTCTAAAGTTGTATTTAGGCTAAATATAAGCGTCAAGCCAAAACGAATTAATTTGAAAGCGAAACTGAAGCCTGCCTCTCTCATTCTGCATGAATCCAAATGTTTCTATATTTGCGACATATCTGGATCGTAAAATATTATTTATTAGGTAAACTATAGGCTTTGTTCTTCAGTCACATTATCGACATAAAACATCATCCTTCACATATAGGCTATATCAGCAGTGAGGCGTGCGCTGGTCACACTGAAAGGTACAGACTGCACTACAGACTACATTGTTTCCCATACATTTATTTATTTGTGGCGGCCCGCCACAATATCAAAACTGACCGCCACAAACAGATTTTTTCCAAAAGCTTTGACTTTGTGTAATAAACGAGCACTGCACATTTCAAAATCGAAACACCGTGCAGGTGTTTTTATATCACTGTATTTCTGAAGGAAACAGACTGTCTTCAGAAAATTTTGGATATCATTTTCATTTCATCTTGCATGTAATGCCTGATAAAGCAGCATTTGTGAGAGGAGCGCTGCTTTGTGTACAGCGTTACGTGCAAGATGAAATGAATGATGACTGTATTGTTTTTCCAACTGTTACTCCCTAATTTATGGTCATACCAATGCTGGTTGGTCATACAGATAGAAGCAAAACATCATTCAAAACTGTAAAGCTTTTGAAAAATAAAGAAAATGGCTTTCTGCCGTATCGATTTCCTTTTTGCGAACTTCAGAGCGCGTTATAATTATCCGAAACTCAGGACAATTTTTTCTTTAATTTTAAGCTGTTAATGTTTTAAGTGATATTTCGTGTATAGGCATATATTCCTTTTTATGTAACGTTAGCCTATAGTGCCCTCCAAAATTATTGGATCAGTAAAGACAAAATTGCTCTGTTGGCTGTGGAGTCAAGGCATTTACAAATATGATTAAAGGAACACTCCACTTTTTTTGGAAATAGGCTCATTCTCCAACTCCCCCAGAGTTAATAAGTTGAGTTTTACCGTTTTGGAATCCATTCAGCCGATCTCCGGGTCTGGCGAGAGCACTTTTAGCATAGCTTAGCATAGATCATTGAATCCGATTAGACCAGTAGCATCGCGTTCAAAAATGACCAAAGAGTTTCGATATTTGTCCTATTTAAAACTTGACTCTTCTGTAGTTATATCGTGTACTAAGACCGGTGGAAAATGAAAAGTTGCGATTTTCTAGGCCGATATGATTAAGAACTATACTCCCATTCCGGCGTAATAATCAAGGAAGTTTGCTGCCGTAACATGCGGCAACGACTCAAACCCGATGACTCGGTAGGTGAACTAATCAATTCTCTTTCCGGCTCTGACTGCATAGGTTAGTGTATGAGGCTGTCACGTGATGAATGAACGACTCAAACCCGAAGACTCGAAACAGGTGAACTAATTCCAGTGCAGAATAGGATGTTGCGCATGCGCGACTGAACGAATCACTCCCTGAGACGACTCGTTCTTCCCGGGTCACATTAAAGTTTCGTTCAAAATGAACGAATCGTTCAAGAACGACCCATCACTAATGACTTGGCCTGAAGGACAGACGCAGGTAATCGCACGCGCTCTCTCTCTCTCATTCGCTGTCTGTTTAGGTTTGTTAAGTGAAAATTTACTGAGCCTCTGTGCAAATCAGCATGATGCACATTGTTATCATTACTAATATTCAGTACACATGCACGAAGTGTAAAACAAGAAGGGCGTAACCTTACGAAAAAGAAAACACTGAAATATCACGGTTGCTGCATTCCTCTGCGGTTATGCTCGTCAATAGCGCGGTATTGCGATATTGCGGTTATCGCGACAGCCCTAGAGACAAAAGTACAGAATGTCACATTTTATTATTGGGTGATTCAACACATAGATGTTTTACCAGCTAAGAAGTTCAGCAGTTTTAGAGTTTCATCCTTCTCTCTGATAAGAGCATAAGTATTGGAACAGTTGCCTCGCGGGTCTTTCTAAGTGATCAGCTGTGTCCTGTTGCATTAATTCTTCAGATATTAAAAGCAGGGAATGTGTCGTATCAGTTATATCCATTACTTCTGCATTCTGAATCTTGCATTTGATGATGACGCACACAAACCAGGATGAAGATGAGGGAGCTGACTTTGAGAGAAAAGCAAGCAATTTGGATGCTAAAAAAAAAGAGGAAATCAGTTAGAGATCTTGCAAAAACAAAGGGCATGGAGAAATCAAGAGTTTGGAAACCACCAGCTACACCAGCAACCAACAATGACCTGATCGGCTGAGAAAACAACAGTAGTTGATGACAGACAAATCATAAAAGCTGTGAAAATGAATCCTAAAAGACATGTCTGTAAAATCACCAACAACTTCCAGAAAGCTGGGGTGATGCTCTGACAATTTACAGATGCTACACAGCAACATATAAACCTCTGACAGCACCAAAAACAGTAAGGCAAGATTAGAGTTTGCAAAAAAGCACATAGGTGAGCCAGAAGAGTTTTGGAACTGTGTTTATGGACCGATGAGACAAAGATGAACCTTTATCTAAGTGATGGGAAAGCAAAAATGTGGAGAAAAAAACGGAACTGCAATGATCCCAAGCATACAGCCTCATCTGTAAAGCATGGTGGAGGTGGTGTCACGGCATGGGCATGCATGGCTGCCTCTGGAACAGGTCCTCTCAACTTTACTGATGACTTAATGTTTGATGACAGTAGCAGAATGAATTTGGAAGGGCACAAAACCATCTTGCCTACCAGTATTCAAGAAAATGCCACCAGATTCATTGGGAAGTGCTTCATATTGCATCAGGACAATGACCCAAAACACCCTGCCAGTTCAGTCAAGGAATTTATAAGGGCAAAGAAATGGAAAGTCTTAGATTGTCCAAGTCAATCTCCAGATTTAAATCTGACTGAACATGAATTTCACCAGCTGGAGAGGAGAAATTCCCCCCAAAAAAAAGAAACAATTGGAATTGGCTGCATTAAAGGCTGGGAAAAGCATTTCAAAGGATGAGACCAAGAGTCTGGTGATGTCTATGGGTCACAGACTCACTGCTGTGATTGTGTGCAAGTGATCTGCAACTAAATAATAGCTTTTAATCTTTTATATCTGCCTTATGTTCAACTGTCCCGATACATATGCTCACATCAATGAGTGGGATGAACTCTAAAAGTGCTGTTCTTTTTATTTGGTAAAACATATACGTGTTGAAACATCTAATAATAAAATGTGACATTTTGTAGTTTTGTCTCATATTCATCTTTTAATCATATTTGCAAATGTCTTGATTCCACAGCCAACAGAGCAATTTTGTCTTTACTGTTCCAATACTTTTGGAGGGCACTGTAGTTTTGTTCTGTTTTCTCCATTCACAGAAGCACTGCAGGTGCGTGATCTGACCTTGTACACTATCCTGCCATTTTTGCTGGTTTCAAACACTCAAAAAGCTGCGTATTTTTTGCCATTCATTTTCACTTAAATGTAGGCCTAATGCTTGGCGGTTCATGACATCCTCACATAAACTAACGCCGGGGCATTGCCATTGCCACTTATCTATGGTCTCCATGCAGTTAATTAATATACCATATCAGCCTTTACATGCTATTTCCAATATGCCGATGGCTTTAATATAATCAAATATCAGCCGATAAATATCGGCGCATCCCTCATATAGATTGTACTCAATAGTTTACACACTTACTGGTCAGAGTTAGACATTAATCTGCAAAGTTTGCACATAGGAACCAGTTCAAACTGGTTTTGAGCAGCATATTTGGCCACAAGTTTGAAATGGTATTTCTTTTGTGTTTTTGAGCCTTTTAGCCACTTTCAATAATGAAGAAAATGCAAAAAACACAAGTGCCGACTTGTAACCCTGCTTTTTTTTGTCTTGTTTTATACACATGGACTCTCTCAAACAAAAACACCTGCCTTTTTTGTTGTTAAATTCCTGTCTCTCACCACCGTCCATTTATTCTAAAGGTGTAATTACAGTGTTTGGACTTAAATTTATACTTGGAGAAGACGCAGATCTATAACCATGAAAATTAAAAGCAACAAATAAAGTTAGTTTTGCTACAGGGGTTTCTGCCTGAACAATCTGTGTGTTATGTGTGTAGGTTGACTCAGAGGAGCCTGTATTCGAGGCAGTTCTGAACTGGGTGAAGCACAACAGAAAAGAGAGAGAGCCATACCTGCCTGATCTGCTGGAGTATGTGCGCATGCCGCTGCTCACCCCACGATACATCACTGATGTCATTGATATAGAGGTCAGATTCTGCTAATCAAACACATGCTAATGTTCATGGGATCGACATCCCCACCAGTGTATTTGAATTGAATTTATTGAAAGGATAGCCCCTTGACATGTAACATCTCATTTTAAAAAGTGGGTCCTAAAAACACATAAACAAAACAGCCATACAAAACATTTACACACTACAAATATACAGAACAAATGAAATGTTCAACCTGTCCCCCACACCCACAAACCACAGCTAAATTACAAAAATTAACATTATACTAGGGCTGGGCGATATGGCCTAAAAAAAAAATCCCCAATTTTTTCACAAAAAATCCGATTTACGATTTAAATCGACCCCCCCCCCCCCCCCCCAACTTAAATTCAATCTGCAGATGACAAAGAAATTGTTCAAAACAAGTTTTACCTTTATTTTGTTTTGATTTTCCCTTCTGGGATTTGATCTGGATTTCCCCCTTGGGGTTAAAGTGCAATCAGAAACAACAGTCAAAAAGACAAGATGGCAGGCCCTGCCATTGTAAACAGTGAAAATGTAACATAACATAACATATAACATAAAATGTAACATAACACAAAATTATGTGACCCTTTTTGATTATTTTTCTTTAAACACAAGTTTAACATCTTGCTATTCAGTAGATAGGAGGTAGTTCTGATAAACGATGTGACGATGACATCGTGGGAGTTGGGGGGGTGCCCAAAGCGGGAATCCGTATTCAGAAAGGCACGGAAAACGAATAACGATTTCCATCTTGTAATCCCGCTCTTTTGAGTATTTTAAAAATATATATATTTGTAATAGAGCAGACACTGATTGTTGTTCATGTATTCATGACCTCATTTGGCGAGACGGCAGACGCTGAAAACACTGCGCGCTTCAGTATAGTGTAGTAAACGAAACTGAGTGTTCATTCTTTCATAACGAGACGTCAGGATTCATATTAGGCTACTAGTTCATATCGCGATTTGATTTAAGTGTAATGACCTACTTTTGATTTATTCATCCAAACTTTGACAAATTCAATGACATTCCGCATTATACAGTACATTCTGTTTTTATAACTAGATTCCGCGATTCAGTCTGCGTTTTCCACATCGCGGAAATCATAAAGCCCTGATCGCACCATGATGCTCACGACCGGTGTAGACACGGTGTGAGTTTTTTTATGGGTTATGTTATAGCCCTGCTTGTTTTTTTTTTAATGTTTTTATGAAATCTCTCATATCATCGTATTATTTAACTGCCATGCGAGCCACAAATTAAAGCTTGGCGAGCCGCATGATCTCGTGAGTCGCGCAATGAGTAACACTGCTTTAAGGGATCCGCATTCCGCAGTACACGTCATTTCCTTTCCGAACACGTCGGGATGCGGCGGATTGCGGAGGGATCACGAAACCCTAACTAAACTCTAATATGGCAAACGCGCATGGGGAGGGCTGAGCCCATTCGGGACTACGGGAGCGTCGGCGGATGTTAAAGAGAGAACCGATTTTCATTCAAACAAATCGATGTGAATTAATTCACAATACACATTCGAGTTAATCGATAAAATCGATTTATCGCCCAGCCCTACATTATACATAAGTAATATCAATTTGAGACAAATGAAAAACATACAAAAGTTAAAGGTGCTGTGTGTAAGTTTTAAAAGTCTAAAGCCAAAAAATAACATGTTTGTAGATATTTAGGAAACATGTTATGTTTACATAGCTGTTTCTCTAAAAAATAATGTTATAGCCCGTGATTCTACTCTGCAATGTGCGTTTCGTGCAGATTCTGGGCTGGAATTGCAGTTCCCATTTCAACCGCTAGCTGGCAATATTACATACTGCACCTTTAATCTGTATGATCCTGCTCACTTTCAGTTGTCGGAAAACACAGCGTATTGCTATCAATGAAACATGTTATGTTTCCATAGCTGTTTCTCTGAAAAATAACGCTATAGCCAGTAATTCTACTCTGAAATGTGTGTTCCGGGGCCGAATAGCTTTGTTTTTGCAGTACCCATTTCAACCACTAGCTGTCAATCTTAAAGATAATAGGTAATAGATCTCAAAGAAAGAGAAATAATTCTTTCAAAACTTGAAATGTACCGGTATATATTATATTCCAAACGGTACGATATCATAATTTTGCTCAATTCGGTATTTCATACGCTGCTGTTGCAAAGTGCACCTGTAGGTGGCAGTGCTTCCCAAATTGCTGCGCAACCGTTAAATGTGACAACAGAACAACGCGATGGATTAAACAGTTGAAACTCTTATCAACACACCCAAAATGAATAAATAAAGAGAACAGTAGAAGTGAAATATGGCATTACTCTGCATACAAAACGGATGACAAAGGTGAACGAACTGACCTTACTGCGTATGCAAGCGCTGCCATAAATCACGTCCTACCACAGGCAACACGTCAAACTTTAAGCATTTGTCGCTTGCTCATCCTGATCTTTTCAGAGAATTAAGAGATCGACAGGTGAGTGCATCATTCATAAATTCATATTTAATGTGAACTTTTATTTACAACTGATCAACGCATATACATATGTGATACATTAAGCTCAAATGTGCATGTGTGACACGCTAGAAGTTTTGGTCATCTAATATATGCACTTGCATTTTATGCAATCGAATATGAATTGAATTTGAATTAAGCAAGAGTTTTGCTATATAATTTTTTTAGAATCAACAATATGAAGGGAATGTTTCTGCCGCGCTGCCGACCTCTAATATGAAGCAGCCGAGAGAGCGAGATTTATATTTAATGCTTTTTCTTTGGCTATCTGAGTCTGAAATCTGAAAACAATCTGAGAGAGAGAGAAATAATAACGTATTTTTGAATATTACTTTGACTGTTAGAATAACACTTTACAGTAAAGCAACAATTTTTGCATTAATTGCGTTACTTCAGTTGTATTTTTTTTTTTCTTTCTTCAAACTCAGTCAAAATGTAACCTATGTGTTCCTGATAGGTTTTTTGTTACAGTTTGATACGATGGTATTAAGATATCCCTCTGGTTGTGTTCGGACTCCTGTCACACTTGTGTTCCTGGTCAAAAATGACCGGACTCCAAACAATTGCTTATAAATCTGTCATTATGCTATATTACCACTAAATATTGGATTCATTCTTTTTGTCAACTTGTTTTCTTTCATTTAGGCCTGGTTTTGTGTTTCTATTTGCATCTGATTAATCGTAAGCCTCATTTATCTGAGAGTAGGTACCTAATTTTTTGAGTGAAAAATGCATTTTTTATGAATAATATTCACAATATGAGATAAAAAATGATGAAAATTTGCACTGTTCATCACACTAGTGTGCTTTAATGTTTAATCAGGAAGTTTGCTTTTAAATGTTTTTATTTTGTACAAAATTGCACAGTCACACTTGTCAAAAATGGCCGGCCATTGAAAGTGAATGGGGAAGAATGAAAGTAAGAGAAACAACTAGTATTCAGGAGCATGTTCTGCTTGCAAACATAAAGGCCTTGGACCTGTGCGTGTGTGGATGCATGTATACTCACGCTATCACGCACGCACGCACGCAAGCACGCACCCACACACACACACACACACATACACACACATCTATGCACACAAACTATTGTGAGTATTACACCTATTTCATCCTACCCTGAACTGCATGCAATATGCTTTTATGAATCTGATATTATAACTCTCTCTCACACACACACACACACACACACACACACACACACATCTATGCATACAAACTATTGTGAGTATTACACCTATTTCATCCTACCCTGAACTGCATGCAATATGCTTTAATGAATCTCGCGCTCAAACTGCCTTGTCTTTGGCCTGCATTGACTTCAAAATAATATTTTTTCCATCCTTCGACGAGAACGTTACATCAACTTCAGCTGGTCCCTCAAAATCAGAAGATTGCTCCTGTTCAGTTGTTGCAAGGTTTTCAGCTTGTTCGGTGATGTTTTCCTCTTCCAATATATTTTGCAATGCATCTTCATTGTAAGATTCATCTTCAGTTGGTTGTCCCTTCCTAGGCATTTGTATGCTCTAGCATTTATTTGTAAACTTTTGTCTACTCTGTGAGAACACGAAAGCCTCAAAACCTATTGTCATAATGTTTTGTCTAGAATGTGGTGAAAGAAAAGATTCTTTTGAAGTCAGTGCAGGCTAAAGACAAGGCAGTTTGAGCGTGCGTGTGTGTGTGTGTGTGTGTGTGTGTGAGAGAGAGAGTTATAATATCAGATTCATAAAAGCATATTGCATGCAGTTCAGGGTAGGATGAAATAGGTATAATACTCACAATAGTTTGTATGCATTGATGTGTGTGTGTGTGTGTGTGTGCGTGCGTGTGTGTGTGTGATAGCGTGAGTATACATGCATCCACACACGCACAGGTCCAAGGCCTTTATGTTTGCAAGCACAACATGCTCCTCAATGGGCGGCCATTTTTGACAAGTGTGACTGTGCAATTTTGTACAAAATGAAAACATTTAAAAGCAAACTTCCTGATTAAACATTAAAGCACACTAGTGTGATGAGCAGTGCAAATTTTCATCATTTTTTATCTCATATTGTGAATATTATTCATAAAAAATGCATTTTTCACTCAAAAAATTAGGTACCTACTCTCAGATAAATGAGGCTTACGATTAATCAGATGCAAATAGAAACACAAAACCAGTCCTAAATGAAAGAAAACAAGTTGACAAAAAGAATGAATCCAATATTTGGTGATAATATAGCATAATTACAGATTTATAAGCAATTTTTTGGAGTCCGGTCATTTTTGACCGGGAACACCACAAGTGTGACTTTTTTCAATTTTGTACAAAATAAAAGCATTTAAAACCAAACTTCCTGATTAATCATTAAAGCACACTAGTGTGATAAACAGTGCAAATTTTTATAATTTTTTGTTTAATTTTTCGAAAATTATTCATAAAAAAAAAATAATTCACTCAAAAAATGAGGTGCCTACTCTCAGATAAATTTTTGACCGGGAACACAACAAGTGTTACTAGGTGAAATAAAACCCACAAAAAATTACGAAAATTCTAAAAAAAAATGATGAGAAGTATTTATACCCTATGTGAACAAAGTCAGTAAGTTTGAGTCCAATGCGATTAACGTTAACCAGTATTTTCGGAAAAAAGAAAATCTTCTTTGGGTCAATTTGACCCGAACACAACCAGAGGGTTAAGATATGAATCTGTTTTTATTAATAATAATAATAATAATAATAATAATATTATTATTATTATTATTATCATTTTAATCTCTTGAGGCTGGTTATTTGTCACCTACGATATCAATTTAGTATCAATACCGAGGTATTACATTTTGGTATCGTACCGAAGCCAAAATTATGGTATCGAGCCATCCCTAGTGTGTGTTCACTACTATGTGTGTGCACTTGGATGGGTTAAATGCAGAGCATAAATTTTGAGTATAGGTCACCATACTTGGCCACACGTCACTTCACTCACTCACTCACAAAACGCACATTGCGCAGAACATTCGCGCCGAATTTTCGCGTTCAGTTTGAAAAGCCCTTTATGGAAGCATATGTGTAGCAAAATTCAATTTGCAATGTAATATGCAAATTGGCAATGCAATATGTAAAATGGCAATGTATTAAATTTAAATTTCTGTATTTAAATTTACATTTTCCCATACCATATGTGCAACATTTAGTGCAAAATGAATATTCAATTATTTAATTTAAATTTGCCATTTTCTACACTAGTTTTAATATGCAAATTAAAAACACATTTTAAAGCTTTATAAGTTGCAAAATGAAAATGTATTACCCAAATTGATTAGATAGGTTTAACATGTCCAAGCAAAAACTGTAGCAAAATTATCATTTAAATGCTGTTTTTACTAAATGCATTTAGATTTAGGATTAGGGCACTTGGGATTGCATTTTCATTGTGATACCGCATGATAACTTATTCAAAAGTGCCCCTCTCAGACAAATATCAACGATATTGTGCTCAATAAAACAAAATGCATTTGAATTCTAATTAACATGACAGTGTGTACAAAACGGTAACTAATCGCTCAAAAGTCGGAAAATTCCTGTTTATTTTTACATATCTGGGGCGTTGCTATGGGTTGCGTGCATTTTGCTTGACTGACTGATATTCCACAGTCTGTTCAGAAACCTAGGCTCTCGAGCAATATATGTTTCTTTCAGTGAGTGGGTTGATGGAAGGAAAAAAATAAACCAAACAATATTTTAAACTTTTTTTTTTCTGAACAATAATCAAAGCTAGTGTGTCGATTTAATTAAAAATCCATATATTATTTAGAATATTAGATCATTCATCAATGCCTGTTTGTCATGTATAATACACCAACCAATCATGATCTGGCTTAAGTTCAAATTTCATTGGACAATAATGTGAAGTGGAGCGGTCATTTTCGGTTCTTATTCATAAATCCAAAAAATTCATATAATTTTATTTCTGTGATTCAAAGCTGAATTTTCAGCATCATTACTCCAGTCTTCAATGGATGGTTCTTCAGAAATCATTCTAATATGCTGATTTATTATCAATGTTGGAAACAGTTGTGCTGCTTAATGTTTTGCTTTTTATTTTAATTTTATTTATTTATTTTGGAACCTGTGATGCTTTTTTGGGGTTCTTTGATAAATAAAAAATTAAAAATTAAAAAAGAACAGCATTCAAAATAGAGATGTTTTCTAACAATATCTATATTTACTATCACTGTTTCTATCAATTTAACAAATCCTTGCTGAATAAAAACTAATTTCTTTTAAAAAATAAAAAATACTAACCGCAAGCTTTTGAACGGTAGTGTATATTGTTACAAAAGATATATTTTAAATAAATGCAGTTCTTATTTAAAGGTCCCATGGCACGAAAATTTCACTTTATGAGGTTTTTTAACATTAATATGAGTTCCCCTAGCCTGCCTATGGTCCCTCAGTGGCTAGAAATGGCGATAGGTGTAAACCGAGCCCTGGGTATCTTGCTTCGCCTTTGAGATAATGAAAGCTCAGATGACCCAATCTGGAATCTTCCTTTTATGTTGTCATACGGGGAAAGGTTACCTCCCCTTTCTCTGCTTTGCCCGCCCATGAGAAAATGAGCTACTACCGTGCGAGGCGAGTGCAATATTTTTTTTTTTCCTCAAGAGACATCATGGCTTGCAAACGAGCGAAGCATGGCAGTTGCTCAGTGTTTGGATGTACAAATGAACACCAAAGTATTGTTTTAGTTCCTTCATCCGAGCCTATGGCTAGCATTAGCTACATGATAATAACTGTAACAGCATACATAAACAAACCAACTAAAGTACCGTATCCAGACACAATATTTTAAACTAACCATTCGGAGAAGCCCTGCTGTAGCTGCTGAGTTGCAACTTCTTCATCCGGTGCTTCTCCATCCGGATCAGATTCTGGGTCAAACTGAAAAGCTTGAAGGACTGCGTGTCTACAAGCCATTGCAATACATCCACTGTCAACATTAGCGCATGGTAGCGCAAGCTGGTTAAGTTCACACACCAACCCTCCACCTTGCCCCGCCTCTCTCCTCCACATTAGCATTTAAAGCTACAGACACAGAAATGGCACGTCCTAAGGAAAGCTCATTGTGGGACTGGCTTAGATGGTACGCACGTGCCCTGTTCACTCCAAAGGGAAAGGGATGATCACTTCCATTTGGAATGTGACCCGTGAACCGTACGGTTCGGTACGCGTACCGTGCCACCCCAAATGCATATTAAAACTAGTTTGGAAAATGGCGAATTGAATTTGAAAATTTTCATTTTCATTTTGCACTAAATGTTCCGCACATGTATGGGAAAATGTAAATTTAAATACAGAAATACATTTGCAAATTGAATTTTGCTACACACACATGCTTCCATATTAAAGAGGTCCTATTATACTGTTTCATTTTTTTTTAAATTTTAGTCAGTGTGTAGTGTACATGTTTGGGTAAAAAAAAAAACCTTTTCAAGAACTACAATGAATGGCTCGTTTGGACTACAGCATTTTTTTCCAGGTTTTGTGATATCACAAAGAGGCCAATTTGAATATCATTAAAATAATTCCCGCCTACGGAAATTCGAATGGTTGGGGGGTGGGGAGGTCGTGGTTAGAATGCTTGGTTGAGTGCATCAGACAAGACGACGAAGAAGTGCTGCTGTAGCATCAAGTTTTCGCAAGTTATTACACATGCGGCTGAATAATTATGTATGTAAATACGTGTTATAATTATGAAAACGTTCATAATTGCTAACAGTACAATACTGGACAATGATGCAATCTGCAGAATTTACACTTCAATTATGAGACTTAGACAGTGTTTCCCATTCATTGATTTATTTGTGGCGCCTGCCACAATATCAAAACTGACTGCCACAAATAGATTTTCCAAAAGGGTTTGACAAGGGTTTATTCGCTGAATAAACATGAGCACTGCGTGTTTCAAAATGGAAACCCGGTGCAGGTGTTTTTATGTCACTGTATTTCTGAAGGAAACCGACTGTCTTCAGAAAATTTTAGATGTCATTTTCATTTCATCTTGCATGTAATGTCTGATAGAGCAGCTTTTATGAGCGGAGCACTACTTGTGTACAGCGTTACCGGGGAAACCTCGCTCTCTCCCGCTCCAACAGTACATCCAGCTGGCAGAGAATAAATTTGCATATATATGCCGCCACAAATAGAGTGTCTGTGGGAAACACTGGTCTATGGTATAAATAAATTCAACTGTATAACAGTTTCACTGCAATTAATGTTATAATGTTAGAATTAAAGAACAAAAAACATAATACATATTACCGTTGCACTTATCTGTACATAATAAATGCGGTTATTTTTAAGTGGTTGTTGACATCTTATCTAAAACGTGATTTAGCCAAAAAAAACAAAACCGTAACGTTACCACTCTAATATGTCTTGCAATATCCGTGCCTGCAAAGGTTCTGCGCGATCTTCTTGTTCAATATTCTCGGGGTCTGAATCCGACTCAAATTGATATGGCAATATTGACACCACCCTTAACTATAACGGAACAGACGGAACATGCTGCTTTGGCAAGGGGCGGTGCAGTACTGAAACGCTGTCTAAGGAAAAAAGGCATTGTAATAGTGTAAATTATGTGAAAAATAATGCGTTTTTCAAACCACCAAGCATGAGAGCATGTTCTAGTACTCCCCCAAAACAAAATTAAGACTTTGTAAAAGAGCATAATAGGACCCCTTTAAGGCCTTTTCACACTGAGCGCAATGCAAATCGCTGACAAACAGTGCTTTCACACCGAGCGTGAAACGATTGTTCGCCTTCTGCTATTTCACGCCTGCATGCTAGGTGGTACCGACCAACAATGCATTTTTCCTCAGATATGTATCTCGTATATGGATTTCATATCGTCCGCTGCTCAATATACAGCATTAAATAGAGTGGGGGAACTATGATGTCACTTTGTAAGCGAAAACCCAGAAGCTAATCAATTTTAGCACTTCCGGTTCCATCGTCCCAGAGTCAATGGGTTTATTGAATGGGATTTTGGTTAAATCCCATAAATAAGGTCCGTGGTTCACACAAGCTCAAGATACTTTAACGTTTTATTCTACGAAATAAAACACACCAGTTACACCACACTCGTGATTTTTTTTTTTTTTTTTTTTAAGCTGTTACGTTGCTTAAAAAAGACGGTTGCTAACTAGTTGCTAAATGGGACTACATGCGCTGTCGGAGACATTCAGTGTCATCACGCTGAACAGTTTATCAATTTACAGTATTTTCCAGTTGTAGCATAATTTGTAATACAATTTTTGTTCGACAGTGTTTTTTTTTTTTTTTTGCTTTCCCCCGAAATGCGACACATGTCTTCGGATGGAAGATGCTCAATTATTGCTTTCCTACTGATACAGAGGCTCTGGGTTCGTACTATAAGATAAACTCATACTACGATTATTACAGGTAAACACCACATTTAACGGCTTTACTTGGTGAAAGTGAAACTTTAATGATGCATAGTGCTTAAAGCCACGTTAAAATGAAATGTTTACAGCAACATGAAGCTGTTAGAAAGCATAATGACTGAGGATTTCCTAGAAGCAAGGATAAAATAATATTTTGTGTACCCACCCTAACAAAATAATAGCTGATGAATAATAGCTGAATATGGTACTTTGCTCACTAAAATAAGTTTAATCTTACCATATCCAAAAACTCGCTCACTGCTGTTATTTAATGATTAAATATGCGGGTTTTTGATTAAAATATTCATATTAATCAAGGATTTATTCACTTTTAATGCACCTTATTTCGAAATGTACAGAAATACGTGCTTTAAATGTCCTTTGTGTGGCGGAACGCTGAGGGATTAGAGATTTAGCACGACTACACCACCCTGGGTCTAGCCCCAGGACCTATAATAAATAGAATTTAGTTTTAGGCAACACAGGTCAGCTCACAATAAATTGGCAGGAGATGTAGATACAAAAAAAAAATTGTTTTTATTACAATTTAAGAAAAGAGTTTTTTACAAAACAGGGGAAATAAGAGTAATCGCTGAGCACAACAGTTCACATATAACAGACTGAATTCAACACAAAATACAACTATGGATGACCTGGTTCATCAAGGACCTCCAATGATCAAGGTACAGGAGCTGAGGTTTGGCAGCAGGGCATAAGGGCACAATCGGCCAACACAGCAAAACCCCCTCCACTTATACCTGTGACACACACAGACACACACAGACACACACAGACACACACAGACACACAGACACACAGACACACAGACACACAGACACACAGACACACAGACACACAGACACACAGACACACAGACACACAGACACACACACACACACACACACACACACACACTCCAGCCAGCACTCGTGAAAGAAACACCAACACCAGGACTCCACCCCTGCCTTAGGCACTCAGCTCCTGTAACAAGCAGAAATCAGGTTTTACACTTGAACAAACACAGTCACTTTAAATCACAGATGGCTTACAATAAGAAGAGTTGCCCATCCACACAGCTGCCCCACAGATAGACAGCTACAAAGACTTAAATCATCCAGAATAGCTAATACAAACAAAAGATGATGATGATAATAATAATAAATAAATAAATAATATTTTTACAACACAAAACTCAACCAAAGAGCACAAACGTCAGCAAACTCACAACATCTACATGGCAATACAACAATGAAGAACACTTACAAAATAAACTAAAGTAAAAGTACAACAACAAAAAGTAATGGAGCAAAGTCAGATTAAACTCTCACAACAAGCAAACACGGTTCACAATAAAGGCGTCCAATCAGTTACATACAAATCAGGAAAGAGAAAAAAAAAAGTTTATAAATTAAGAAACGTATGCACGTACACACTCTGAGGCTTTAACAACCACAACAAAATGAAGTACAAAACGAATTTAACCAAAACAAAGCAACAGCGTCTCCAGATGATAGTTCCCACGTAGCACCAACAACAGGAAAGCTAAATCACACGTAGCGAAGCCACTAATCTGTCTGCAATGAATTTAAAATTTAGACAGATCAGACAGACCCTCAGTAAATACCAAATAATAATAAAAATCAGAATATCAACTATAATAAATTTAAAATACACATACCGTATGCGTTAGTTCTGAAATCCAATCAGTCAGGCAGACAACCAATATGCTGGGAAGCTGAAAGCTCGTTCAGTCTATCTGGGAGACAGTGGGTTCGACGGAGGGACAGAACACGTTGTAATGTTATGTGAACACCCGTACCCGTCACGCTGAAACTGTCTTGCTAAGACTCTAACTATAAATGAATACAACAAAAAAACACCACTAAAACGCGAATGCATTATTAGATAAAGGACACATCGCGACCAACTCCTTACCTGCAGCGGCACAACCTTAGCCAGATACCAGTCACGGGTTTTCCTTCAACATGCCATTCTATAAGAGAGTACACCAATAAGAGCTTCAGTGTACCACAAACAACACAGCCAACGTTATCCAACATACCTGGATGGCGACTAAATATGATGCAGAAAGCAAGGGGGCGTGACTCATAACCCCATACTACCCCACCCACAGTGGCGGCTGCTGGTCTTTCAAAGAGGGGAAGCTCATTTTCGGCCTACATCATAAAAATTGTCCATTTATTTATACGTAAATCCTGCCCTACTTTCCTTTTCAAGAAAATGGTCTGTGACCCTGTCGTACCAACTAGGCGTCTTTTCCAGTGACGCTGGCCTAGCCTGCTGTATGAATGAATGAATGAACAAACAATCTAAAAAAAAAAAAAGATATTAAACTCGACGGAGGAAATGTGGGAATTAGGTTAAACTGAAACAAGGAATATGGTATATAATAGGGTTGTCACGATACCATAAAAATGTCTTACGATACTATACCAGCTTAATTTATAATTCAATTCTACAAAATGAATCAAAATTTAATAAATAAATAGATGTAAGTGAAAACAGACAATATTATTCTCTAAATACTTAATTAATGTGAATGAATGACTGGCTGTTGTTATCCATGAAATGATCTAAACAAAACTCATCTTGGCACTGCACAGAAGCTGCATGAAGTGACATTTAGATGTGGCATTTATTCATTTAGACTGTATTTATAATTGCATAAATAATGTTATGAGATTAATGTTTTAAATACTAAATTCTGAATATAGAAATATGTTGGAAAATAATATATGCCTACTTTTAAATGGGAAACTTAAAAACGGCCAGCAGGTGGCAGAAGTTCGTGATTGAATCACTGAGTCATTCAAACGATTCTTTCAAAACGGCTGAATCCTTCAGGAGCGAATCAAATGACTGTTTTTATGAATGGCTTCTTAGTGAATCAGTGATTCGCCCAAATCAACGTGGATTTGGATTCGGGCACAAACGAAACAAAAACAGCACTGTCAGGAGCATTTTTTGCTCGCATATCTTGAAATTTCCGAGTTAGCAGCATGTATATTAAAACATAACATTATAAATAAATAAAAAAAATATATATAATGATTGATAAGAACCAAGTGCAAAGCCGCGATGAGACTGAGCTCGAATAGCTTCAGCGTCAGCGACTTTTTATAGATTTTTTTTTTTATAAAATCGCTGTCAATCAAAAGGAGATGCAGACCCTCCAATCATCACGCAGAAGCCCAGACTCCAGGCCAGCCCACTCCTCCATTCACCCCCAGAGACGCTGAGCATCAGTGGGCGGGACATAATCGCAGCATTTACCCAATGACCGTCTAGTTTCGAAGCGCTGAAAAAAAACTGTTCGAAGCAGCCCCATTGAAGTCCATGGACGCTCGGCTTCAACAGAGAAATACACTGACGCTACGGGAATGTATGAGAAGGAAATCGAGTCCGACCTGCTATATGTAGCTGATTCTGAACGAACTCATCTTCAAGATGAACGTGTTCTAACGCATTTTTAGTCAATAAAATGTTAACATAATAGTACATATTTGACCATTAATTTTTTTGACATTATAGGGGAAGCTGGGCTTCCCTTGCAGTCTTAAAGAAATCCCCACTGCCCACCCATGAATTTATAGATCTGCTCACTGTCCGATGATAGGACAACCAGCCAATCAAATTTAAACAGGAAGAGCTTCACTAATCCTGCCAAATTTAGTTAAGGTTATTTAATTTATTCACTGTACTATTTATTACTAATGTCTCATTTCAGTTTTAGTTTGGCTCTAGTTTTGTATTTATTCCAGTTGATATGAAACGGTTCATGTAGCGTGGATTAAAATTCATATACAGAGTAAATCTTAAAAATGTTAAAAATAAAATTGAAAAAGTTGTCGGTATCGTCGTGGTGGTGACGCTGAAGGCGAGCAACCGTGGTGCTGTAGTTCGTTTATAGCCTAATTTTAGCTTTTAAGTTCTGGCACTTTTATTTAGGCTTCAAAAAAGAAGATTATCTTGATGGACAAAACGTGTAAGTTTCATGAACTATGATTGAACACAGAGCTTATTTTTTGCGATTTATCCAAAAGCCTGTGGAAAAATCCTGTTGGCTTTTTGTCGAGGAACCAGTTTCATGCTATCCGCCTACAGAGAGACGTCATAGTTCCTCCACTCTATTAAGATAAACAAAGTTTGGTTCTACACCAGAAACACAAACTTAATAATAACTTCCAATTGTGATCTATAGTTGATTTTAATTCTATAAGCAGAAACATGCACTCTTTGTATGTTTAATAATGCTACACTGCTAATATTTGTCATAAACATCTTTTATTGCTATAAAAATACCACGAGCTGTATACAAAACACATACAGAAAATATATCGTCATAATCATGTCAATTTGCTTTCATATTTCATGTGTAGAAATATTTCACTCGTTTTTTTTAAATACGGGAGATCTAGAGAGTTAATGCGCTCTCATAACACTTGCACACGTGGAAGAAAATGGACACATCACATAATTCAGTTGAGAATTAATAGTAATTTTATTAAGAACATGTGAGAATAAATCTGTTCTCAGATACCAAAGATAACAAGAACTCAGCATCCACTCTCTTCTCTCTCGGAATCACTTGGAATACTCTTCTTCGGTGTTTGTTTACACTGGTTTTCGAAGCAGCACCACCACTCTCACCCTTTTGTGCAACAGCAGCTGCTCCAGTCACATGATCTTGGCTCAAATCTTATTGGACAGCCCATACTTTCACTTTGTAAAACTGAAAAGATTCGTTGGACTGGTGCGAAAAATTAGCATTTTTGGTTCGCAAATATTCACGCTCTGTGTGGAAGCATCCATAGAAATCTATTGTTTTATTCCAGCGTGTCATCGCATGCGATATTCATTTCGCTTTTTCGCAATCAGTGTGGAAAGGCCTTTATTCAGTATAAGCATTTTGAGTTAAAATCAGATTAAGAATTCTGAATTTGAAACAAATCAGAATTAGTGATGTAAATAACTGTCACCGGCATAAAGATGTACAGAACAATTTAGTCACATTTGAGGTAAATTAAAAGTTAATGAAAATAGAAAAAAGTTGTGGTCCCAGGGTAGAACCTTGAGGAAAAACCTTAAACCAAACCAAAAAGAAGAGCATTTTTAGTTAAACCAAGAGAATACAGTTTATCAAGAAGGTGGTGATTGACCATATCAAAAGCCTTAGAAATGTCGATGAAAAAGGCACCTGTGGAATCATTCGTGAATTTTAAAATAGCAGTTGTAGTGGAAAAGTTAGGTCTGAAACCAGACTGAAATGGAGAGAGAATACTTGAGTTAATATACTCATTATACAATGACAATTGATTAAAAATAAGTTTCTCAAAAAACTTTGTAATGGAACAAATAATAGAAATTGGATGATAGGTATGTACATCAAATAATTATCACAAAAAAGCAGTAACTCTTGCACATTTCCATATAGAGTGAACAGAACAAGTAGACGGAGACAAATTAAATAAATCAGCAAGAGCATACATTAATACATGGGCAACAGATTTAACAAATTTAGCTTTCAAGCCATCAGGACCAGCACTACTATTTGTGTGTATAGTGTGTTTATTTTGTGTGCATTGCATGATATTTATACATTGTATTGAGTGTTGTGTCTATGTTTTAGCCATTGATACGCTGCAGTCTGCCTTGTCGAGATTTGGTGGATGAAGCAAAGAAGTTTCATCTCCGGCCAGAGTTACGCAGCGAGATGCAGAGTCCTCGAACCCAAGCAAGACTCGGTCTGATGCCTCTGTGTGTTTTCAGTATTTAGGCCTCAAATTGATCCTCAGTGTATATATAAATCATTATGTCAGTTCACTCTTTTGCTGAATTAGTTTTGTGTGTCTTAACATGTTCTTGATCTTCTTGTGAAGCCTTGTGTAACTACTTTTTGACATTGGAATGGGTTTTAGGTGCCAAAGAGGTTCTCTTGGTAATTGGAGGATTTGGCAGCCAACAATCACCCATTGACGTTGTTGAGAAGTATGATCCAAAAACCAGAGAGTGGAGCTTTCTTCCTGTAAGTTATATGTTGTCCATTGATTAAAAACATTTGCACAATATCAGTGAGCAACAGTGCCACCGAAGCAGACTGTCTGTCTGTAGAATTATTTTTTTTAAGATGTTAATGTGATAAAGTGTAATGCTGTATGAATTTTGACGGTAATTTGACCAGCAGTTTATTTGTCTCAAAACATATTTGCATTCCAGAACATTGCAAGGAAGCGACGTTATGTTGCCACCGTCGCCCTGAATGATCGTGTCTATGTTATCGGTGGATACGATGGCCGATCACGCTTGAGTTCAGTTGAGTGTTTAGACTACACAGCAGATGAAGATGGAGTCTGGTACTCTGTTGCCACAATGAATGTACGCCGAGGCCTTGCAGGAGCTACAACTCTTGGAGGTATCTATTCAGAATGATGACATGATGCTGATTGTTTTCGCACATTTGTAGAGTTCTCGTAGTTTCTTTTGGATTCTGGGTCAAGGCGGTTTGCGTTTATGAAGACGTTTAGGCACATGAGCTTTGAATAAAGCAGTACAGTTCACACAAGCCTGAAACTGAATCTGCCAACCAAACGAGTTCAGTGAGTCTGAATTATGTGGGTTTGCTGGATGTACAGCAGGATGATTTTCTTCAAATAATGTTCTTAGGCTACATCGCCTGAAGCACTTCTCTTTGGCAAGTCGGTTGAGCAAACCAGATTTGTGTCAGTCTAAATGTTATTTTCAGAACCAGTCATGCTTAGACTGATTATTATTTTTTTCCTTTTACAGATATGATCTATGTTGCGGGTGGATTTGATGGTAGTAGACGTCACACCAGCATGGAGCGTTATGACCCCAATATTGACCAGTGGAGCATGCTGGGAGATATGCAGACTGCCAGGGAGGGAGCAGGACTTGTTGTAGCCAGTGGACTCATTTACTGTTTAGGTAATGTTTTGTTTGTTGTAGAAGATAAATGACTGGAAGTCTGTGGCAATTTCTTTTGGTGGTCTTGTGCTGAGAATCCAGAAATACAGTTGCTCATAACTAGCGTACATAATGGCAGGGACTCAGAAGGGCTTGGTACAGACAAGTTCAGATAGACATGTAGCTTTTTAGACATGGTAAACATGTGTTGTGTTGTGGATTCAGGTGGTTATGATGGTCTGAACATCCTGAATTCTGTAGAGCGGTATGACCCTCACACAGGACACTGGACCAGTGTCACTCCCATGGCCAACAAGCGCTCAGGTACACTCACAGGAGAATCCTTTTTAACATGTTAAAGGGATAGTTCACCCAAAATGAAAATGACTTCATGATTTACTCACCCTCAAACCATTCTAGGTGTATATGACTTTCTTCTTTCAGAAGAATACAATCAGAGTTATATTAAAAAATGTCCTGGCTCTTTCAAGCTTTATAATGGCAGTGAATGGTGGTTGAGAATTTGTAGCAAAGTAAAGTGTATCCATTCATTGTAAAAAGTGTTCCACACACCTCTAGGGGGGTTAATAAAGGCCTTCTGGAGCAAAGCGATGCATTTGTGTCAAAAAATATCCATATTTAACTTTATAAACCATACTTTCTAGCTTCTACTAACTGTCATATGCGCATTCACGAGAGAGAGGCATTAAAAAATGCTAGTCTCACAAAAAAGGCTTTTATTAGAAGAAAGTCATATACATCTAGGATGGCTTGAGGGTGAGTAAATCATGGGGTAGCTAATCTAAACTATCGCTTTAACACATTATCATATTCTATAACAGGAACTAAGAAATGTTTAAGTGAATAAAAACATTTCAACATATCGCATGTTGCATACACTACTATTCAAACTTTTGGGGTCAGTAAGATTTATGTTTTTGAAAGAAGTCTCTTATGTTCACCAAGGCTGGATTGATTTGATCAAACCCAGTAAAAATAATATTGTAAAATGATGTATGGAAGAGACAATAAAAAAACTTTTGCCCTACATAAACTTTTTTTTATTATTGAGATCAAACGATAATTTGCAGATCTACACTGCTACATACTGTGACTGCATTCATCTACAGGGGCTGGTGTGGCTTTGTTGAATGATCACATATATGTTGTCGGAGGGTTTGACGGCACGGCCCACCTGTCTTCTGTAGAGGTGTACAACATCCGCACAGACTACTGGACCACTGTGGCCAATATGACCACACCACGCTGCTACGTAGGAGCCACAGTCCTGAGGGGCCGCCTTTATGCCATTGCAGGGTAAGATGTCAATATAGCATGGTAGACTCCTCTCTATTGGGTCTTTGTCTTTGTTACTACCAGAAAATAAATGAACGTCTTAATATTTTGCTTTGATATTGCATCTGTGTTCTTTCTGCAGATATGATGGGAACTCGCTGCTCAGCAGCATTGAATGTTACGACCCTGTGATTGACAGCTGGGAGGTGGTGACTTCAATGGCAACACAACGCTGTGACGCTGGAGTCTGTGTGCTCAGAGAAAAATGAGAAGAGATTTGATTCTGACATAGAGGCGCTTTTTATATCTGGACGCTGGAATCTGCATTCTACTGCTCAGCGGAGCATCAGATCCAATTACCAGCCTTTTTATGACTCTTTCCTCTTTTTGGATTCAAGTTTTGTTGCCATCTGAGATCTCAGTCCTTGTTTTCCCTTAATGAGGGACAAAACACTAACTTTATGATACAGTCAACATGTGTGTTTCGCCACCATGTTTTTGTCCTCTTCAAACAGACTCCGTGATCTTTGGTTCCCTGTGAGATTCACTTAGTTGGGTCATTTAAAGTGCAATATAATAATCTACTGGTGTCAAAATGTCTCTGAGAAGAGACAAGTGTGTGTATGCCTTACTGCCCAAGTGACTGAATCCTTCCTGAAGAAGTGAACATTGCCGGTTTTAACTGGATATGACAACAGAGGTGCTTTGTGTAATCTGTGTCAATCCTGTCTTTGATGTCCGTTTTGACATAGTCATCGTCATATCTGGTTGCTGGGCCTCCTCTCATTGACTCGACCCTTTATATATGTGCCTAAAGCACCAGGGATTTTTCCATCATCGTGTACAGAACCATCAGTGAGAAATCATGAAGCCAGTGTGCTGGTGTTTTAAATGTTTAATAGTGTGAATCTGAATGCACAGGTGAATTTAGCTGTGCGCTCTCAGTGAAACTGCGTCATTAAATTCTGGAAACTGACCCATTAATATGAATGAAGGATGACTTGCATGGTGGATGTTCTGCAGTATATCATTGATGTGGTATGCAGTTTTAATAGTGTGACTTCATGATAAAGACAATAAAGGAAAAGTCTGTTTATCATGTAACACAATTGAGGTTTCACGTCATCTGCTTACCTGTGAGAAGATTTATTGCTGCACATCCTCCGCCAAAATTGCAAAAATATTTCAGTTGTATTTTGCTGTTAATTCATACAGCATTTAAAGACCCATCAAAATAGTTTGATTTGTTTTTGTTTTTTTATGTGCTGACGACGACATTTCGACGATAATGGAAAATTTGGGATGGTATGCATTCATAACTGGGTAACTCATACCACTCGAGGCAACATGGAAGTAGCGTAAACAAAGAAAATTAATTATTTTGTTAACAGTAAACCCCCCAAAACCACTGATTTTAAAATGATGAAAAATATATATTTTTAAGACTTATTCATACATTGTATCACTGCCTTTTTTACTTTAAGCAAACCATAAAAGTTGAGTGATTAACTTCATAGTTTATTTGTTGCATGTATCACGGTTTGTGTGGATTGCTAGTGACGTCGCAGGCAGCGAAGAGTGCAAGTAACGATTGCAAATGACTTCGTAATTTAGTTTCTTTTTTCTTGTCTACACCACCTGGCTGCTTGTGTAAAATGTTGAGAGATTCAATTTAAAAAGTACTTAATAAATAAAATAAAAAACAAAAAAGACTGCAAGTGACGTCACTTGCGGAAGTGCAGGCGCCTGAGAATGGAAGTCTGAAATGTAAGTGCGTACCAGATCCTTCTCACAAAAGAGGAAATTTGAACTTTCCAAGGAAACCTGCACCTCTCGTGAAGAAGAAAGACAATAATATATGAATAATTCATTCTCCGATAACCCATTTTCTTCTCAGGGGAAAGGAAAAGGCGGAGTCATGGCAAAACATTTGTTCTCGAGAACGGTTGGAAGTGTTGCAATACTTTCAAATCTAAAGATGAGTGTTTGGTTACACCAATCGTAGGGCGAGGAGGGCGCTGATGCTGCCGCTGACCAATCGCGCTCTGCAGCGGGCGGTGTGAGAGCGCACGCGGTTATATAGATGAACTGCGCACCATCGGACCCTCATTGCTGTGTTGAGAGAGATACGTTACGCGTCTGCACTCAACGGAGCTCAAAAACGACTTTTGTTGCTTTTGCACCGAAATACTTGAACGTTTTCTCAAAAACTTGATTCCACGAAGAATAAGTCAAAATGGTAAGTACGATTCTAATCTCTAAAATATAAATACTATACAGATTTAGTAGTGAAAGTCGTGGTAAGACGTGGTCTTTCCCACCAAAACAACGAGCTATTTTTGAAGTTGCACTTTATTTAATTGTCTTTAATTTAGTAAGTTGTGTGGTAGCAGTTAAAGCATCTTAAAGGGCCAGTTGACTTAAACGTAACAGTTCTGTCATTCAGTGTGACTTTGGCTCTTACGTGGACTATGAAATGGCATTTTTGGAAAGACTGACATCATTCACGTTCAAAAAGATGCAAGTGAAACTGCCAAACCTGTAACGATCTTACAGGCCTGAAATAACATGAGGGTGATTTTAGGTTTTGGATGAACTATCCCTTTAAAGACATCGAAGCTACAAAAATTACTTGAGTCACATTATGAATCAATTTTACATAACTGTAAATGTCATTTTATCTCCCTATCTCTTCCTTGACTTCGTTTTCACCTGAAATATTTCGTGTGCGCAATGCAGGAAGTATGACGCACGTTGTAATCGATCTTTGAAAGCGAATATTATTTGTTTCCTCCCCCGGCCGGTATGTATGACTGGATCGTAATATGATATATAACTCAGAAACTGGATTGAGGAATTCGTGGAATCCCACCGCAGAGGCCACTCACGCGCAGTCCGGTGAGAGCGCGAGGCTGGGGGATGGGAGTCTGCTGACTGCTTTTGCTCCAAATTCTACAGACTTTTACCCCTCAAGATACACTTGTAGCGGTCATTCTATTAAAGTACCGTTACTCGTTTTGATCGTTGCTTTGATGCTGGCGGCTGAATAATAGTTCTCTTGTTCCTCTATTGTGCAATATTTCAGATTACTGGCTCCTTCCTGTCGCCCATTTTGCGATAAAGCTCGAGAGATCAGAGAATGTGCACTCTTGAGTCACTTTACTACTTTTAACCTTAACCTGAAACATTCTTATTTGAATATGCTTTAGATACCATCTTTTCACCTGGAGACTTAAGGATAGTTCACCCAAAATTGATAATTCTGTCATTTTGTTGTTCAAAAACTGTTGTATTTTTCTTACTGTAATGGGGATATTAGGCAAAATTGACAGTTTTAGTCACCTTGCGAGTAATTGAATCCTTTTCCCCTCTATACAAATGATGTGAATGGTGACTGAAGCTGTCAATCTAACATCTTTTTTTGTTCCACTGAAAAAGTCACATGGGTTTGGAACATTCCTGAAGCATTCTTTTGTGCAAATGATTTCTGAGAGAGATTTACTGGATCTTAGTCGTGTATTCCTTGGTCCTCGGATCAGACCAAATAATGATTAATTAAATCACTAAATACAAGAATCTCCTCTTTTCCAGGTTTAGTGCAGTTTAGTCTGACCTTTCAACTCCACTTAGTGTTTGAACTGTAATTATAGTTTCAAGTTCAGCTGCATGAGGAAGTTAGGACTTAAATTAGAATTTCAGCTTGCAAGGTTCAAAGGTGGATGTTGCCAATATTCAGCTGACTCAGACTTGACACATACTATTCACATTTTTTAATTTATTAGCTGCCTGGCAAAAGTGTAACTGCTTGGGACACAAACACATTTTACATTAGGTTTTAAAGTAAATATATAAAATACTTTAAACATTGAGAAAGTGTAGCCGTCATGTACAAAGATGACTGGATTTGTGCCTGGAGTAAGCAGTTGGTTGGCAGCCATTTAAAGCCTCTTTTTCTTTGTGCAGCGTGAGTGTATCTCCATGCATGTGGGCCAGGCCGGCGTACAGATTGGCAATGCATGCTGGGAGTTGTATTGCCTGGAGCATGGCATCCAGCCTGATGGCAATTTCCCTAGTGATAAGATCGCTGGTGGAGTAGACGACTCCTTCAGCACTTTCTTCAGTGAGACTGGCTCTGGAAAGCATGTGCCACGAGCTGTGTTCGTGGATCTGGAGCCATCAGTCATTGGTGAGGCCTTTTGTTCATTTATTAATCAAAAAAAAAAATTACAATTGAACTATCAATCATCATAAAACCAAGCTTCAGTGTTTTATTACACCTGAAATGTTGAAATTAATGTGTGTGTTATGTCCAACATCCAGAGTAGTTGTAAATGTAAGGTAAAGTGTAAATGGCTGGTTTTATGTTTTAAAGGGCTGAATGTCAAAAAGAAATCTAAAATGTATCTTATGTTTCAGATGAGGTAAGGTCTGGAACCTACAGACAGCTGTTTCACCCAGAGCAGCTCATCTCTGGGAAAGAAGATGCAGCCAACAATTACGCCCGTGGCCATTATACCGTTGGCAAGGAGATTATTGATATCGTGCTGGAGCGCGTCCGCAAACTGGTATGAATTATGATTGAGCTACAGAGAAATGCAAAGTAGTAATGCACTCATAAGACTATACAAGTATACATGTTATGGCCCTTTTCTCAACTTCCTTAAAAGTGACAAACAAATAAAACGTACGCAAAATCTTTTAAAATGCTACTAGTGAACTTTATATTTTGATCTTCACTAATGCATTTAATTTAGTTAAAAGTAATCTGAATGTAACAATGGGAAATGAGTGTGCACAATTAAACAAATACAAACAAAAAACTAATATTGACTGATAACTGATAAAATACCAGCTGATATTATAAAATAAATTTAGTCACTGTGTCGTATGTTCTCTTAACAAAAGGAAGTAAAATACATTGTAAAAATAATTTCTGAGAGCTACTGGGAAATGCAAAGTATGGATGCACTTGTAAACGCATAATATTATTCATATGTATTTGCATACACACACATGCATATCCCCACACACTTTTTTTTATTTTTTTTCTCCCTTTCCCTCTTAAAATTTCCCCCTCATGTCCCAAACCGGTATGACTTTCTTCTGTGGTACATAAAAGATTTTAAAGCATATTGGCAAACAAATCATTTTGTTACTGTTGACTTGAACAGAACCATGGATACATTTGAAATATTTTGTTCCACAAAGAAAAAGTCCTACAGGTTTAGAACAAGGGTAAGGGTGAGTAAATGACAATTTTAAATTAAATTAAAATTGTGCCGCTTTGACCAATACATCTGATAACAAGTTTATTTTGTTGTTTCCCCCCCCCACCCAGTCAGACCAGTGCACTGGTCTCCAGGGTTTCCTTATTTTCCACAGTTTTGGTGGAGGCACTGGCTCTGGTTTCACATCCCTGCTGATGGAGCGTCTCTCAGTCGACTACGGCAAGAAATCCAAGCTCGAGTTTGCCATTTATCCCGCTCCTCAGGTCTCCACTGCTGTGGTCGAGCCATACAACTCCATCCTAACCACCCACACCACCCTAGAGCACTCTGACTGCGCCTTCATGGTAGATAACGAGGCCATCTACGACATCTGCCGCAGAAATCTCGACATCGAGCGTCCCTCCTACACCAACCTCAACCGTCTCATCGGCCAGATCGTGTCCTCCATCACCGCTTCCCTGCGCTTTGATGGCGCCCTCAATGTCGATCTGACCGAGTTCCAGACCAACTTGGTCCCATATCCCAGAATCCACTTCCCCCTGGTCACATACTCCCCCATCATCTCTGCTGAAAAGGCTTACCATGAGCAGCTGTCTGTGTCTGAGATCACCAGCGCCTGCTTTGAGCCATCCAATCAGATGGTGAAGTGTGACCCCCGGCATGGGAAGTACATGGCCTGCTGTATGCTGTATCGTGGTGATGTCGTACCCAAAGATGTGAATGCTGCTATTGCCAACATTAAGACCAAACGCTCCATCCAGTTTGTTGACTGGTGCCCAACTGGATTCAAGGTAGGAAAGACTGACGAGACAACATTTTAAATGTTCTTTCTTCAAACTTTATTAAATTAACAATGTCTCCTCTTTCTCAACAGGTTGGCATCAATTACCAGCCACCTACAGCAGTCCCTGGTGGAGACTTGGCCAAGGTACAGAGAGCTGTGTGCATGCTGAGCAACACCACAGCTATTGCCGAGGCCTGGGCTCGTCTGGACCACAAGTTCGATCTGATGTACGCCAAGCGTGCCTTCGTTCACTGGTATGTCGGAGAAGGAATGGAAGAAGGAGAGTTCTCCGAGGCCAGAGAGGATCTTGCTGCACTGGAGAAAGATTATGAGGAGGTTGGCGCAGAGTCTGTGGAGGATGAGGAGGAGGGAGAGGAGTATTAAAGATGCTCAGACGAGACACTGGTCCTACTTCAGCACTTACAGCAGTGTTTGCCTGTCCATTTCCAAGCTGCATTATGAATGCCCGATGATGGGAAACCAAGCCCTGATGTGTGTTTGTAAATGTTCTGTTGTTTCGTTCTTCTATACCTCTATTCTGTATGATTTCAAAGAAACAAGTTGCCAAAGGCATTTATGTCTGTGAACACTTTTCAGTTTGTAAGCTGTCTTTGTCTCACTCATGTTGTAAGTGACTGATACAGTTTCAAAATAAACTGTCAAATGTGTCTGTTGATTTTTGTATGTGTATTGATTCCCTAAATGCATGAACTTATTAGTGATGTGATGCTTTAGCCTTTGATGACTCAAATTTATGATTGAATCGATTATACGTTAATCGTGACCAGGCTGGTGGACTTGTTAATCTCTTATTAGATGAAAGTATAAAGTAATCAAAATAATGACTATAGGGGGTGATTTCTTGGGGCTCTTTACTTGCAAAAGACCATTTACTATATGATTCTTTATTCTGTGCAAAACACTTCATAACTGTTAGAAAGTTCAATGTTTTATCCGCTTACACATTTCAGATTTTTTTTTTTTTTAACTTAAAAACCGTTTTGTTTATGATTTCATATGTAGCATGCAAAAATCAGAATACTAGGCTGCTTTGAATGGGAGGAAATAGGGACAAAGTATTTTCTCCCAGAGTTGTGTAATTTCAGCATCTACCAGCAGGGGCGAAGTGGACCATGTTTCTGAAGTATTTGCAGCTTTTGGCTCAAGCCATATAGGCTACTATCAAGTGGCCACAGGCATTTCGTTTTCTCCCGCTGAAAAGCAACCCTAAAGCACTGACATTTCATGACCGCACAAATATAATATGCTGTTTTAGTTGGGAGACCGAACAAAGTTAATATTTATTATTAAGCAATTCAACAGGTGTACTAGTTAAAGTATTTAGTGTGACCTCTCATATTTCAACACATTGCACATTCTAGATTATCAAACAAAAAAAACAAAAAAATCTAAATAATAGTTCTTCCACAGGTGGTCAACCTGCAATACAATAATTGTATTGTTTCACCTCAACCATTTTTTTGTGGACATTTCCCCCCTCCCACATCAAAATACATTAAGTAAAATTAAGATGTAATGTACAGTGACTCCGTACATCACTGATTATTTTAATGACTTTGCGATGAAAGCATCATGGTCCAGACTCGAAATGCAATACTCAAGTTTTTTTTCAAATAAAACAGTCACTTTCATTCCATTTCAACAAGGTCCATTCATGTTAATCTAAACATGATAATCTTACATGTAAAACAATAAACTTGCTGAATCTCAGTCTCATACGTGGCTTTGTTATTTATATATTGAAATACAACAATAATTACAACGTTAACTTTAACATAAGTGAGATGCTACTAGATTTGCCTTTATTTCAAAACACAAAAGTAGACCACTATTTAAAGCGCTTTACTAAAAACGCCCCTCCCCCGCGCAATTCGTCACGCTCTATATGCAAGTCGTCCAATCAGCAGCCGCAGTGAGTCTATTTAAAGAAGAAGTCCCGGCCACTATCAGCTGTCACCTGAAGGTATCCGTACGCGGAGGTAAACACTGGGGCGGAGCGAGGCGGTTGACGGCTTCGAGCGCATGCTCTCGGCAGAAGTGTATGTAAAGATACACTGAACTCATAAAGTTTACAAATGAACAGTGAACCGTGTGGAACACACGTAGTCTTTCTGTTAAGTTTTAACGTAAACGTACAACTGGACAGTGCCTTTTAATTTGTAAAGCCTTGCTACTGCTTCTACTGTGGGCCCTATTTGTGCATAGGCACATGGAACATGAACTTGACAAAAATGTACTTCCTTGAATAAAAAAGATGCTAAAAAGATTTGTGTTTCATTTGAAATAACACCTCGTTATAGAGTAAACCGTAAATTACTGTATAGTTCGAACTTTTCTTTGAATGCGACGTAAATGTGATGAGTATGTTCGTTTGTTTCTTGAGCATGGATGGCGTCTGAGATCATGTAAACGAATAACGGATTTCCGAGTTTTAGTCGTTACGCATACAGAAGACAAACGGTTTAAATAATTCAACAATAAACGGTAAATATCACGGCCGAACTGTCCCTTTAAAGTGATTCTTCAAAGCTACAAATGAGTGGACACGCTCGCTTTGTCTCTAGATTTTTGAGCGGATGTGCTCTCAGCCTAAGAGCAGTCACATCACGGTGAGTGTGTGTATGTGCGCGTGTGTGTGTTGATTGTTCGTGTTGTTCAAGTGTTCGCCGGACTGGGGGAGTAAGGACGGACAGACCGTGTTGCAGATCCCAGGAAGTTCTGTCCCCGCTTCGCTGAGCGACTCGATTCTGCTCCGGAACCGGACCTGCAGGATGACCCAGCGGGGCCCGGCCGAGTTTACCCCACCGCCCGAGTGTCCGGTGTTCGAGCCCAGCTTGGAGGAATTTGCAGACCCGTTTGCGTTTATCAATAAAATCCGACCCATCGCCGAGAAAACCGGGATCTGCAAGGTTCGACCGCCGCCGGTGAGTGCTGTCCGGACGGTCTGAAGCGGACCGGCTGAACCGGGCCGGATCTGCGGAGTGATTCTGAGTTCGGTTTAAAGGGAAATGTCTCAACATGGCGGCGCAGTGACAGCACTGCCGAACCGCTTTGTGTGTAGCTATAGGCATCATATCAGTTGAATTTCCGAAGCTTTGCCGGGTCTGTGCCCGACCTGCGGACCCGCCTGACCCGGATTTCTGACCCATGAGCGCAATAACGTCGCCCAGGATCCGCAAACGTCGCGGATGTGTTAATATTATACAGGAAAATGTCTCTTTATGGTCGCCGAGCGTGTAGTTTACGGCCTGGCTCGGTTCTAGTGCTGGATTAAACGTCACGTTTACCTTTAGTTTGCTGATTGTCAGTGTTTATCGTTGGTATACAATATTGTTCATCTTTTTAGATTTTTATTATGTATATTGAGTTATTAGTGCTGGTGTATTTGCTTCTGCATCTTTAGTGACATTGACGAACAGAAACCCCCATCATTACCTCATCATTTAACTAAAAAGGCTTTTAATGAGTTCCGTGTACTTTTAATGAGAATTTAATGTCGACAGATAGACAAAAACAATCAAGAGACCAGGAGATACCTGCCAATGCGGAAATAAACGTTTCCTTTCATTTTCACCATTGCACATTGACTATTCACACACATTCATATATTGAGTTTTGTTTGTTATTTTTAATTGCATTATTATCTTAATGAGAAGATTATGTTAATATAAACTAGTTATACCATTAGTTATATAATCTATTCTGGTAACAACGAATCCATTCTGTTACAAAAGTGGTTGTGTGCGGATTAGAGAATAATGCAATTAATTAATTACCGTTTATACCTAGCAACTGAATATAGTTCACATATTAGCAAAAGGATCCGGTCTTAATCTGAATCCGAACTCCTAACTCCCGAACCTGTCTAAACCAGTTTGAAGGGTTTCAGTGGTTCTGATGGCGTCTTTATGTTTTATAGGTTATGTGAGTGAACATTAGACGAGCCCAGGGCCACGAATATTATAATTTATTCATCTCTAAAGATGGTTTTGTGTGTCTGAGAGACCGTATATGTAATTTACAATAATAATAATTATTATTTTTTTATAGACATTTAAACACATTTTTATGTTTATAGCCATATTTAGGTTTCATGTAATTTTAAATGCTATTTATTTATTTATTTATTGACAATTCTCGCTCCGTCTGTTGCGTCCGTGACGCGCTCTGGATCGAACCTGCTGGTTCTGATTCTGGTTCCGGGTTTGATGTGAATTCGAGTTCTGATATGAATCTATTAAACTCGCAGCTACGTGACGCGATTCACGCACGAGGTGGCAGTTGAGAGAAAGCGTAATTACATTAAACAAGCGATGATTAACTGGCAAAATATGTCAAGCATCATTATAGGACGACGGCTTCGTATCAGTGACGATATTAATATATGTGTTTTGGTAGGGTTTGTAATCTCACAAGGGTTTTAAAGCTGAGAATGTTTTCCAAATGGCCTCTTGCTTTCCAACACCATCATAGACGCGCAATGGATTCTGACACGTTTTAAAACATTTGGACCGTGTGAAGTGATTCACAGGCTCGGTTCGGCTCATAAACTGGTCCCGAACCCCATGGATTGATGGATAGATGAAGTCCTCGGGCCGGGCGCGTCCTCCATGTTGCGAGCTATGGAGTGAATGAACCATCTGGCCATTTTGTGTCTTTCTCTAACTATGCTGCCTGAACAGCAAACAAGGAAATAATGTGGTAAACGGGTTTAATATGCACAGAATTTACCTTCATTTTCTTGACTATGTGTAGCTGAGGTAATAGATACGGATTATGGTGAATATTGTTCGTATGTAGGGCACAAATCTGTATGATCTTATGCACAGTGGTTTATTGTACAGACTCACAATTGGTGTGCCTTTAGATATGCAACACAATTTATGTTATGAGGCAAGATTTTTTTTAGTTATGAATAAAACATATTTTATGTGCTGATTACATAATTACAGAAGTATTATAAATGTATGAAAGCAAACATATCTACACTTTGAATTCTGAGGCTTAAATGTGAGGTTTTGCAGCTCATTTTGATTGTGATAATTGTATCCTGAGCTGACTTTTTTTTTTTTTTGGCTAAGAAAGGGTAACACTTTATTGATCCCAAGAGGGTAATGTCTGGTCTCGGTAATCAAATTGTTAATTACATAGCGTGTATCTGGAGACATGATTGCATATGTGTTGCTGTTTTTCTGAATGCAGTTAACTTGTAAGCATGTGGTTATGGGAGGCAGGAGACAAAGAAAATGTTAAACGTGGACTGAAAAGGTTTTATATAGGTGACTAGGCCGAGCAAAAACCACAGTTCCACCGTTTAGCAATCTACAGCAGGTTGCGTGTGAGTGATGTGCTGTTTTTAGTTCACATTTAGCCACTGTTAAGCAGACACACATTCACAAGATTCTAGACCACAAACCACAAAGTTCCAGTCACATTTGAACATGGTTGTCTATCAGATCCTTTCAATTAAATTTATGAATTCAAAGAAAACATTTAATGAGTAAGAAGTAGCCTAATATAATCTGAATAAAATGGCTCGGGCAACATGTATTGTGGCAACAATGTGTATTTACTTGCTGTTTGTGTAGATAATTTTGTGTGTCCGTTTAAATTATCGGTGTCCAGTACCCTCAGTATGAAAGTCTTATCTGTAAACGTGAAAAACAGTCACCACCTAATCAAAGGCTCCATGTTTTTGTGTGCATGCTAACACATTGTTGATGAATTCACATGTCAGAAATCTGCAAAGCCTAATGAATTTAGAAAATCGGAAAGCTAAAGATGAAAATGTTGTCTTTCATAATGTTTTGACCATGTTTGTGTTTCTGACCCAGTAATAATGAGTTGGAGGCTCAACTCAAGGACACATGCTGTTTAGATTTGCAGTTGATGGGGTTGAAGTTTGTTTTTGTGAAAATTTTAGCTTTGCTAAAAATATATGTAGAATGCACTGGGCTGTACAACTGGTTCATTGACCCCTATTGGATGTCACAGCTTAATTTTGCTGCACAATTATGAAATTGCATATTGAAGTTAAATATACTCAGAAATAAAGCCATTTAAAATATCAAAATAAGAAAGCAAGAGAAATGTAAGTCCACTAATTTTATGTTTACTTTGTGTGTGTGTGTGCGCGTTTAGGATTGGCAGCCTCCATTTGCATGTGACGTTGACAGACTTCATTTTACTCCACGAATCCAGAGACTCAACGAGCTTGAGGTAATTTTACAGTTTTGCTTTGAGCTAGAAACTAGTTTGCACAAACTTGCCTATATTTATGAGCGCCCAATATTTTAAAATATCTCCACAAATATAGTGAGACATGCTGAAAACTAACTTGCGAGGTCATCTGATGTGCCCACTGTTTGGAGAAACTCATGAATCTGTCAAATCATCTATTGATATCAACAGGTTTGTCACAGGGTTAAGTTTAGGGTCAGGGTTTAGCAAATATCATCACCTCCATTGAAAAACCATTGTGTGTATGAGATAATATAGTAAAACCGAAGGGTGCGTGTTTGTGCATCGTAAGGTCAATGGTCATCGTCTTGTCAGCAGAATTTGGGTCTTGGAAAAAAAACATCATGTCTAAGATGCTTAATAATTAACATGCACCATTCACAATATTGTTGAATTTTTTTTTTTCTCTTTTTCTTGGCTCTTCCATCACCCTCTCCCCTTTCTCACAGGCTCAAACCAGAGTTAAGCTCAACTTCTTGGACCAGATTGCCAAGTTTTGGGAACTACAAGGATGCACACTCAAAATTCCACATGTGGAGCGGAAGATCCTCGATCTGTACCAGCTCAACAAAGTGAGTGAGTCTGTCATTCAGGCTTCTTTATCCAACTATATAAGACAATATGTCTAATCAATAATGATTCTGTTCAATATTGTTAGTTGAAACCTGTTACTCATCTCTGTATGAGTCAGAGTAATTCATGTAACCGCTGAGTTCTTTATTATTGACCAAGTAAAACAAAAGCATTGAATGTTTATTATCTTTTTGCAAGATAAAGTCCAACACTTTCTTTTTCAATCTGCCAGTTGGTTGCAGAGGAGGGTGGATTCGATTTAGTTTGTAGAGAGAGGAGATGGACGAAGATTGCGATGACAATGGGGTTTGCCCCAGGCAAAGCTGTGGGGTCCCACCTGAGAGCCCATTACGAGAGGATCCTGTATCCGTACAACCTCTTCCAGTCTGGGACAAACCTGCTGGTGAGTTTAACATATAAACACATCGGATCAATATATCTCACACACACACTCTGCTTAAAGCTTTCTGCAGTCATGCAGGAGTTTTGGGTTAGGAGTCCGGTTACAGCTAGTCTGCAGTGTTAAAGCTGGGCTTTTAGGGTTAGCGGTATTAGTTTCCATATTAAGGTCTGATTGAGTATGCTGTGCTTATGAATGCAATATGTGGTTAAGTGTGTTTTATTGAGTTTTAGCTGCTTGTTTTCTGTATTGTGTGCCAATCTTCCTAGTGTTATTGCTCTTTGTGCCACAGCCTCTGCTAAATGTGGTTGCAAATTACTTTTGTCTTTAGAGACAAATGTCAGTTGGCAAAATACACAAAATGGTATTCATAACATTTTACACACTGTAAGCTGCTACCTTTCATAGATGGAAGAATCCATCATATATTTGTTTAATACATTTAATCATTTATATTACAATGATATTAATATAAAATATGTAAATATTTAATGATTTCAGTAATATTTACATATTACAAAAAAAAGTGTATAGACTATAGATAAATGCATATAAAATATAACCTAAGTATATAATATGTTATTATTTTCAAATATATTTCATCATTTTGTAATACAGTCAGTGATCACGTGCAGGAGCATTTGAATATGAAAAGTATCTTGGAGCCTAACTAATTTTCTTAACATTGACTTGAATGCTTGACATCTCTGTTAGAGATGCTGTGACCTCTGACCCAGAGATCACTGGCATTTTCTTTGTAATGTTTGGTGCTCTTTTCCACATCAGGCTCTTGACCTTGCAGCCAATCTGACAAGTTTTGTGGCACCTCCTGGGCTGGAGGAGGTATGTTTCTACTTTCCCCATCTGACTGTTTAAATCTGGACAGGATGTGATGATATTATGAGTTTCATTTAGTAGTCGCTGTGGCTCTTACTGCCATACTTAAATGGGCTCCTGCTCTCTGCAAATCACACAATCCATCTTTTAAATGTATGGATATATGTTATTACAGTAGTCTGTTACTCTTTTATGAATGTTTTACACTATATATTTCTCGGTTCTTCATCACTTATGTTTGATATGTAAACATTTCCTTTTGCTGCTTATGTCAGTTTGTGTGTGTGTGTGTGTGTGTGTGTCTCTATTTATTTATTTTTTTAACTCAGTGTTTTGTTTTATTTTTGAGTTTGGGTGACAGATGGGTGTTTCTTTGACGGACAGCATTCAATCTGTCCTGACCCTCACCAAACCCCCAGCCATCCTGCCGTGATGCTGTTGCTTTTATTCTCCACCTTCTACTCTCGTCTTTGTTTTCACTTGCTGCTCTTTCTATTTTTTTGTCTTTTTGACTTCTGCTGCATCCTTTCTTCCTCCCCTCCCCCTCCCACTCCTCCTCTCAACCCACAGAGACTGTGACCTGCTTTCTGTTCACGCTAATCTCTTTACACCCCCAGCTGTTCTCTCTCCTCCCTCTATCCTCTGTCTGTACGTTAATCTGTAATCTGATAGTGGTAGCAGGCGTCATACAGTTTGGAAGCCGTGTAACTGGGAATGTTGAGGATTTCATCCTGCATGCACTCACAGATGTAACACTCTTTATTGCCAGCCTAACAGGTTTTTCACACATTAGTATAGCTTATCTTTGAGGTGGAGGGAAATGATGACGGTGATTTAGAGGAATTTTGTGAAGTGTGAAGTTTCACAGTTTCCAGTGTGGAGAATCCTGAGGTGGCCTCAAAATGACCTTTGACTTTTCATTGCATTTTTAAACATTGATATCTTAAACATTTCTCTGGACTAAATTATTGTTAAATTACACTTTAAGCATTGTAAAAATGATCTTCCGAAGTTTGTTGGAGTTAAATCGAAAGATTATTGGAGTATGATTAACAAAAAAATACCATTACAGTCGTTCTACTGGAAAATGTAATGTTTAATTCCAAATATTATTTGCTGTTTCTAGCAAATTTTCTGAGTAAAATTGTAAATCCTGCACCAGTTTTTAAAGGGATAGTTCATGTAGAATTGAGTTTTGTAATAATTTTGTCACCCTCTTCATGACTGACTTTCTCTACACAAAAGGAGATGTTATGCATAAGTCCAAGCTGCTCTTTTCCATGGGCTGTCGAGCTCCAACAAAAGGGTCTTAAAAGGGTTCATGCAACTCTTCTGAAACCGTATTTTACCTTAGTGTGAGGAAAAAGGCTGAAATGTTTTATTTGCACAAAATCCTAATATGCATCTTTATCTCTCAAATTTAATTCACACTATGGAAAAGAGCAGCTTGGGCCTTCTACATAACATCTTCCATTGTGTTTAAGAGGAAAAAAGGTCATACAGGTTTGAAACAACATGAGTCTGAGTAAATGATGACAAATTTTAGTGTCTGAGTGAACTATACCTTTAAGTGCTACATTAATTTAACATGAGTGCATTGTATAAATGTGAGGGGCACATCTAACCAGTTGAGTTGTTTTTCTTGTTTTCTTCAGTGTCTGCAGAAAGCATCAGTGGATGATGTAAATGATGAAGATAAAGAGTATAAACCCCATGACCTGCTGCAGAGACAACACATTCACGTTCAGCCCAGCGACACGAGCGCACCTGCTCGACGAGCCAAGAGGATGAAAGCAGAGGTGAATACTCCATTTGTGAGTGGGCAACTATGTTGTAGGCTTATAATCACATTCTGCCTCCATTTGTCACAGTTTTGTTTCTCTATTGGTCCATACTGTATGTCTGTTTGGATATAAACTACAGTCTTTTTATTTATATTTTTTAATGTTTTTAAAGATGCTCACCAAGGCTGCATTTATTTGATCAAAAAATTTAATATTGTGTGAAATTACAACAATTTAAACAGTTTTCTGTTTTGATATATTTTAAAATGTAATTTATTCCTATGATGACACAGCTGAATTTTCAGCAGTCATTACTCCACGATCCTTCAGAAATCATTCTTGGTGCTCAATAGACATTTTTTCTTTTAACTCGCATGCTTCTATTTTTGTGTCTGTAGTCTGGCTGTGTTAAGTCAGAGGGAGGTGAGGGATGTGACAACAGGCCCAATCTCAGGAGGAGAATGGGTTCATTCGTTGCCAAGCCTGAACCAGGTGAGCAGCTAACCTTTGCATCTAATCTCACATGAATCAGATCATTAGCCAGTATTCATTAGGTAATATTTATAGTCAAGCAAAGTAAACGTGATTAGCACAGCTTTATTAGTCAAATCAGTGTCTTTATATGATCAAATGAATTTGTATATTTGTTTGTGTGTATTAGAGCAAGAGATCCCTATACAGGTGAAGCAGGAACCTGTGGAGATAAAAGAGATAAATCCTGAACCAGAGAAAAGCAAATCACGTTACAAGAAAAACATCCCCCCTCCTCCAGTCAGCATGGTAAATTTCCTCCCCTCTTTCTTATTCAAATGTAAGTTCTTCTGAGCCTTTCTGTCAAATGTAAATCACAACCATAACAAAGTTTGTTTAACTTGTTTCAGTTGAGGAAACCAATTGCCTTAAACCATTTAAGTAAAAAAAAAAAAAAAAAACATTTATCAGTACTGTGAAGTTGTAATGTGGGGGGAAATTATTCATATTAAATAACTATGAGCTGTATTCAAATAAACTGTGTAGCTAAAACTTTGTTTACATGGTTGGAATATCATAGTGCTGTCTGTCATTCTCTAGGTGGACCTGTATGTGTGTTTAGTGTGTGGAAAGGGGAACGATGAGGAGCGGTTGTTGTTATGCGACGGTTGTGATGACAGCTACCACACCTTCTGCTTGATCCCGCCTCTCAGTGAGGTTCCTAAAGGTGATTGGAGGTGCCCTACGTGTCTGGCTCAGGTGAGTTATAAAGTAAACAATAACAGTGTTTGTTCGTTATTAAAAGTCAGTAAAAGCAGCAGCTGATTCGGAACAGCACTGTTAAAAAAAAAACAGTCAGTGTTGCATTTTTAGAGAATTTGATTTACTACAACAATTGATTGACTCATTATGTGTTTCTGCAGGAGTGCAGTAAACCTCAGGAGGCGTTTGGCTTCGAGCAAGCTTGCAGGGACTATTCTCTGAAATCCTTTGGGGAAATGGCAGACTCCTTCAAGTCAGACTATTTCAACATGCCTGTTCATGTATGTACAAATCCATACTGAGACTCTGACATTGACTCTCATGAATATAGATTTACAAACCTAATTTTGAAACAATGAACTAACCTTAAGCACTGATGATAATGTTGATTGATTTTTTTTTTTCTTGGTTTGTTTTTTAGATGGTTCCCACTGAGTTGGTTGAAAAAGAGTTTTGGAGGTTGGTCGGCACCATTGAGGAGGATGTGACAGTGGAATATGGCGCTGACATCGCCTCGAAAGAGTTTGGAAGCGGTTTTCCAATCAAGGGTGGAAAGTTTAAGGTTGCACCACATGATGAGGTACAACTGCAATATCAGACTTGGAGATATTACTCACAATTTCCTACATGTATTCATATGTAGCACATCCTGTTTCCTTCACTGATGATGTTATTCTGTGTTGCAATTGATTGCTATAGAAATATCTTTGCTGTGGTTGGAACCTGAATAACATGGCCATGATGACACCATCAGTGCTGACCCACGTCACTGCTGATATATGTGGCATGACTTTGCCATGGCTGTACGTGGGCATGTGCTTCTCCTCTTTCTGCTGGCACATTGAGGACCACTGGAGCTATTCCATCAACTACCTGCACTGGTAATAAGTGATATGCCTAATAAAAGGCAGATATATATAGAAGTGCTATATGTAGTGCACTGACTGAACTGACTGTACTCTACTTCCCCCACAATTTTATTTATACTCTAAATAAAAATTCAGTTACCGAGGAGAGTGTGTTATTATAGAAAATATCAAAATATCTGTGACTGATATGATTAAGTTACTTTGTGTACTATTTCTCTTGCAAATAAAGGCTGTTTCTTTTGAACTTTCTATTCGTCAAATAATGCTGAACATTTTTTTTTTATCAGTTTAACACTGATTCTAAGAAATGTTTCTTGAGCACTATCATTACACAGGAAAAATTACAATTTAAATCATTTTAAATTGTAATAATATTTCAGTTTTTACTGTGTTTTTGATAAAATAAGTGGTATTGTATGTTTGTATGTGTTAGGGGAGAACCTAAGACCTGGTACGGTGCTCCTGGTTTTGCCGCTGAGCAGTTGGAAGGAGTCATGAAGAAACTGGCCCCAGAACTGTTTGAGTCTCAGCCAGACCTTCTACACCAGCTTGTCACAATCATGAACCCCAATACCCTCATGGCCCACGGAGTACCAGTGAGTAACATTTCTACACATAATCACATGCTCACATGGAGTACCTGTGAGTAACACGGGCTTTCTTTCTTAGATTTACAGAACCAATCAGTGCGCAGGAGAATTTGTCATCACTTTCCCACGGTCCTATCACAGCGGCTTCAACCAGGGTTTCAACTTTGCAGAGGCTGTGAACTTTTGCACGGTGGACTGGGTGAGGATCAGTTCTGCTGTTACACTGAATCTTATTAATGTAGATTTTCTTGGGCAGGTCTCAGAGCTGAATATGCAGAGTTTTAATTTATATGAATATTTATAAAAAAAAAAAATTCTTCCTGATTTGTGTTGTAAATTTGGTTTGCAGATGCCACTAGGGCGTCAGTGTGTGGATCACTACCGCCTGCTGCACCGTTACTGTGTGTTCTCTCATGATGAGATGGTGTGTAATATGGCCATGAAAGCCGACTGCTTGGACGTGGTTCTGGCGTCAGCCGTACAGAAAGACATGCAGCTCATGATCAAAGAGGAGAGAGAACAGCGTAATAAAGTCCGTAAGATGGTGAGAGAACACAAACAAAACCTGTCAAATCTGTGTAAGAGACACCGTTTGTGTGGATGACACTAGAGTAAATTTATTCAACCGTGCTCATTAGTCTTCTCACTCTGAGAAAAACAAACAGATATTGAAGTGTGTAGTAAAATATGCTGTAAGTCAATACTAAAACAATGATCTTCACACTTCATGGACTTTATATGTGTAATAAAATTATCTAGCTAGATACATAATAAAATAGCATTATATAATATGTGACTCTGGACCACAAAACCAGTCTTAAGTCGCTGGGGTATATTTGTAGCAATAGCCAGAAATACACTGTATGGGTCAAAATTATTGATCTTTCTTTAATGCCAAAAATCATTAGGACATTAAGTAAAGATAATGTTCCATGAGGATATTTTGTAAATTTCCTACTGTAAATATATCAAAACTTAATTTTTGATTAGTAATATGCATTGCTAAGAACTTTATTTGGACAACTTTTATGCACCCTCAGATTCCAGATTTTCAAATAGTTGTGTCTCGGCCAAATATTGTCCGATCTTAACAAACCATACATCAATGGAAAGCTTGCTTATTTCAGCGAGAAATATTGATCAAATCGAAAAATTGATCCTTATGCCTAGTTTTGTCGTCTGTGGTCTCACATATTGTATAGCTTTTTCCAGATTTCCTTGAACATTGACAACCCAAAATTAATGTTGGTGTGTTATATTGGTCATTTTAATAGGTTAGAGATGTTAGTAATGTCAGAATGTGCCATTTTGTGTAATATACATGCTGGTTTTTTTCTACTTGTCTATAAATGATCATTTGATAATATTCTCTCTCTTTGTATAGGGGGTGGTTCATTGTGAATTGTTTGAATACAACCTGCTGGCAGATGATGAGAGACAGTGCGTAAAGTGTCGCACCACCTGTTACCTGTCTGCTCTCACCTGTCCCTGCAGACCAGGAGTCCAGGTGTGTCTACACCATGCCCACGACCTCTGTTCCTGCCCCGTTTCCAACTACACACTCAAGTGAGTCTCCATTTCTGCTTTTGGTACTCCTCAATGATCAGGCTACAAGATATGAGAGCTGGCCTTATTTAAAGATTGGCCTCTATTTAATTTGATTATGATTAAACAATTACATTTTGATTGGATCGCTGAAGTGGTTCAACTCCTAATCAGTGCTTCAGATTCAAATATATAGTGTTGTTATTGTTGGCTGTGCTTTTTGGAATTTTTTTTTTCTTACGTGAAGCTCTGGTGAAAGTTTCACTCAATGTAATGCTCAACCACGCAGTTATCGTTTCACACTGGATGACCTTTACCCCATGATGAACGCTGTGCGGCAGAGGGCGGAGTCCTATGATGAGTGGGCGGCACGGGTGACCGAGGTCATGGAAGCGAAGCTTGACAAGAAACGCAGTGAGTTTCAGTCTGAACGTTTCTAAAACTGATACCAGCATCTTTCTGAATTAAAGCCACTTTCAGCTTGTGTAGTTTTTATAATTATTATTAATAATAATGTTAACATTTTATTTATTAATACACAATGTATAAACTTGATGATAAATTCTTGATGATAAAGACAATCAGGAGATCAAAAAGACATTTTATTTACTTAAATGTTCCTCATCTCACAGTGCACAGTCATTGGCATGACATGATAAATTAGAAAAAAAAATGTACTATGCAAAATAGTGTATTAACATTTTCCTCCTCTTTTTTTTTTCTGCAGCGGCTAATATTAATATTTAGCCCACCTTTCACAATCTAAATATTTATGGACAATCAAGTCCCAGGCTACATATATTCCATTTCAGTCATAAAAATGTTACATCACTCAAGTTAATTGCTTTTGAGTACCATATCATTAGTTTCACTTCTGTTTCTGGTCTCTCAATGGCACCTCTCTCTCTATCGCTGTAGATGTCACTGTGTTTCGTGCCCTTCTGGAGGAGTCTGACGAGAAATCGTTCCCAGAGAACGATTTGTTACGGCAACTGAAGCTGGTTACTCAAGATGCTGAGAAATGCTCGTCTGTTGCTCAGCAACTGCTAAATGGCAAGAGGCAGACCAGGTACATGCACACAAAACCACAAAGAGACTAGAATGAAGTCTACTCAAACAAGCTACAGTTACAATACAGTTTAAAACCTAGGGGTTGGTAAGATTTAATAAAACAGTATTATTGTGAAATATTATTACAATTTAAAGTAACATTTTTCTATTATAATATATTTTCAAATGCATTTTATCCCAGTGATGGCAAAGGTAAATTTTCATCAGCAATTTACTCCAGTCTTCAGTCTCATATTAGGGGTGTCACGGTTCGCTACGTACCGCAGTTTGGGGGTCACGGTTCGATACGATTTCGGTACAACGGGGGGAAAAAATTACTATGCTCGGTTTCTTTTCATTTATTTTGAATAGACAGTACTACAATTTTTTTTTCTTTTTTTTTTTTTTCTCCACCTATATGTGAAAATACTAAATATTATTACATTGTTATATATATATAAAATCTGCAGTAGGCTACATGCATGCATACATGCATGCATACATACATACATACAAGGAATACATTCTTGAAATATATTTGATTTAGTTTACAGATAAACAAGGGGAAAAAAACAGCACAACACATAACAGCCTATATATGCTGAGTTTCAGTACATTTTTGTGACATGCTTAATTTGTTCACAGAAAGGAAACTCAAATGGCAGAAAGCGACATCCTATTTGTTTTTTCTTTTTTTATTTCATTCTGAGTGTACTCAAATAAAAGTAGACCTTTATACAGTGCTGCAATATTAATAAGACAATAAGTGTTTAAAGTCGATTCTGCTGGTATAAGAAAACAGTTGGAAGTGCTCGCATACACGCACACAAAACGCATCATTTCCAGCATTGCTAACTTGACAGCACAGTTGGTACTTATTAAATACAGTGAACCAAACATCAGCACGCCCACCTGTGTGTCACCGTTGGAACGCGACTGAAGTACAAAGCCTACTTCATTATGTATTCTACTATATTATGTATACTTCAAAGCATACATAATAAATAATAGTTTCGCATTCAGATACGTTATATTGCAAATATGGAAATATTACGGAATATTTGGATTTGTGCCGAATGAGAGAGAGAGGATACACGAGCACAAAGCTCCATTTCGCAAACAGTTGAGTGTGCAAGCCTTTAAAATATACTCCATTGTCAGTGAGAGATGCATTCAGAATCAGCACATGGTCACTGTCTAGGGGACTTTTTTTCAAGTGCGCAACTCGGCATTCGCTGTTTTATCAAACAGCGTTGCATTGCTGTGGGCGCCCCCTTCTGGATTGGGGGTGAATTGCCTGTATTCGTTGTAAGGCCTCGTGTACCGAACCGAGATGTCCGTACCATGACGGTTCAATATGAATACATGTATCTTGCTACCCCTTGTATATGTGTATATGTGGAGATATGAAAGCATGAAGCTCATGGTGTCAGAATCCCACTTCTGTCAGTCAAATCCGAAGCAAGATGCAACCCACAGCAATGCATTATGGCAACGATGTCTCGTAAACAATAATTGAAGTGATCATTACAAAAGTGTGCATCAAATACTGAACACAGAAGCTCAAACGAGTGTAAACAGACTTCACTGGTTCTCGCGCGTCATGCACACTCATTTCTTCTTTTGGTTTTATAGAGTGGGGGAACTATGACGTCACTCTGTAGGCGGATCGGCGGTTAGCATGAAACTGTTTCCTCTCAAAAAAGCAGATGGGATTTTTCCATAGGCTTTTGGATAATCGCAAAAAATAAGCTCTGTGTTCAATTATAGTTCATGAAATTTACATGTTTTGTCCATCAAAATAATATAACTGACGAATTCTGAAGCGCCAGAATTAAAAAGCTAAACAAAGCTATAAACGAACTACACCACCACGGTCGCTCGCTTTCAGCGTCACCACCACCGCGCTCCTGACAACTTTTTCAAACTTATTTTTAACATGTTCAGTGAAAAGGATTTATACTGTATATGAATTTTAATCCACGCTACATGAACCGTTTCATATAAACTGTAAAAAATACAAAACTAGAGCCAAACTGATGAGACATTAGTAATAAATAGTATAGTGAATAAATGAAATAATCTTAACTAAAGGACATTTGAAACCATGTATTTCTGTACATTTTTGAAATAAGGTGCATTAAAAGTCAATAAGTCCTTGATTAATATGAATATTTTAATTAAAAACGTATCTCCATGTACTATTCAATAAAATTCTAGTGCATTTAATCTATTAAATAACAGCAGAGTGAGCGAGTTTTTGGATATGTTAAGATTAAATTTATTTTAGTGAACAAAGTACCACATTTCAGCTCTCATTTTGTTAGGGTGGATACAAAATGTTATTTTATCCTTGCTTCTAGGAAATCCTCAATCTGTATGCTTTCTAACAGCTTCATGTGGCTGTAAACATTTTAATTTTAACGTGGCTTTAAACACTATGCATCATTAAAGTTTCACTTTCACCATGTAAAGCCAGTAAATGTGGTGTTTACATGGATTAATCGTAATATGAGTTTACCTTATGGTACGAGAGTCTCCGCATCAGTAAGCGATAAACTCGAGCATCTTCCATCTGAAGACTTGTCGCATTTCAGGGCAAAGCAAAAAAACATTGAACATTGAACAACAATATAAAATGCGGGAAACTATTCATTGGTTATTCTACAATTAACTGAATTACAAATTATACTACAACTGGAAAATACTGTAAATTGATAAACTATTCGGCGTGATGACGTTGAATGTCTCCGACAGCGCCTTTAGCAACTTGTTAGCCCACCGTCTTTTTTAAGAAACATAAGTTTAAAAAAAATCACGGTGTAACTGGTGTGTTTTATGTCGTAGAATAAAACGCGAAAGTATCTTGAGCTTGTGTGAACCATGGACCTTATTTAAGGGATTTAACCAAAATCCCATTCAAAAACCCATTTACTCTGAGATGATGAAGCCGAAAGTGCTAAAATGCACTCGCTTCCGGGTTTTCGCCTACAAAGTGACATCATAGTTCCCCCACTCTATTGGCAGCTGAACATTTGCATATCTTCTTTTCCTTGTAATAGTGGTTGGCAAATCTACTGGAAGGTGAATACTGCCACCTACTCCACATCACTGGCATAAAATAAAATAAGGATCGGGCTTAGTAGAGCTGATACCATTCAGTTAAAAAAAAATGCTTGATCGGCCCCAATCCCCGAGAACGGCCCAAGACATCCCTATTAAAAACAGTTGTGCTGCTTAATATTTTTGGGGAAACCTTTAAACTTTATGGTCCTAAAAATGGCAGAGCTCATGACGCAAGTCGCTGAAAAAAAACAGCGAGGTGCATTTCAACCCTCAAAGACAACCATCTATACACATACTTGGACAAATATAGTGCAAAGAGGTGCAAGAATGACCCCTTACACACTCACTATACAAGTACTTCAGCTCACAGTGTTTATTGCCATTTCAGGGGAATTTCCAGTGTGGCGAGCTTTGTTTTTCTGCACACATTGGTTTGGTTCAGCCTCAAACGCATATATGGCATGTGAATTGTGTATTATTTCATGCAGTTGTTTATGTCTGTCTGTCGTCATCTGTCTGCAGGTACCGCACAGGTGGGGGTAATTCTCCTAATCAGCTCACAGTGGAGGAAATGAGATCATTTGTCCGCCAGCTTTATAACCTGCCCTGCAGCCTAACACAAGCACCACTTCTGAAGGTGACTGACACACACATGCACGCACGCACGCACACACACACTCACTGTCGTGTAAGATGCAGACAATCTTCCTGAAGATTAATGAGGCACAGTTCATCTCTTAACAGCTTATATAATACAAGCTATTAACTCTCTCTCTCAGGAGCTGCTGAACAGCATTGAGGATTTCCAGCAGCACAGTGAGAAGCTTCTTTTTGATGAAGTGAGCGCAGATTCTGTTAGTGAGATTGAGTCCTTGCTGGAGGAGGGCTCTCAGTTTGACGTGTGTCTTCCGGAGTTGCCGCTGCTGCGGGAGCGTTTGGAACAGGCCCGGTGGCTGGCCGGAGTTCAGCAGGCAGAGGATCCCGTTTCGAACCCCTGCGGTCTCTCTCTGGACTGTATGCGCCGGCTGATCGATCGAGGGGTCGGACTGACACCGCATCCCTCCACCGAACGCACGATGGCTCGGCTTCAGGAACTGCTCACAATCTCAGAGGAGATGGAAGAGAAAGCGCAGGCACTGCTGAAGGCCAGGTGGGGCCAACACTGAATGAAGACTCTTGCACAGATAACACAACCATCAATCTACCCAAGCTACCCTTTGGAGTTATTAAACTGTTTGATATCACAGACACCCAAATATAAAGAAGCCCCTTCCTGAAATATGAAGGCAGCTGTAAGATCCACTTATATTTGAGAAAATATTATAAATGGGTAAAATTATTTATTTATTTATTTGTACAACCCATTTTAAAATTCTTTGGGGCTACATTACAGCTTTGCACCCTCATGTTATCTCATCAAACTTAGAGAGTGCATCCTGGGATGTTTTTAGCAGGAGTCCCCATATGCTTTTTGAATATTTCCCTTTATTGTACAGTGCAGCTCATTAATTTAAAAGACAATCAGTCAGTAAAACTACAAAAAACAAAACATAAATGGGTCATTTAATTTACTCCAAGTTTGTGAAAAAAAAAATTAGTCAAGTAACATCTATGTAAAGAACACTGGAAACATAATGTGCAACAATGTTATTTTAGTAGTATTCATATATTTTTAGACTAGTTATTAATATTTTAATTTTGCTTTTATTTTTATATTTCAGTTTTTTTTGTTTAAGTTTTATGTGCTTTTACCATTTTTATTTATTTTTTATACTCATTTTAGTGTTTCAAGCCAACATTTTTCATTTTTGTTTATTCTATCTATCTATCAATTTTTTTTTTATCAGCTCAATTAACAAACTTTTTTTTTTCTACATTTTAGTTAACAATATCAACCATTATCGTGGTTTTCTAAGGCTTGTTGGCTATTGCAGCGGGAGCTCTAGTCTTAAAGGGTTACTCCACCCCAAAATGAAAGTTTTGTCATTAATCACTTACCCCCATGTCGTTCCAAACCCGCAAAAGCTTCATTCGTCTTCGGAACACAATTTAAGATATGTTGGATGAAAACCGGGAGGCTTGTGACTGTCCCATTGACTGCCAAGTAAATTACACTGTCAAGGCACAGAAAAGTATAAATAACATCGTCAAAATAGTCCATCTGCCATCAGTGGTTCAGTCTGAATTTTATGAAGCGACAAGAATACTTTTTGTACGCAAAGAAAATAAAAATAACGACATTATTCAACAATTCATCTCCTCTCTGTCTCAGCGTAGCGCCATTTTGGAGCGCATCTGATGGACGCAAAGTGCGTACACTATTCTCGGTCATCAGTAACGCATGATTTGAACGGAAACCGTGTATCCATGCATTACTGATGACAGAGAATAGCGTAAGCACTCCGTGTCCATCGGATGCTCTCCAAATATGGCGCTACGCTGAGACCGAGAGGAGACAAATTGTTGAATAAATGTTATTTTTATTTTCTTTGCATACAAAAAGTATTCTTGTCGCTAAAATTCAGATTGAACCACTGATGGCAGATGGACTATTTTGACAATGTTTTTTATACTTTTCTGTGCCTTGACAGTGTAATTTACTTGGCAGTCAATGGGACAGTCACAAGCCTCCCAGTTTTCATCCAACATATCTTAAATTGTGTTCCGAGGACGACACAGGGGTAAGTGATTAATGACAAAATTTTGGAGTATCCTAAGCCGTAACAATCTATTAGAGTGACTTCGTATGAAACAAAAACCTAAGATCAATTTCAATAGCCAATTCATGATTGAATTGGGGAACCACTTCCCTTTTTACAACAGATGAGCATTTGCATCAGTTCAGGGTAAACTGGAGGCTTGGAAATGCAAAGCAGCCTTTGAATGAGACTGAATTAATTCCTGCCACCGGTGCGTGCTGAGAAACGGCAGGAGGCATCACAAAGTGATTGTGTAACGAGTTGAGTGACATTTGTTAATGTTTTCACTTTTTCTTTTAGGCCTCCAGAGAGTTTAGAGACGCTCAGTTCTATGTTGACTCAGGTGGACGGGGTACCAGCATACCTGTCAAACTGCCTGTTACTGCAAGACACAGTGAACAGGGCTAAAGAATGGCTCCAGGAAGCTGCGGATTTACAGGTTGAGTGCTCTACACTATATGTACTATGTAGTTTGTATGCATGTTTTTGAAGGTTTATCTGTCTGCAGTGTTTGTTAATGGCAGTTTATGTGATTGTTTGTGCTGGCAGGTTGGAGGTCAGACTCCGGTTCTCAGCTCGCTCTCTGATATGGTTCTGAGAGCTCATGCTATTCCTGTGCGACTGGAGCCTCTGGACCAGCTGGAGGTTTTGATATCGGAGGTGCAGGCCTGGAAAGAGTCGGCTGCTAAAACCTTCCTCATCAAAAACTCTCCTTTCACGCTGTTGGAGGTTAGACTTCTCATATCATATTAAATTAATGAGAAATATTCTGTTTAAATATTTAAGCTTTTAAATTGAAGTTTTTAGTTCTTGAAAGATAGAAAGTTTAAATATTAACTTCTAAAATGTGTTAAATCCTCAAAGTGATTTAGAAAGAAAATGATGTATAATATAATATACATCCTTTCTGAATTATTTAAAAAAAAAAAAAAAGCAAACTTCATGTTTTTATTTGAAATTATTGAATTTTATTTTAATTATTAACATTACACTATGAATGAGAATTGGAAATTTCCTTATAAAAAGATGTTTTTGTGCAAAATGTAATTTCATTTTAGTTTAGTTTTGAAATATGCAGGGATTAAAGTTGATTTCCGTCAATTGGAAAAAATGAGGGGAAAAGAAACATGTAGCACATTGTTGTTGTTCTGCCGGCACACCAAAAACCCCCGCCACGTCTGCAGCTTCTCACTGACAACATAGTAACGCCGCTCGCATCATTCACAGTCGAGTTATTAGCAGAGAACACAGAGCAGAACTTCATTTCGGCTATTAATAATAATTCTACTCGTTCCCGCAGGTTCTGACAGAATGTATCACATCTGCACGTGCTTTTAAGTCTTGAACTCACTCGCGCTCGCGCGCTCATATTCTGGGCACAGATCGCGATAAGGAGTGACAGCTTTTAATAATTATTAAGGGAGTTTGCAAATGTGATATTGATTTAATACAACAGATCAATAAACAAGTACTGCATGATTTTGCTCTATATCAACGAAAATAGTTCCAAATAAATTAACAGCTGAGCCGCTGCGCATCTCTAAAAGGAAACACAGCGGTGTTTCATTCATGAATGAAAGTGCGTTTTTTGAATGAATCTAGTGAGTCAGTGATTCATGATTACCCATTCATAAAGACTTCATCCCTGAATGAATCAGCAGTTCCAACAAATCAATTGAATAAATGATTCAGTGCTAAAATCAGTGACATACCGCCACCTGCTGGTGGTTTGTTTCATTTTTAGCATATAATTTCAGTTATTTAAATCATTTAATATTTCTGTATTCAAAATTTTATATTTAAAACATTAATGTCCACATGAATCTATGAATTTAATTGCACTCATACCACGTCATATGATTGGTAACTTATTTGTCTTATTCTACTTCTTATTATATTGTTTTAAATAGAAATTTTAAAAAGCTTATAAACAGAAATTTTTGAATTTGACATACAGTAGATGAAAATGATGTCATTGCAAAGGTAAAAAGAAAATACCCCTGTAAGTCACTTTAAGGAGTCAAATGTCTCGTATTAGGAATGCTAATTTTTGATCAGAATTTGATTATTGATCAGAAGGTGCTCATAATTTTTTAAATTAGAAAAGAAAAAGAAAAGAAAGCATAGAGCCATGTGTAACATATTATATCCATGCATGAGGTCTTAAAGAGACAGCAGCCTAAATAAACCTGCTGCTGTCTTTCATTATACAGTGAAGACTATCCAGTGATATTTTACAGTTGAATAGATTATAGTTAGACCTAACTGAAAAAAATTAAGTACTGATTTTAATTTGTATCTTATTGTTTTTGTTTGTGCTGTTGATTGTAATTAATTTATTTGTTCTTACTTTATTATTTACTATTTTCTTGTCTTTTTTTAGTTAATATAAATTCAATTCTGAGTGCAGGTGTTTCTTGGGTGGGGAGGGGGCGTGGTCCATGGGAAATAGTCCTGCCACCTGACCTGGAATAAATCCTAGAGGAAAAACGGCATACGTTTAATAAAATTAGAAAAATGCGTTTACAAAGGTAAAAAGAAAATGCCCCTGTAAATCACTTTGAGTCAAATGTCACCTCGTATTAAGAAAGCTAATTTCTGATCAGATTTTTTTTATTATTGATTAGAAGGTGCTCCTAATTACAAGAAGAAAAACACGGCTCTTAAACTGGGTGTGTGATAGGCAGTGCCGATCCTGGACTTCTGGGGGCCCTACGCAAAACGGGGGTGTGGGGGGGTTGGTTATGGGGGTGAAAGAATGGATGAAACGCATTTGTCTGTGTTTCACTCCGTCTCGAATCGTGCTCACGGAAAGCGCTCAAGAAACAGTATCTCTTCCGAGGCTTGATACGCTTTCAATTCGCCTTTTTTTTTTTTTTTTTTTTTTTTAGTCTCGAGCACGAGACTGTACAACAGTCACGTTACATGCTTTGACTGATTTTTACGTAGAGAGGGTGACAGCGCACCGCATTAAAAGAAATGATCATTCATGTTTTCATAACTGCTGGCCAAACTCAATCGAAACTAAAATTAAAACATCTTTGAGAGCAAGGGCCCCCTGGTGTTTCAGGGGCCCTACGCAGCTTGTGTATTCTGCGTATAGGGAGGATCGGCTCTGGACAGGTATGGCTGTGGAATGGGGTTTGGCCAAGGAAAAATTTTCAGTCAGAAGATTTTTTTTTTTTTGCTTTAACCCCTGAATATGACCTGTAAATATTGTCATGACATTCATTCATAATGAAACTTTATTTTGAATAAATGGTTGTTGTCGAGGTAATTCAAGGGTCTGGTCACTCGTTCAGGTCTTGTGTCCCCGATGGGAAGTGGGCAGCTCTTTAAAGAAGAAGATGAGGAAGATGAAGGGAGAATGTATGTCATCAGGGAAGAAGAAGCTTGTGAAGCTCGACAGCATGAGTGATGTTGAGAGAGCACTTTCAGACAGCAAAGACTCTGCATCTGCTGTGAGTTCACCATACGGTACATTCCAGAAAAATTTCAAATAAACAAAGCTTCTCTTTATCATTCATTCTCTTTTTCTCTCTTGCAGATGTTTACTCTGGCTGAGGTTCGTTTAAAAGAGCTGGAGTCGCTATGCTCTCTTCGTGCAGCTAATGAATCGAAGCTCCTGCCTACAGCGGACTGCGCTGCTCTCAAAGTGTGTGTGTGTCAGAAACCACCCATGGGCGCCATGCTGCAGTGCGAGCTGTGTCGAGATGCTTTCCACAGCGTGTGTGTACGTGGACCCTGTGATCCCCTCGACCCCGAAGCCTGGCTGTGTCCGTTATGTCTAAGGTCAACAAAGCCCCCACTGGCCAAGATCCAGACCCTGTTGTCATCACTGCAGCGGATCCGTGTGCGTCTCCCAGAGGGTGACGCTCTTCGTTATATGATTGAACGCGCTGTCAGCTGGCAGCGACGGGCACGAGAGGTCATAGACACATACGATCACTCGCTGACCTCTCAGGATTGCAGAGGAGCTTCACCTACACAGAGCCACAGAACAACTGGGCACAAAAGAAAGGTTAGACATTATATCACAGACTGTTAGCAGTTTGATGTCTCGTCTTGTTTCCAAAAGGGTGAGAATCTGTTTTTTTTGTTTAACTTTTTTATTTTTTTTTATTTGACGTGTTTAAATTTGTTTTTGTTTTCAATTCTATAAATATTATAGAATTTATTATAGATTTTGTTTTATCCAAATTTGTGGATTACATCACTTTTTTTGTTTGTTTTAAATAAGTATTAGTTGTTAAATTTGAGTTGTCGCTCTGTTATGTCAGTTTTGCTTATTACACATCAATAAAGAGTCATTGTTTTATTGTAGCCTCTGTGTGGATCTCCATCACAGTATCAGGACTGGGGTGTTTCTGGGCAAGAACAGTCGGTGTTTTACACAGAGCAGCGTTGTATCCCTCTCCAGGGTCTGTATCATTCTCTCACACATGCAAACTCAAAGGGCGTTTACATAATTTCTGAAATTCACTGTGCAGACTGTTAAAGCAGCAGGATGACTGCTTATGTTATAAAATGAAAATGTGTCTGTGTTCCAGGTCTCAGTTCGGAGGTGGAGGAACTGATGGTGGAGGGTTTGCTCCTGCAGGTTTCTGTCCCCGAGACCCAGCAGCTCTACAGACTTCTGCTATCCGGACCCCCAACCACAAACACGTCCCACACAGAACACCCACCCTACCTCACACCAAAACACTCCTCACCGCAGAGAGAGGTAAGGAGTGTGAGGCAGTGTATGCATGCGTTTCTTTTTTTTTTAGGCTGTTAGCAGTTAAAGTTCAGTCACTAATTGAAAAGAACTGTCAGGAATTATAAGTAAAAGATCTGTTTCTCCATTGGGATAATGTATAAACTTTGAGACAAACCAACCCAGAGCTCAAAGATCAGCAATATTATATGCTTCTGTAGAAGCCAAAAGTCAGTGTAATTTCAGCTTCGTGTTTGATAGCTACACTGGCCATATTCCTGAAGAAAATGCATTCTTGAATCCACCAATCAAAAGAAAGTTGCTGTTACTATGGATACGAGAATCCTGGCAAAAGCAGCAACTTCTCACTCCCATAAAGCATGAATTATGCACATGAATCAATTCAGTGCTCTCTCAAACAATGTATACTGAATCAAATATTTAGCAAAAAACTTCAAATATATTGTATTGTATACTTATTAACAAGTCATTATTCAAGTCAGTTGTATATTGTACTGTTGCTTTTTGATTTTAATACATCATTTGTTTCATATGATTGCATTGTTCATGCAAGTACAGTCTTTTACTTTGAAGCTGCTTTCTTTCTTCAAAACAAACTTGGATGTCGTGATTTATGTTTGAGTTGGTTGGTTTAAAGGATTAGTTCACCCAAAAATGAAAGTTGTCATCATTTACTCACCCACATGTTGTTCCAAACCTGATGAGATTTTCTTACGTTGAACACAAAAGAAGATATTTTGAAGAACCAAACAGTTGTTGGTCCCCATTGACTTCCATAGTAATGTTAACTGTTTGATTACCAGCATTCTTCAAAATATCATCTTTTATGTTCACCATAAGAAAGAAAGTCATACAGATTTGGAACGATATGAGGGTGAGTAAATGATGACAAAATTTTTGAAACTATTCCTTTAACTGATGGTTTAAAACTCCTTAAGGATTTTATATATATATCTTTTATCCCTTTGGACATTTAATGCATAATGTTTTTGTGGAAATCAAGTTCTAATGAACAGCATTTATTTAAAATAGAAATCTTAGTAACATTTTCCTTAAATGTCTTGTATGGTCACTTTTTAAACAATTTATTGCATTCTTGCTGAATAAAAGTATTATTTAATGTTTAACAAGATGTTTAAGAATTTAAATGAATTACTTCTCTGTGTCTTCCTCTTTGCCCTCTATAGGGAGATGCAATCACTTCAGCAGAAAAGAAAGCCAAGCGGCGAATGAACAGAGAGGAGGCCGACATCAGGGATAGAGGGATAAAGCCGAAAAGCAAGAAGCAGCGGATGGGTACAGAGAAGCGGCGAGAGAGGAAAGCGGCATCTGTCTCTGCGTCAGATGTGTCTCAGTCAGAAGACTCTGAAGAGGATATGACCCAGTGTCCAGCAGAGAACTGTCTCCAGCCGGAGGGGGAAGAGGTGGGCAAGTGAACGTAGCAATTAAGTGTATTTGTGTGTTTGAATGTGTGTTGACCGGTTTCTCTGTGCTTTAGGTGTACTGGGTTCAGTGTGACTGCTGTAACCGCTGGTTCCATATGATATGTGTGGGAGTATCAGCAGAACTCGCAGCCGAGGAGGATTACATGTGCGTGACCTGCAGCACAACCAACGCAGGCCGGCGGAAGTGAGTCGGACGAGGGAGGCAACCGGTCTCCCACCCTATCCTCCTCCATCCCTTCTCCTGGATGTGTAACTGACCCTCCCCGTTCCCTAACCTATGACCTCTGACCCTTGTAACAACGGTGCTATTTTACTCTTTGTTGGACTCTATTGTCCTGAATGATACTATTTGGTCACTTTTTTTTGTATTTTTACAGCTTTTTTCCTTCTGTCGAACTGTTTGTGATTGTCTAAAACAATGGTAAATATGCTAAATGCTGAATGAATATAGCGGTGCATGGGTTTGTGTTTGTGTTGCTTTCTGGCGTGGAGGAGGGATGCTCTCGTGAATCGCAGTGAGGGTTGTCTCTTCTGCATGCACGGCCAGAAATGCCACAACACAGGACAAACTAACAGTTTTCACCAAATACAATAAATAATAAATACAGAGAAATTATTTTTTTGGAAACTTGTCGTTTCAGTACACAGGCATCTGGGATTCTCTCCGTTGTGACGTTTTATTTCCTTTTGTAGATTAGTTTTATTTATCGGAGCAATAATGTTGTTTGTAAGTTTCAGGAGGTTTCGGTGGTCTCAGTTGTGCTGGTGCTTTTAGAGATGGTGGTCAGATATTCAGGATATGTAACGAACACACACACGTCAGAATTGTAGCAGACAGAAGAGTGTCATGAACTGCCACAAATCCTGCTCAAGCCGTTTTGAAGGGTGAGGGTGGGGGGTGTTAGGGTTTGGGGTTTGACTAGCTTGTTAAAAAAAAAAAAATGTCCCAATTTATAGTGTGGAATAAAACTCTTTGTTCTAATATCAGACAAAGTCTCTTCCCTTCTTCATTTACTGAGCACGGGTGTGTTGGTGCATCTGATTTCTTTAGATCACAGATCAGTGTTATTTTAGCGTTATTTCTATACTATTATAGTATTTTTGTTTTCATTTTAATTTTAGTAATTCTGTGTGCTTTTGCCATTTTTATTAGTTTCAAAATATTTCTATTTTCACACATTCGAGTCAGAGATGCTCTCAACCAAACGTTCTTTCGCTCTAGTGCCTGCCTTGAAATTGCTATAATACAAGATCATTTTTAAACCTGTTCATTTAAAAAAAATAATCGTTTTTAGCAATCTATCGATTGTTTGCCATTTTTGATATGGTAACAGGTCATAATTTCATGTTTTCTTTCACATAAAGCATATATTCCATGTAGACTAAGAATTAAGATTTTGAAAGCTGCATGCAATAATTGTTTATAATGAAACTCATTTAAGGAGCAACATTATGTTCATGTTTCTGAGTGAATTTTTCACTTTACAATCCTGGTGTCTGCAATCAGGTTATCTCAGATTTTGTATTCGTACTCTTTGCTATTGTAAAGGGTTACAATTAATCGTTTTTAGAGATGGGGAAGATTAAAAATACAAAGAAACCCCAAATCCTTTAATAAAGAACTAAATAACCTAAAACTAACCTCACTGTATAAAAAATGATTGCTGTGAGTAGTTTTCACAACTTAAAATTCAACAATAGAATAATAATGCACTGTTTCAACTTAAAGTATTCATGCTTGACTTAAAATAAGTTTAGTTAACTTGGGTATTAAAGATATCTCAAATAAAAGCCAAAGTGTAAGTTGTGATAACTAATAGAAAGGTTTTTACAGTGGTAAATTAGTTTTAATAACTTCAAACATAAAAAACAATAAACATGAAAAAAAGGCAAAACCCTTCCGTGGTTTACAAAAATATTTTTTAAAATATTTCCAGAGTTACCGTCACATAAACTAGAGGAACAACCTCAAACTCTCGCTCTGATCGACGTCACGTGACTCTTGACTGAGTCCAGTAATGTTCTAAATTCTTCATTGTGACGTCACAAGCAGAACCCCTACATAAGCTTATGGAACTCTAGCGCTCGAGTATTTTCTTACCTTCATTCCTCTTCACACTGGATCAGGGACTGCGATCAGGGATTGGAACAAGCAGAAGGTGGACACGGAGAAGCGGAGAGACTATTGCCTTCATTGCATTTCACATCGGATTATGTCTCAAATGGATACCTGTATGCGCTCCTCTCAGTGCCTGATGAAACACTCGTACTGGACCGAGACTCCTGCTGAAGGGAAGACCTACTTGATGGGAGGGTGACGGAGGGTCTCTGTACAGCTTCACATGGGATTGCGGTCTAGGACGGTGTCAGAAAGAGCGTTTATTGCCAAGTATGCTTGCACATACAAGGAATTTGTTTTAGTGTCATAAGCTTCCGGTTTACAGAGACAACAACGACACACAGACAATAAAAATAAGATGAGAATAAAAAATACACATAAATAAAAAAACTTGAAAAAGAAAAATCATTTGTAACAAATGATTGTATGTACAGTTGTACTATAGATGATAGAATAGAAGGAGATGCAGGGATGTACTAGGATGGAGGTGGTCACAAATAAATATAAGGTTATTCCACATTGTTATTGCATAATGGGATTGCCTGGGGGAAGAAACTGTTCTTGTGCCTGGCTGTCTTGGTAATTGGGGCTCTGTAGCGACGGCCAGATGGCAAAAGTTAAAAAAGGGGATGACTTGGACGTGAGGGATGCAGAGAGATTTTCTGAGCCCTTTTCCTCACTCTGGATGTATACAGTTCTTGAAGGGTGGGCAGGGGGGCACCGATAATCCGTTGAGCAGTCCGAACCGTTCTCTGTAGTCTTCTGATCCCTGATTTTGTAGCTGAGCCAAACCAGACAGTTATTGAAGTGCACAGGACAGACTCAATGACGGCTGAGTTGAACTGTTTCAGCAGCTCCTGTGGCAGGTTAAACTTCCTCAGCTGGCGAAAGGAAGTACAACCTTTGTTGGGCTTTTTTTTTTTTACAATGGAGTTGATGTAAGTGTCCCAATTCAGGTCCTGAGAGATGATGGGTCCCAGGAACATAAATGTCTCCACTGCAATCACAGTGCTGTTTGTGATGGTGAGTGGGGGGAGTGCAGGGGGGTTTCTCCTGAAGTCCATGATCATCTCCACAGTTTAGAGCGTGTTGAGCTCCAGGTTGTTTATACTGCACCAGACAGCCAGCTCTTTAACCTCCTGTCTGTAGGCAGACTCGTCACCGTCCTGAATGAGGCCGATGAGTATGGTGTCGATCTACCAAACAGCTCCATAACATAGCACTGTGGCAGCAATACATAATCGTGAATATTTTTTTGTTTTCCTTTTTAAAATGCAGATTATTCACCAGGCTGGCTGTCACTTCTAGTTGGGTGTGTGTGTACTTGAATGCCGTAGCATGTAGCATGATCAATCATAAAATCAGTAGTCTAACACTTTGCAATTAAATCCATATCCTACCTTTTCTTGTAACCCAATAAAATCAATTCATGGCGATGAACGTTGTCGGAGATGTTTAATCCACACGCATTTCTGAGCATTATTCCTGCTCTCTGGCATTCACATCAATCCACAAGTCGTTCTTTTAGGTTACGCTATTTTAAGTTGATATAAGCAATTATGCTAGGTCTAGCATTCTTTTACGTTACTGAGCATAGCAAATAAATTGGTTGCAAAACGGTATCCACTCACATGTTTTATTTGGCTGGTTACGGTCAAAATAATAATAATAATAATATTAATAATACAGTCACATTACTATATGCAATAGCCTACAGGTGCATCTCAATAAATTAGAATGTCGTGGAAAAGTTCATTTATTTCAGTAATTCAACTCAAATTGTGAAATTTGTGTATTAAATAAATTCAGTGCACACAGACTGAAGTAGTTTAAGTCTTTAATTCTTTTAATTGTGATGATTTTGTCTCACATTTAACAAAAACCCAATCTCAACAAATTAGAATATGGTGACATGCTAATCAGCTAATCAACTCAAAACACCTGCAAAGGTTTCCTGATCCTTCAAAATGGTCTCTCAGTTTGGTTCACCAGGCTACACAATCATGGGGAAGACTGCTGATCTGACAGTTGTCCAGAAGACAATCATTGACACCCTTCATAAGGAGGGTAAGCAACAAACATTCATTGCCAAAGAAGCTGGCTGTTCACAGAGTGCTGTATCCGAGCATGTTAACAGAAAGTTGAGTGGAAGGAAAAAGTGTGAGAGAGAGAACCGCAGCCTTATGAGGATTGTCAAGCAAAATCGATTCAAGAATTTGGGTGAACTTCACAAGGAATGGACTGAGGCTGGGGTCAAGGCATCAAGAGCCACCACACACAGACATGTCAAGGAATTTGGCTACAGTTGTTGTATTCCTCTTGTTAAGCCACTACTGAACCACAGAAAAAGTCAGAGGCGTCTTACCTGGGCTAAGTAACAGAGCCCATTACATCTATTTTTAACTTGAGTTCAACCTCAAATGTTATTCCTCGTGCATGGAAATCCGCGTCAGTTTTACCTTTGTTAAAAGCTGGTGACCCATCAGTTTTGGATAATTATCGGCCAATCAGCAGGTTGTCTGTGGTGGCAAAAGTATTTGAATCCTTTGTTAATAATCAAGTAAAGCAGTTCTTAACCGAAAATAAAATATTAAATGAATTTCAGTCAGGCTTTAGATCAGGTCATAGTACTATTACAGCAGCTATGCTGGTTACAAATGATATTGTTAAATATCTAGATAGTAAACAACATTGCACAGCATTATTTGTAGATCTTTCTAAAGCATTTGACTCTGTAGATCATAAACTTTTATTACAGAGATTAAGTTGTATAGGTTTTAGCGAACTGACTCTAAATTGGTTCAATAATTATTTAACAGAAAGAACTCAATGTGTCTCAGTTGAAAATTTTATTTCAAATGAATTAAAAACAGTAAAGGGTGTTCCACAGGGTTCAATTTTAGCCCCAGTTTTATTTTCTATTTATATTAATGACCTTGGTTGCGGGATAACCTCAGCTAGAATTCATTTATATGCTGATGACACAATTATATACACAGTAGCACATTCGGTTAATCAAGCCATTGAGCTCTTGCAAGAATCTTTTCAGTTATTGCAATTAACATTATCCAACTTAAAACTGGTTTTAAATTCAAAGAAAACAAAATATATGATTTTCACTCATTGTCGTACTGAAATAGATCATCCGATTTTAACTTTACAAGGAGAATTTATTGAAAGACTAAATTGCTATAAATACTTGGGTATATGGTTGGATGACAAACTAGGATTTCAGATACATATAGAAAAACTTTTAAAAAAGCTTAGATTAAAGTTGGGTTTTCTTTTTCGTTTAAAGAAATGTTTTCCTTTTAAAGCAAGAAAGAGAATTATACAGAGTTGTTTCCTTTCAGTATTAGATTATGGCGATGTGATCTATATGCACGCAAGTTTATCTTCACTTAAAAAGTTGGACTATGTATACCATGCTGCTTTACGTTTTGTGACGAGTGCCTCTTCACGCACCCATCACTGTATATTGTATGGATTGGTGGGATGGTCCTCTTTGTTTCAAAGAAGGAAAGTGCACATGTTGCTGTTTATTGTTAAGGCATTGTTGGGAAAATTACCTACTTATATCTGTAGTCTTTTATCTTTTTACACTTGTAATTATCATACTAGATCTTCTGCTAAACTTCTTTTACATGTTCCAAGAGTACATTCTGAGTTAGGCAAAACTGCCTTCTCTTTTTTTGCTCCTTCATTATGGAATGAGATGCAGAGTATTATTATGCTGGAAACACTCCCTTCTGTAAATATTTTTAAAAACCTTTTATGGTCTACTGTGAAGGAAACATGTACCTGCTATGAGTAAATTACATATTGGTAATCATTAGATGTAGGGCAAATGATTATGTTTGTTTTATGTTTTGAAACTGTCTTATTGTGAGACTCCCTGGAAGAAGAGATTTTGTATCTCAATGGGACTATCCTGGTAAAATAAAGGATAAATAAAATAAGTAGAAAAAGAACTGGACTGTTGCCCAGTGGTCCAAAGTCCTCTTTTCAGACGAGAGCAAGTTTTGTATTTCATTTGTAAACCAAGGTCCTAGAGTCTGGAGGAAGGGTGGAGAAGCTCATAGCCCAAGTTGCTTGAAGTCCAGTGTTAAGTTTCTACAGTCTGTGATGATTTGGGGTGCAATGTCATCTGCTGGTGTTGGTCCAATGTGTTTTTTTGAAAACCAAAGTCACTGCACCCGTTTACCAAGAAATTTTGGAGCACTTCATGCTTCCTTCTGCTGACCAGCTTTTTAAAGATGCTGATTTCATTTTCCAGCAGGATTTGGCACCTGCCCACACTGCCAAAAGCACCAAAAGTTGGTTAAATGACCATGGTGTTGGTGTGCTTGACTGGCCAGCAAACTCACCAGACCTGAACCCCATAGAGAATCTATGAGGAAAATGAGAAACAAGAGACCAAAAAATGCAGATGAGCTGAAGGCCACTGTCAAAGAAACCTGGGCTTCCATACCATGCACCTCAGCAGTGCCACAAACTGAACACCTCCATGCCACGCTGAATTGAGGCAGTAATTAAAGCAAAAAGAGCCCCTACCAAGTATTGAGTACATATACCGTAAATGAACATACAGAAGGCCAACAATTCACTATTCACTTTTATTTTTTATTCTAATAATAAAATTTAGTATTCTAATTTGTTGAGGTGAATTGGTGGGTTTTTGATAAATGTGAGCCAAAATCATCACAATTAAAAGAACCAAAGACTTAAACTACTTCAGTCTGTGTGCACTGAATTTATTTAATACACGAGTTTCACGATTTGAGTTGAATTACTGAAATAAACATTCAAATTCACTGAGATGCACATGTATATGAGATGGCCCATGATCATTAGATATTATACAGGTGTTGCTGTAACGATTTTGTAAATGGTGATCAGCAACCAAATATTGATAATGTGCAATTTATTGTATTTTGCCTTGGTGTGAATTCTCACTTTTTGCAGACAATGCAAAGGCAGAGTACATTAACTTAAAAATAGGGGTAAAAATCAATGTTTGAGCTCACAATTTTTTAATGTAGATCATTTTCATTGCAAAAACATCTAATTGCCAAATTTCCAGTGTTTCACCTATAATTAATTTGGCTGGACACATAAAAAACTTTAAAGTCATTTTTCTCAGTTTCACACTCTAGCGAGTTAAGGTCTTTTTCCTTTGTAGGACAGTATGGGAATGACCCACGGCGTCAGCCGGTGTGGCGGCGGCGCCCTCACACCCTCAGCGCCTTTGACCAGGTGATGGCACTTTTACTAGAGCAAGAGGCTGCTTTATATCTTGCACTAACAGTGAAGATCAATAGTGAAGGCTTCGCTATGTGGGTGTCTGGTGGGGTCCAGCTGGTCAGGTTCTCGCGGGTCGCTGACGCAGGGAACGCAAAATCCCTTCCCTGAGTGCAGCGTTGGATCTGGAGCAGGACGCAGGAGTGGATGGTGGTCGGGTGTGTGTGGGAGACCGGGGACGGGGTGTGGCACGCCAAGCATTTACAAAACTGTGTGCCCACCCCAGGTGATGAAGGATGAGGTTTTTTTTTTTTTTTTTTTTGTGAGCGATTTGATCTAGGCTACAGCGGTGTGATTTTCGGAGTGATTTACAAAAACAAACAAACAAACAAAACAATAAAACAAAATAAATAAAAATGAACTGGTGGAGATGATTTCTAGTGTGTCACAGTGATTTATCATTGGGAGGCGACGCTTCTTTTGAATTAAATTATTTTATTGTTTTACCATGTGTCAGACCCTCGCCTCCCAAAACAGTTTTATTTTTTTTTTTTATTATCTTAGAATACTACAAACAGGTAATGACTAATCAAATTTAATAACTTCACTGTTATGCAAGATGAGCACACGTGACAAACGTTTTGTAAATTTGAGGAACGTTGACTGATAACGAATGAGTTTATTTCTGCCTTACAAAGTACTGGTGAAAGCGCTGCCATCTAGCGGTGATTAATATGCATGTCGTTTCATCTGGCAGCAGAAGTGCAGTCCTCCAAAAACAAACAAAACACATTTTCTCCATTGCTCTCGCTCTCGCTCTCTCTCTCTCTATACATATATAAATTATATAAACACACACACACACACACACACACACACACACAATTCACGGTTGTTTTTTTTTTACACATTTTAATTTTGTTCCATGTTTTCTACAAACCACTACACAGACAATATCCCATTTTCCTTCAGAAAACATAAAGCACATAGCCTAATGTAATTAACTCCAGCCATCACACAATTAACACAATCAACACATATTTATACATGTAAAAGGTAGTAAATTTGATGTCACATTATTCAGAACTCCAGTATTTATTAAAAGAACCACTGATAAATTCAGGCATATGTTCCAAACAATATCCTACAGAAGTCGATGAAAGAGAGAAAAGCAAACGGCCAAAGATGAATCTAAACTTTTGTGATTTCTGTCAATGCCTGGTTTATGAAAAGTAAAAGAAATATGACACAATTCTTACAAACTTGCGAGAAAATGATATTGGAGGACCAGTGGTGTACGCTCTCTCACGTTATTTTGTGTGTGTGAGCAGGCTGCACGCGGTCACGCAGCTGTGAAGGATCGCGCGGAATGCTTCTCAGCTTGAGCTGGAGCTCGTGAAAGGCGCTCTGAGCGCGAGACCCTCTGCACCCCTTTCGTCATGGATTTCATCACAAATACTCTTTAAACTGAGTCAGCTGCATTCCCGCAGAATAAAACATTATACTCAGCCAATCAACATTAAACATTTCCAAAGAAAATGTCCAGTCCAAAGGTCTCGGAGAGTCAGGGGAGCGATGAGTCGGACACGGAGCTGCTGCTCGAGACGCTCTCGCCGGAGGAGGTGGAGGAGCTCGAGCGGGAGCTCGTTTACATCGACCCCGACCCTAATGTACCGGTGGGACTCCGCCAGAGGAACCAGACAGACAAACTGCCGTCCAGAGGATATGACAGAGAGGCTATGCTCGACTACTGTGAGCGGGAGACTAAGAAACTGATCCGGAGAGAGCTGAGCGCAGAGGTGATGATATTATTATTAGAAATATAATAACAATTATATTTATAGGTAAATATAATTAGTTTATAGGCCTACACAGTGGTTGTTGTTTTTATTTTACTGCACACAATTATTTTCTTTATCTATTATTATTAATAATAATAATTATTATTATTATTATTATTTTATTATTATTACTTCTACTACTACTACTGCAGATACAAGTAATGATACATTTCTTATATAGAATAACGCTTAGTATTTAGGTTTCTTAATTTGACTCTTTTTAAACTTCACCACAGGATAATTTCAATGTTTCAATTAATACAAAATTCCCAAATGCATTAACAGATGGATTTATTTTTGTATGTTGCCAGTTGCATGCACGGAGAATGAAGAATGAAAAGCTGACCTGTGGTCATCTGTAATTCCGTCTGTGACTTTAAGATCTCAGCATAGTGTGACATATATGTGTATCTGTGAACACAGTGATTGGCTGATTTAGCACTGAGATCCCTGTTGATCAGTATATGTGCCTGAGATGCTGCCAATGGTCCCATCAACACCCATTTTTTCTCTAATGGGGGACTCTAATGGCCTATAATGCATACCATCGTCTATTTGGAGTGTTTGTCTGTGCACAAAACACTTTGTACTTCAAAGTGTAAATCAAAGCTTTTTTTTCAGTGCACAGTTTAATTTCTCCAAATATTAAATTTTTTGTTGCTCTTCTGTTTGGAAACAGTATAAACTTGGGTGAAAATCCTGAGTGTGCAATTATTCTTTACAGCTTAATGTCTTTATAAACATTTAGTATCATAGATTAGTTTATTGTTGTCTGGTATAAACATTCTCTCTCCTTCTGGTGGTTCTAGGGTGATGGCTATTTGTCATTGCCACTACATTTAAACTATGCAAAACTAACCTTTGACATCTAAGTTGCTGTATTCATTCACTTTTGGGTCTGTCTTAATAGGATTTTAAAGGGCATGCCATAAAAATGAATATTTTCTAGAGTAACAGAGCAGAACAGATGGTCTGGTCCTTCCGGGATGGCTAATCCTTGTGTTTTTAGAGAGTGCTAGTTGTGTTTTACGTGATTAAACAGGTGCTAATGAAGCTCTAGTAATGTGAGACCCGCTCAAGGGCCCACAAACTACTTTTAAACTCTACTGAGACACTGAAGTGTTTGTTTGAAACACGTTCAGCAGGCAACAGAACACAAACACAATCTCAGAGGAATCTCACAAGTTACTAAGTAACATTGTGCTCTCTAAATGTGGTTCCCTGTATATATTTCATTTTGATTGATTCTGATTTGTAAAGATCATCTTTCTGATCTCATTGATATTCTGAAGTTTGTTCAGCTGTGTCATTTTGTTGGCAGAGTGAATATGCTAACTGGATAGTCACTTCCACATGTATTCAGTAAAACAGCTGTGAGAATAAAATTTATGTTCTGGTAATTTTTTCAGTAGTCAGTGGATAAGAGCGATGCACTTCAGCGATTTGTGAATGTGTTTACGTAAAACTTGGTCTCACTGAGGCTTTGAAACTGTCAAGGACAGAATTCCTGACCTGAATGTTCCTCCCTTTGCTGCCTTATAAGGGCACATCTGAGAGTTTTAAGACTTCTTCAAACAATAGCTCACAAATCTGCACAGTACGTTCTTTCCCTTTTAATGACCACTAAAAATAACTCACTCAGTCCAGCTGGATCCAGCCATTGGCTGTAATTATTCTAGATAAGTTTTGTTTGTTTGATGCCCCCACAGATTTAACGGTGATGTTGATATTTATCAATAATTACACCCAAATGAAAGCAAATGGAAACTTATATAGAATGTGAATGCGGTGATTAAGATGTAAACAGTCTGATAACAATTAGCCAAAATCAGATATTTAAACTATCAAAAGACATACAGCTTCTCAGATTTAATGTGCTGTGGTGAATAATGTATTTTGTGTTTAATGTTTGAAGGGAGGGGAAGGCAGAAGGAGAGATCGACTCCGCCGGACGAGGAGCAGAGAGTTTTCCAGGTCACAGAGCGGTGATCCTCCTGACACGGAGAGCAGAAATGCTGAGAGCGAAAAAGATCAGGAGAGAGCAAGAAAAAGAGAGGATGATTCTAAAAATGTATCTGATGAAGACGAAAAAGGCAAAGAGAAGAAAAGGGAGGAGGAGAAGAGAGAAAGAGAGAGGACAGATAATAACACAGAAAGTGGAAAAGAGCTTTTTAGAAAAGAAAGAGGAAGTAGCAAAACTCTAGACCTCATATCTAAACTGCAAGAGAAAAAAGATGATAAGAAAGAAAGAGGGAGAAAGGAGGAGAAAAAAGTGAGTGAAAACTCCAAAATACGAGGGTTTGTCTCCAAACTACAAGACACCGAAGACCTAAAAGTAAAAGACAATAAGGCAGATGTCAAGAAACAATATGAAAGCAGAAATAAAACCATAGAAGAACCGAAGAACAACAGGCCAGAAGGAAGAGTAAACCTTAAAGATGTAGAAACAGAGGAAAAGAAAAGCAGATCTAGAAATATAGAAGAGAGAAGCAGAAGAAGAGAGAGAGTAGAGGAGGATGAGAAACATCACTCACAGAGAGATACAACCACAGCACAGAAAGAGAGAGAAAAAGAAGTGAAACAATCAGAAAACAACGAGGTGAAAATATCTTCAATTTCCAGCCATGAAGCCTCATTGAACTCTTATGGCGCGGACAACCGTTCTGCTACTGAGGAGGACGAGTCTTTTAGTGAAGATGTGGACAGCGACACTGGCTCCAGCATGTTTGATGACCTTCTGGAGCAGGTTCGCAGTGATGACCCTGAACTAACAGAGCTCAACGTCAATAATTCAGACGCCATTAAGACAGACACCCTGATACAGTTTGCAGAAGGTCTTCGCAGCAACACTCACATCAAAACTTTCTGCCTTGCAAACACAAGAGCAGACGATCATGTTGCATTTGCCATTGCTGGAACCCTACGAGATAATTCCACCCTGACCAGCATCAACCTCGACTCGAATCATTTAACAGGCAAAGGAATCCTGGCCATCATCAACTCTCTTCAGCACAACAGCGCGCTTATGGAGCTGAGGTTTCATAACCAGAGACACATCTGCGGAGGGAAGACTGAAATGGAAATGGCCAAAGTCTTACGTGACAACTCTTCACTGCTGAAGCTGGGATATCACTTCGAGTTGGCCGGGCCCAGGATGACCATGACGAACATCTTGAGTCGAAATATGGACAGGAAGAGGCAGCAACGACTAGAAGCACAAAAACTCGCCAGACAGGAGACTAACTCCGCCCCAGGTGAAGATAAGAGCTCACCTGAGAAGAATAAGCCAACAACATCGTCCATCAACACTCAGAAGAAAGACTCTAAATTTGCTGCCCTCTCAAAATTCACTTCTGCTCAGGAAACTCCTAAAGCTCCGCCCTCAAAGTCACCATCTAGACCCCTCCCATCTGAGGTAACAGGAAAGAAAGAAGGGGCAACAGGAAGTCGACAAGCTCCTCCTCCACCTCCTCCTCCACCCCCTCCTGGCCCAGCGTTAGATGTTCAGGCCCTGAGGAGGTCACTGACCCCAATCGCTCAGAGAAAACCAGATGGCAGTGCAGCTGTCCGACAGACGGACAGGAGCTCCAGAGATCAGCTACTGGACTCTATCAGAAACTGCAGCATGAACGCTCTCAAAAAGGTGACACGGACATCACATGTCATAGATTACTACACATGCCAGTACATGACCATGCATTTAAACATCACCATCTCACCATCTTCTTTCTACAGCATTATATTCTTAAGATATTTTAATGTAAGTTACACTTTTATAATGTTTGGCCCTCTATACTCTGTAAACCCAAATGTTGTCTTTACTTAATAAATAATTAAGTAATCTTGACTAAACAATTGCTTAAAATGTTTAAGTAATTAAAAGTTTTGGGTCCATAAATCAAAAACCTAAGTTTGTGTAACTTGTTTACCTACAAAATAAGTAAACTTAAGATTTCAAATCTTAATTTATTAAAACAGCTCACTCAGGTCTTTATTTAATGTGATTGGCCGTTCAAGCAGTTCTGCCTGGCAACAAGAGAACTAATGCAGTGATTGGTTATTACAAAAGATGGGTCTCTTTCATTTTGTATGTAAAAAACAAATAAAAAAAAGAAACAGATCTTTCATCTTCATTTACCAGTTTCAGGTAAGTTTTAGGGCACTCTTTACTCTTTACTTTAAATTGAGGGAACAAGTTTACTCAATCAGTTGAGTCAACTTATTAGGGTTTTCAGTGTAGCAGTTTGCGACTATTAAAAATCCTCTCCCGTGGCCTTATGGGATCCACACTTAAGTTAAGTAGATCACATACAGTAGGTACTTTGTGCATTCTGAATTCTACAAATTTGGACATTACTCCTTTCACATATTGTTTTTGTAGGGAAGATGTGATTTCGGATACAGCCTCAGTCTTACTGTGTGTACTTGTGAGTGAAAATATTTCCACAAACAAATCATGACTCATCAGTAAGTTTTGTACCACAATTTATTCTACCTCAGCCCCTGCCCCCGCCTCGGTCTCTACGGCTGGAGCCCTACCCCCCCCCTTGGGGAAGTTCACGGTGTTGCCGGGCAGACAGTCAGGGGTAGCGTACTCTTGCAGCGCGGACTCTTGGGGGCGCTCGGACAGCGCGGGTTCTAGGGGGCGCTCTGGCAGCGCAGAGACAGGGAGGCGCCTTCTTGGCGCAGGCACTGGGTGGCTCTCTTGCAGCGCAGATTCTGGTTTGCGCTCTTGCAGCGCGGATTCTAGGGGGCGCTCTTGCAGCGCGGATCCTGAGGGGCGCTCTTGCAGCGCGGATTCTAGGGGGCGCTCTTGCAGCGCGGATTCTAGGGGGCGCTCTTGCAGCGCAGATCCTGGGGGGCGCTCTTGCAGTGCGGAGACAGGGAGGCGCCTTCTTGGCGCAGGCACTGGAGGACTCTCTGGAAGCATTATCACTAGGGGGCGCTCGGGAGGCGCTGAGCTGGACGGGACCAGCGGAGGCGAAGGTGGGCTGGACGGGACCAGCGGAGGCGAAGGTGGGCTGGACGGGACCAGCGGAGGCGAAGGTGGGCTGGACGGGACCAGCGGAGGCGAAGGTGGGCTGGACGGGACCAGCGGAGGCGAAGGTGGGCTGGACGGGACCAGCGGAGGCGAAGGTGGGCTGGACGGGACCAGCGGAGGCGAAGGTGGGCTGGACGGGACCAGCGGAGGCGAAGGTGGGCTGGACGGGACCAGCGGAGGCGAAGGTGGGCTGGACGGGACCAGCGGAGGCGAAGGTGGGCTGGACGGGACCAGCGGAGGCGAAGGTGGGCTGGACGGGACCAGCGGAGGCGAAGGTGGGCTGGACGGGACCAGCGGAGGCGAAGGTGGGCTGGACGGGACCAGCGGAGGCGAAGGTGGGTTTTCGAGGGTCATGGACGGTAGCGGGCTTGACGGGAATGGGTTAGAACAGGGGGTTGTTTTTGTGTTGGGAACTGGCGCTGGTGAATCCTCCTCATCTCCCACGAAGTATGAGGATTCGGCTATCCATAGAGCGAAATTTATGTATTGGGTCAAACACCAGCTGGGGTCACCGGATGGCATCAACATTTGAATTTCCTCGTCAAGCCCGACTCTGAAGCCCTCCATTAGGGTAAGGTCACTGCAACAGGCTTGGTGGCTGATCCCTATAAACTCTGCTACATACTCCTCCACATCCCGTCCATTTTGGAAGCAGAATCTTATACTCCCACCAGAAAGGTTGTCCTCTTCTTGGAGCCACACGTTGATGGAAGCGATTTCTTCCCTCATCTTCGGTATCGGTCCGTGATTCTTTTATGTGTGGTGGTGTCCAAGGAGTACGAGGAGGCGACGGTTACAAAAGGTAGTTTCTTTAATGACGATAGGTAGAGCACAGACCATACACACATCATACTTAACTTAATCACGGACAAACATAGGGGGTGAACTCAGGACTTATAAAGGAGCGGGAACAAAAGAGCAAACAACATAATGAAACTCAGGTGGGGACAATCAAACGATAATTAACTAATGAGGACAGGAACTAAACCAAATAAGGAGAATGAGGGCTAGGACAGACAGACATGTAACAGTATGCAGATTATGCAAAGGTTTCTCTGCAGAAAATGCAGATACATGTATGTACAGTTGGCTGAGTCTGTAATTTGTGTGTGTAAAAAGGTTTTTTATCATGTTTAAAGTGGTTTGAAGATGACACATTTGCACTTGGTTTTGCTCGAAAGCCCTCTTTAGAGAGCGTCTTACATTGGCAGAGACTGACTAAAGGCTGTAAAGGAAAGCGATATGGAGATGTTGTTAATGCAAATTATTAACCTTGGGCACACAGCCGTTTATTTACAATATTTCAACTTCATTTGCATTAGATCAAAGTTAAAAGCACGGTTCAAGGTTAGTATAGGGACCAATTCTTATTAACTAGTATGCCTATTACTAACATATTGGCTGTTTATTAGTACTTATAAAGCACATATTCTGCATGATCATATTCTACATCCCTAATCCTACTCAATACCTAAACTTAACAACTACCTTACTAACTCATAATAAGCAGCAAATTAGGAGTTTATTGAGGCAAAAGTTACAGTTAATGGTTTGTTAATAGCAAGAATTGGACCTTAAAATAAAGTGTGAGGAAGCAAATCCATGTGGATACATGTTGTGACTTAGGAAGACATTTTCTTCCTGTGCATATATCATTAATAATCCACACAATTACTACTGATGAGACCCATTGTTTTAATTTTGCTTTGGATCTGCTTCTCTGCATGCATGTGGTTTGAGGGACCGGTGTGCACATGGATACAGAACATCTTATGAAAGCTGATGACCAAAAACGTTTTTTGGTATTGTTGTTGTTTTTACAAATAGTTATTCCCCAGAGTTTTGCCATTTTGAATAATCCATGGTAAATTTTTTTGTTGTGGCAACAAACTTTCAGCATCATGCTACACCCAGCCAGAGATGTTTTTTCTCTGTGTATAGATATGAAGTGACATGAAGCATATATGAAATTTGTCACAAAATCTGGCCCGACAGATCTAAAATATATTTAATATCATAATTAAAAATATAAATGATCAAAGACTATTTGGGTATAGTATAGAGATGGCTTGAAATGTATTTTTACACAAATTTTTCGCTCAATCAAAAAAAGTTACCTAATCTTTTATCATATAATATTTTAATATTATAAATGCTTAATCTTCATTTTAATCTTCCCCTCAGGTTGAGATCCCTAAGCGGTTGAGATAGCATCTGTCCAGTGCATGTGCTTCTACCTTCAGATTCCCCTACAGTACTCCAGTGCCCCATCGTCATGGAGGAGTCACTGAATCCTCAAGATGAGATTCCTCCTTAACTGGCTTAGACACTCCGAAATGGAGCCAGTTTGGATTATTTGACATCTAAATGTTTGAGGTGGGATTGGAACACAGTGTGATTTTTTCCAGGACTGACACCTAACCAGTCACCAACATTGAAGCTGTGAGGAGCATCTGTTGGGGTTTAAGGGTCCTCAGAGAAACATTTGTCAAATAAATCAGATACATTTTGACTATTTGTTCTCAACTTTTGTCATATTTTATAATATTCTTACACCTGTCTTAAAGCGGTACTACTAATCATTACTCTGTCTAGAATGCAATATGCTAAATAAGACTCATAAAGGGGTCATGAACTGAGAAACCAAAATTCCCTTGATCTTTTGACAAATAAGAGGTCTTTGTATTATAAAAACGCAATCATGTTTAAAGCCTGTTATTCTGGATGTTAACTTATTTTGTTTGAGTATTTGTGTACATTTTTCACAAGCTCTGAGAGAAAGTCCGCGGGCGTGGGCGGGAGTGGAATACGCAGTTTGCGGGAGCGGGCGGTCCTGGTCAGAAATTCAATGGGAGCAGGCGGGTGTGGGTTTAAGAAAACAGTCCTGCGCAGGGCTCTAAACCCTGCTTCTGCAGAAGAAGATCAATGCCTGCTTCTACAGCACTGCCTGTTTAGTCCCACCCAGTGATTTGTGCATGTAGTGTTTACGAGAGAGGCAAACGCACTGGTCTAAGCAGAAACCAAACAATAACGATGGCTTTGAAGACAAACAAGGTGCTGTGCAGTGACAAATTGTGGAAAAAAACAGTCTTTGCATTGCCTTCCCTCTGATCCTAACATTAAGAAAAAGTGGATGATCTTTATTTTTAATGAAGGTCCAGAACACATAAGTAAGAAATCAGTCCTTTGTTCACTTCATTTTACCACGGATTAGTTTACAAACATGGCCCAATTTGACACGGGATTTTCAAAAATATTGAAATGAAAAGACAATGCTCTGCTGACTATATTGGATCCGACAGTAATGTCGCAACACAAGTGTGAGTAACTGTATTCACAACGTGATCACTATTGCTTTGTCAAAATAAAAACAAAAACAAAGGCAGTTCATGACCCCTTTAAAGAATCTCAAAAAAGCCCCAAGTAGTGATCTGCCTTGATGTGATGTGTTTGTTAAACAGTAGGACATTCTACATGAGATCTATAAACTATTCTGATTATGCATGCGATATTGTGTTCAATTACATGATCTGTTTAGGCATGGATTTTTCATCTGGACTTTTGAGAGTTTGAGCTTCTGTATTAAATTATATACTGTTTAAAAATATGTATTCATCATGGTTTCATTACAAATGCTATTCATCAAATTGTTCATCAAACAATCCTCCATTTGTACCAGTGACAGCTGTGCAGACCATATACGTTCTAGTATTGAGTTTATTAAGATACTGAGTTGAAGGTTCATCCCATGCATTCTGTAGCATATTTTGATCAATTAAAAGCATAAATTGAAGGCAGTATACAGTACAAAGAGGGACATTTGAACAATTAATACAGCCCACTCCCTCTCACATCTGCAAACATTACCACATCCATGGGCAGCATTTCTTATTTAGCCCTCTTAGTTTTAAAATCAAGATGAGAACAAGCACACCTGCTTTTAATTGTGATAAAGGGCAGCTGTGGTCTAATGGAGTTGGACTTGTAACCTGAAGATCATGGGTTCAAGTCTCAGGTCCAGCAGGAATTGTTGGTCGGGGGAGTGAATAACCAGGGTTCTCTCCACCTTCAATACTACGACTGAGGTGAGACCCATTGGCTGCCCACTGCTCCAGGTGTGTGTGTTAGTTTGCTACAGTGTGTGTGTGCACTTGGATGGGTTAAATGCAGAGCACAAATTCCGAGTATGGGTTGCCACACATCACTTCACTATCACTAAATTATTTAGATGTCACTTTAGAAGTTAGCAAATATGCCCTACCTGAGATCTCTGTATATCTCTGATGTGGATTAGATGTTTTGACTGTATTGTGTTAGACTTGATTTCATGAATTTTAGCTGGACAACAAATTGGTGAATTAACCTCCATAAATGGTTCTGGTATGGATTAAGCTTGATTTTTAAGAAGGGAACAGAGGATTAAAGGGTCAACTATCATCTCTGAACTCTTTTGTTGTTGTCCCTGCAATGAATGTAATTAAAAGTGTAAGTTTATTTTTTTATATAAAGAAGACATATCTAACTGTTGTCTCTGTACCACAGTATCATTTCATATAACAGGAGCAATTCATGTGTCCCACCTACAGGTGGCGGAGAGGACAAAGGTACTCAAATACAAAGCAGACAGTAGATGGAATATGTAGACTACCATTTTCAAAGTAATTCAGGGTCATTTCTCTTTAGAAAAAAAAATGAAGACATGGTCAATATGTAGATATTGTGTTAAATCAAAAATAGCTACGACAAAGAAAAATCAGCACATAAAGAAGCATAATTTACATAAGAGCTATTAAATGATATATGATATATTTTAGCGCAGACAGATGTCAACAGAAAATCACAGCCCCTGTTTTTATTGGAAGAAAAAATCAGAAGTACTATTAATAGCCGAAAGACTGTCTCTCTCTTTTTCTTTCACAGTTTTAACAACACTATAGGCTTGTGACAAAAAGTGTTAACTCCACTGCTGATCAGCTTCATTTCCTTCCTGAGCCGAAGACTGCAATGTGTTTGCCCTTGCAGCCACGCCAGTCCCACTGCTAGACAGTCATTGGTACCTTCTTTTGTAGGTTAGTCGCTCTCTTTCTCTCTTTCTCTCTTAAAAAAGCACTGTTCTTCTGGTAACTGATGGAACAAAAAAGTCAGTAAGTTTTTTTTACGCTGTATTTTGTTATAAAGAGGATATCTTGCTTGAAGAGGATGTGAATTACAGAGAATGAAAGTCCATCTAAAGATTCTTTCTGTTTTTATAGGTAAATACTTTTTTCCTGCTTGATACATTATCAATAATCTTTTATTGCAGTCGTGTTTGTTAAAACAAGAAATACATGAACTTAGTGACCTCTGAAGTAAACTACCTTAATGATAAATATCACTACAGTGTTTTACAAACAAACTTCTGTAATTAATCCACATAGTTTTGTTGCTTTTTTCAGTGTAAAATGATCTTGCCTGAATTATGTGAGCACTTTAGAAATCATTTAAGACAGTCTCTTTGGATACTATAGTTTGTTTTAAACTGACATCTCTTTGCAGGCTATCAATGTAAATATAAATGTGAGTGCATCTAAAATAGATTGAGCCGTTTCGGTTGTAGTTGTCTGAAGACCGTCTGTACACGGTCTGTCTTACTCTGTACTGCATGAAGTAATAACGTTTTTAATTGTGTTTTCTGTAGTTGTGACCGGTGTGTTGATGAAGTCTGGAAATGTTTATGTGCGAACAGTGGGTGAAACGGTGGATATCAGATGTCAATATCCAGATGACCATAGATATACACCCAAGTACTTTTGCCGTCATCCCTGTAAATCTGTTTTGATTAAAAGTGCAAAGATTGATCAGGTCGTCTCAGATGGAAGATACTCTTTGATTGATACTGTGAGTGGACGGTTCTTTACTGTAACCATCAAACATCTCAGGCCCACAGACTCTTGTGTTTATTACTGTGGACTTGATCAATGGTTCCGTGACACACTGAATAAAGTTCATCTGTCTGTCCTTCCAGGTGGGTGTTTATGCAAACAGTTTGTGAACATAACATAGCCTATACATTCATCTTCCCATTTAAATATTTCACAAAAATGTTTATTATACTTAAATTCCTCTTTTTCTGTTTTATCCTCAGCAGCTCCTGTGAACAGATCTACACACACCCCTGAAAACACACATATAACATCTACATGGACAACAACACTCACCTCTGCAGGAACATCCAGTCAGCAAACTAATAATCAGTTTTACAACACTACTTTGATTACTTAATTTAGGAAAAATATATTCAGTTTAGTCTGGTTAGGCCTATACTTGTGGGAAACATTAGAACATTACATTTTGTATTCACAAACACATGTGATACTCTCTTTTTCTGCCTCTTTCTCTCAGTCTCTCTCTCAGATAAATCTAGTTCATATGAGCAGTTCTCACCAACTTTGCCAACAGTCCAGTCAATGGGACCTACACCAATGGATAAAAACTCTGGTAGCAGTTTTATTTTATTTTATTTTATTTTTTTAACGACAATTATTTTTTTTTTTGCAACACTAGATAACATTGCATACATATTAGAATATTTAACGACTATTCCTTTCTCTTTTTATTTCAGTCAGTGTGACTGTGGTTTGTGCAGGTGTTATGGCGCTGCTGGTGTTTGGGGTTCTTGTGGTGTTAGTATCTCTCTGCAAGAAAAGACCAGATTTAAAGTCCACGTGTAAGACTACACACACATAACGCACATTAATGAGTTGATAGGTTCATGAAAAACTAATAATAATAATGATAAGTGATTGAAAAAAGCTCCATTGCATCTGTTTTAAAAGAGTACTATCATGTTTATGGCCATTTTTCAGGTCTGCAACCTGTCCCTGAAAATCCAGTTCAAGATTCACCAGATCTCATCCAGGTATGAAATCATATGCTCTTTATACACAATTTTCCGACATCCAATTACAAACCAACATCTAATTTCAAACCGTATGATCTGATCAACATTATACACATGAATACATTTGCTTTGTTAAAGCTGGTTTAGTTTATGATTAATGTAAACATGTTGAATGTACACTGAATTTATTAAATATGTTTTGGTATATCAACCCTTATGTCTCTTTCTCTTTCATCAGGTCTCTCAGACTGTAGATAATGTCAACCACCTCTATGATGATATTGTGAACGTGTACAGTCTGGCTGGTCCAGCTAAAGATGGCATTTCTTCTGTAATATATTCCACTGTGCAGCATTGTGATCCTGCACCTCATGATGAGAATGCTTTGTATTCAGTTATCACACAACACTGAGGATAAATGACTAGATCAGTGTCATTCTTTCCCCGAAAATGTCACTCTTAAAACCCTGTTGACATGAAATGGTGCATGTGGTCAGCATGCTAAAAAAACACCTGCAAACATCCTGCTGTGAACATGTGGGCCAGGCTGTGAAATTAAACAGTGAAGCTGACAAAAAAATAAGTAATTAAAATAAATAAATAATATAAATCTATTATATATTATATATTATATATATATATACACACAGGTGCATCTCAATAAATTAGAATGTCGTAGAAAAATTCATTTATTTCAGTAATTCAACTCAAATTGTGAAACCCGTGTATTAAATAAATTCAATTAACACAGACTGAAGTAGTTTAAGTCTTTAATTCTTTTAATTGTGATGATTTTGGCTCAAATTTAACAAAAACCCACCAATTCTCAATAAATTAGAATATGGTGACATGCCAATCAGCTAATCAACTCAAAACACCTGCAAAGGTTTCCTGAGCCTTCAAAATGGTCTCTCAGTTTGGTTCACTACTAGGCTACACAATCATGGGGAAGACTGCTGATCTGACAGTTGTCCAGAAGACAATCATTGACACCCTTCACAAGGAGGGTAAGCCACAAACATTCATTGCCAAAGAAGCTGGCTGTTCACAGAGTGCTGTATCCGAGCATGTTAACAGAGAGTTGAGTGGAAGGAAAAAGTGTGGAAGAAGATGCACAACCAACCGAGAGAACCGCAGCCTTATGAGGATTGTCAAGCAAAATCGATTCAAGAATTTGGGTGAACTTCACAAGGAATGGACTGAGGCTGGGGTCAAGGCATCAAGAGCCACCACACACAGACGTGTCAAGGAATTTGGCTACAGTTGTCGTATTCCTCTTGTTAAGCCACTACTGAACCACAGACAACGTCAGAGGCGTCTTACCTTGGCTAAGGAGAAGAAGAACTGTCTCTCTCTCTCTCTCTCTCTCTCTCTCTCTCTCTCATAACTTAGTTATTAACTGTATTAGTCTGCTATCAACGGCTTAAGCTTCTGTTATTAGGTTTAAAATGATGTTTTGGAATTAGCAACAGCGGCGTTGGATGAAATGCGGAAGAAATAATCCTACTCACAATAGTGATTTAAGTAGAAAAAAACAGACGAATGCCTTGAAATATACCATCTGATCGATGTCTTAATGTGTGGCAACCATAGTAAGCGGAGTAACTGACTTCGACCCGTCGAACTATTCGAAAAATAATGCACACCCGAGGTGGTGATGCGGCCACGATGCGATCGTCGTCAATTATTCCTTACGTATATCTATGACAATAAACAGAAATATAAATCTAACCAACTACAACACAAAAAAATAAACGAGCACTGCTCGTTTCTGAGCTGCTTTGTGTACAGTTGTTCTCCTTCAATTCGGTCACTCTACATTGCTATGGGAAATACCCTTTCCTTGAATACTACTGAAGCCTTATTGAATCACGCCAGTGAAACTGGCCAATGGCGTTCAAGCATGCAAAATATCAGCGGGAATCCCACTCTATATAAGGCAGTGCTTGTACATCATCCATTCAGATTCTTTTCCTTCAGCCAACCTTCTACGAGAAGCAAGAAGCCTATCAAGAAAAAACTACTCACTGTGATCTACACGCTGCAGTGGACACGCCTTCTCTTCCCCTGCTGTGTTCCGGTGAGCTTCGGAAGCAAAGATGACTCGCGATTGCCTCCCCTGTGTGGAGCCAATCGAATCTTCTAATGGCCACGAATCATATGTCTTCTGCTTGGGTCACGCCCATGCAGAGGCGGCACTTGGGGGGTCGGACTGCCCCCACTGCGGGGATATGAGTCTCCGGACTCTCAGGCTCCATGTGGCCATCGTCCAAGGCGATGAACTCGCCCAACTAACTCTGCTGCACTCTTCCTCTGCAGCCTCATTTGAGCCAAGGAGGAAAGTGACGCTAGTTTCTGATGCGGATCTGTCAGGATCAGGTGACAAGCCTGTGCCAGCTCAGTGCCCACGTGCTCCTCAACCCCTGCTGCAGGTCCCCTTCCAGTGCGCTTCATGACCGCTGATCTCTGCCCCTTCCCCAACGCTCAAGATGTGGTGTCTTTCGGTGCCATGGTGGGCACTGAAGAGGGGGTGATGCCATTCCGGTGGCAGTGTCTGCGAGAGAGAAGTGATCCAACAGCCCGCTGATTACACTGCGCCCCACGGCAGTGACGCAGGGGACCTCCATCACAGTGATGTTGAGCTCCTAAGCGTCCTGTGTCCCGTGGATGAGCTCGGTTTGGAGTGGGCGCCTCCTGCCAAGCTGGCCTAGAAGCCGTCTGGACGAGTGATACCTCCAGTCAGATCACGGCCGAAAAGACACCCCGCGGAGACCTGGCCCCTTTTTCCCCGAGGTGCACGACGAAATAAAAAAGTAGTGGAATGCGTCACACCAGTCGGGTGCATAATCTGGGATCCTCCCTCCTGTCTTCTGTGGACGGAGCTGACCAAGTGGGGTATGTCAAACTCACCCCCGTGGAAGAAGCCGTCGCTGCCCATCTCTGTCCTTCAGCCGCGGTGAACTGGAGAGTGAGAAACAACGCGTCTCTCCCTTCTAAACCTTGCCGCGCCACTGCAAACCTCGCCGGCAAGGCTTTCTCCATGGCGGGCCAAGCAGCTTCAGCACTGCACGTGATGGCGATACTCCAGGTGTATCAGGCCAAGTTGCTCAAGTCTCTGGATGAGGATGGACCGGACCCTGAAGTGTTTAAAGAGCTCCGACACGCCACGGATCTGGCCCTCACAGCGACGAAGATGACAGCTTGAGCGATCGGCCGCAATATGTGGAATCTTGTGGTGCTAAATCGTCACCTGTGGCTTACTCTTAAAGGACTCAGAGAAAACGGCCCTTCTGGACGGTCCCATGAATCCCTCAGGTCTCTTCGGAGCGGCGGTGGAGACGTTCACGGAGCGCCAAGGTTATTATAGTTTAGAATTTTTAAATTCGTTTTATTTTAATATCGTTTTCAAATTTGCTATAAAATTCAGTTTAGTTTTTATTAGTTTCATTAATATTTTTGTTAGTTTTAGCAGAATTAACAGATCACTTCCAGAGCGCAGGCCAAAGAAAGATTAAAGCTCCGTTCACACCAAGGATGATAACGTCTCTGGTTACTATCGTAACCTCGGTTCCCTGAGAGCGGGAACGAGGAACTCCTTCCCTTCCAACCTTTCCTGAAGTCCTATTGGCTCACGCCAGTCCAAATGACTGGCCAGTTGTCCTGAAGTATGCAAATCGCATGCAAATACTGACAAACTGAGAGGCAGTATAAAATGCGGTGCACACGACAATTACCTCAGAATCGGATACTGAACGCCGCTTAGCTGGTTGAGCGGAGAAATTCTCCATTATGGGAACGATATTCAATCCTGCCGTGAGAGAGGCTACGAGCATGTACAAGTTACCCACTAAGCGAAGATAGAACACACACACAATTCCCACCAATAGTGACGCTCGAAGGTGGGTTTGCAGCTGATAGGTGGAGATAAGCCAATGAGCGTCTAAGCCCAGGGATACAAAATCTGGACATTTGGTACCTCCAGTCAGATCGCGGCCGAAAAGACACCCCGCGGAGACCTGGTCCCTTTTTCCCGAGGTGCATGACATACAGAGTTTGACATACGGTCAGTAATAATGTATGCTGCGCTGAGAAACAGGGCATAAGCAAAACAGCACAGCATTGTGAGGGGCTGCATAGCGATAACTGTTAAGCAGCAGAAAACACATAACAATCGAATTAGACATTGAATAACTGGAGCTGCACTGTGTACAGGGCAGACAACAACAACAATAGCACAAAGGGCTGCACAGAGTAATAACTGTGCGAGGCAGCAAACTCACTTGAATAGAGGTAGCATAACGTGAATCAGTCACTCACCGACAGCACTTAGGAGGCCAAGGACTGAATGTCCAGCTTGTAAAACCTGGCGAAGGTATTCTGAGAAGACCAGATGGCTGCAAAGCATATATCCTGAAAAGACATACCTCTCGACCATGCCCAGGAGGCAGCGATAGCCCTTGTTGAGTGGGCCCTAATATGAAAGAGCCCACGTATAAGCAGCCATGATAGCATCCACAATCCAGTGAGAAAGCCTCTGTTTTGATACGGACAACTTCGCACAACCATTGTAGCACACGAAAAGCTGGTCAGATTGCCGAAAGCTGGCCGAACGGATGACGTAAATCCTAAAATCACACCAAAATCTGAGCGTCCGCATCATGTGAGGACGATGACTCAGAAGACAGGGCAGACAGCAAAACAGTCTCCGCTCTGAAGGGGGTAGTAGATAGTGATTAGGCATGTAGCCCGGTCTCGGCCGGAGAGTGAGGTCCAGTCACTCGGCCAGTCACCGGGTCCGAAGCGAATACAGTCGCTCTCCACAGAAAACGTGTGTAAATCCTCTATACGCTTAGCTGAAGCAAAGGCAAGAAGAAGTGCACTTTTGAGAGATAGCTTCTTCATATCAACGAATGCTAAAGGCTCGAGTGGTAGCTGTGAAAGAGCTCTTAACACCACCTCTAGGTCCCAGGATGGGACTGAAGGCAGGGGCAGGGGATATAATCTCCTCACTCCCTTAAAGGGACACTCCAATTTTTTTGGAAATAGGCTCATTCTCCAACTCCCCAGAGATAATAAGTTGAGTTTTACCGTTTTGAAATCTATTCAGCCGATCTCCGGGTCTGGCGATAGCACTTTTAGCATAGCTTAGCATAGATCATTGAATCCGATTAGACCAGTAGCATCGCGTTCAAAAATGACCAAAGAGTTTTGATATTTTTCCTATTTAAAACTTGACTCTTCTGTAGTTCTATCGTGTACTAAGACTGGCGGAAAATGAAAAGTTTAGCAGCTTGTTAGCAACCGTATTTTTTAAAAAACATAAGTTTTAAAAATCACTAGTGGGGTGTAACTGGTGTTTTTTATGTCGTAGAATAAAACGTGAAAGTATCTTGAGCTTGTGTGAACTATAGACCTTATTTAAGGGATTTAACCAAAATCCCATTCAAAAAACCCATTGACTCTGGAAGAGCTAAAATGCTAACTCGCTTCCGGGTTTTCGCCAACAAAGTGACATCATAGTTCCCCTCACAACCGGCGCAACGTCATAGAATGTCTCTGAACAGATTCATGCCCACTTTTAGGGGAAAACAAACCGCCATACATCAGATCGAGGAAGTGGACTAACCTTACAACATGCCAAAGAGTTGTTGTGTGGTTGGGTGCACTAATGTTTGTAAAAACACAAATTTAGCCCATCATCATCCATATCTTGCTGTTATGGAAATATCATGAATTACGGATGATGCTATCGAAAGCTAAGCCAAGCTAGTTGTATGACTGGACAGAAAAGTGCACTCAGTACACTGTAAAAAAGAATTTCACAGTTTAGTTGTTTCAATTAATGTTTTTAAGTTGACTCAACTTTCAGTTCATTAGTTTGTTCATTCAACTTAAAATTTTAAATTTCACTGTCTCAACTAGTTCTTTAAGTTGACAAAACTAGCCATTTGCCCCCTCAACTTTAAAAAATGTGTTGAATCAATTTAATAACGATATCACGTCACTTATCGCGAGATCACGTGAAGACTTGCAGAAAGAAGACGTTGGTCAGCCATCTTGATGAACTTCTCCACAGAGCTTGAAAATGTTTTCACACCAACACTTTTGGTAAGTAAATATTTGTATTTATTGGTTTAACATGTGTACAATTACGTATGTTGTCTAAGAATAGTACAAGTATGGTTTAAAGCATCGCATTTTGTAGTTAACTTAAATGGATACCAGCGTTAGTTTCGCGACACTCCTCTTAAGCCTCAAAATACACGCGGTTCCACAGTATTTTTCATATAATTATTAAACTAAATATTCTCCCATGCTATACTGAGCTGAACTTATCTCGAGAATATACTGTTTGGTATGTATTATTTGAGCCCAGTGCTGCATTAGAGACCGTTCGAACAGAGCACGAGACGGAGCGCGACGAACAACTGTGTGGATTTAGAACGGCGGGAATTTTAAAAAATGACCTTATGAACGATTAAAATTAGGGGAAATAAACAAGATTACTGCTCGAACTGTCATTCTTCTGCACGTTGTAAGTGAAACGAACGAGCACCTCAGAGTTTGTTTGGAGAGCGTGCATTTGTCTGACTTATCTTGCTTCGGATGAGGTTCTAACGGTTCAAACTCTTCTTTCAGTTAAAGTACAGAAGTGCCTCACCGGAACCCATGGCAACGCTGCGTGAATATACGGTCGGTTAAAAAATTGAAGGTATGAAAAGTAATAATGGCATATATCTTGTATAAAAAGCCCTGTGATAAGGATAATCACAAATGTGTAAAATTAGCTTTTCTGTTGTTTTGTTCTAATTTCCTGTGTTATGTAATTTAAAAGCTTTTTCTGGATTGTAAAATATGGTTTTGGTAATTGAAACGTAAGCAATGACATTTGACTTTCTCTGTCAAGATTATTTATTTGTATTTATAGTGTTGTTTTAACATGTTTCTGTATTTTCCATGTTTATGATATTCTGGAATGACTAAAGATCAGCACAGAGTTCTTGTGGATGGACCTCAGCAAGTCCTTCTGCAGTTGTATCCATCAAAGTGCTATGCAGACACAACGGGAATGACTGTCGCATTGTAGAGCTTGGATAAATTGTAAATAAATGTATTTACTTTATAAGTGCACATATTTATTGTAGTCTGTGACTGTTAATATTGTAAGGCATATTTTAACGCTTCCCTTTGTTTTTATTAAAGCACACAGGTTCTCAAGAGGAATTCATCAAGGACAAGTCTGTTGGCATTATAGTTGTTGGGTGCCCAAAATGAGCACCATCAATCTGCAGTGATGTGGTCCCGGTAATAGAAGAAGAAATCTTGTTTATCTGCAGTTGTAACACGTAAGTTTTCAATATAGTACATAGCACTCACTGTATGTCATGATACACAATGTCACAAGACTAAAATATAGCCAACATAGTGTTAAAGGGATAGATCACCCTAAAAGGAAAATTTGCAAGGTGTAGGTGACCTTTTTTTTTTTTTTTTTTTTTTTTTTTTTTTTTTTCTTCCCTTCAGTAGAACATTATTGGCTGAAATTGTGGTACTTGGTGATTCATAAAATTTTATTTTTAATGTCATTTTACATTATATTTTATTTATTTTCATTTTTTCTGTAATTTCTATCTATCTATCTATCTATCTATCTATCTATCTATCTATCTATATATATATTAGTATTTTTACAAGCATTCAGTATTGTGTTGTGTATTTCTACTAAGAGTTGTTAGTTATTTGTGCATTTTGCAGGTAAAAATTGTTTCTGCATGTTTTAACCATTTCCATGCATCAGTGGTAGGCAACTTTTTAAACCCAGAGTAACTGAAATGTAATTTTATAGGGGATTCATGTTTAAAGGTTATTTCACAGTTAAAGGGATAGTTCACCCAAAAATAAAAATTATCTTTAATTACTCATCCTCATGTTGTTCCAAACCTATAAGACCTTCAAGATCTTAAAGGTAGTAAAGATATCGTTAAAATAGGTGCACACCAAAAGTGCTAGTGTTAAAGCACCCTTATATTCTTGAAATAGCAGTACTTGTTGCAGTTAGTCTGATGTAATTTGCAACTTTTAAATTTTTTTTTTTTTTTTTTAACTTTATTGCTGCTTGTTGTTATTGAATATTTTTAACAGAATGTATTACTGTAGTTGAAGTAATGTACAGTAGTATTCTATATTGATTAAATTTTTATAATTGTATGTAAAGAATTTCTTCTTTCTTTTTTTTTTTTTTTTCAGCCATCTCATGAATTGAGGTGACATGGGCATCTTGATTGTGACTGAGGAGGAGGAATGGGAGGTGCTTCCAAAATAAACCAATGACGTTGCTATCATTTTCGAAGAGCGTCTTGTCGCCATCAATATCTGTGACGTCCCGAAAGCATTTCTGCTCCTGATGGGTCGTCTTTACATCATTAACAAAACACAGTACAGTTCTGATGTTCTCAAAACTTTGCACGAACATTGGTGGGAGTAACTTTTCTTCACGTGTTTACGGGCTACGAAACATGCTACTCTGCAAAAAGTAGGCTTTTTGGTTGGTTTTTGCACTTTGTTCAACTCACATTTTTTGCCATGTTATGGCATCTCTCAAATTTTGAATGCACTTTGATGCATGTTCTGACTTCTGACTTATATTGAAATGGAAAATTACAGAATTACTCATCTGTTCTTTTGATTAAATGTGCATTAGTGAAAGGAATGTAGATATTTACTGCAATTGTTCCAAAGAAATTAAATGTTAATATGAAATGTCAGTATTTGTTTTTAAAGGTGTTTTTATACTAAACGCACTAATACTAAATATGCTGTCAATTTTGAAATAAAATTTTTATTAAATCTAGGTTTAGCCAATTTGTATTTAGTTTACATAACTCATAATTACAAGTTTATTCAACAAAATGCTTAGTTTAAACAACTCCACATTTGTTGGTCTCACTAATTTTGTGTTGTTTCAACTTGAATTTAGTTTGGTACAACTTTCTCGTCTAGTTGAGCTTACTAAAAACATGTTGGTTATACAAAGTATAAAGTTGATTCAGCTTCACCTTTGTTACCCCAACTATTAAATCTAGGTTTAAGGAACTCCAATATATGTGTAAACAACAAATGTTTTTTAGCTTATTGAACGCAAGATTTTAAGGCAGCCAGGTTACAAATTATTTTAAGTTGAATCAACTTATTTTTTTTTCACATTGTACTCTAAATATAAGGACATAATATATACATTTAAAGATGTTTACTTTCAAATACGAAGTAAAATCATTCACTGGCTTACCAGGGCCGTTTCTCAATACCAAGTATGCAAAGTTCAGACTTGCGTCCTCGGTAGTTCTTGCATTTAGTTGTCTGATGATTGTTTCTATTTTTTAAATTTAAATGTACAATGTATGAATTTTCTGTAAGTCTCTGTTTAACCCAACTGAAAACTTTGGCTGTGTTTTCTGTAGATGTGACCGATGTGTTGATGAAGTCTGGAAATGTTTATGTGGGAACAGTGGGTGAAACGGTGGAGATCAGATGTCAATATCCAGATGACCATAAATATACACCCGAGTACTTTTGCCGTCTTCTCTGTAAATCATCTGTTTTGATTAAAAGTGCAAAGATTGATCAGGTCGTCTCAGATGGAAGATACTCTTTGACTGATTTTGTGAGTGGACGGTTCTTTACTGTAACCATCAAACATCTCAGGCCCACAGACTCTTGTGTTTATTACTGTGGAGTTGATCAATGGTTCCGTGACACACTGAATAAAGTTCATCTGTCTGTCCTTCCAGGTGGGTGTTTATGCAAACAGTTTGTGAACATAACATAGCCTATACATTCATCTTCCCATTTAAATATTTCACAAAAATGTTTATTATACTTAAATTCCTCTTTTTCTGTTTTATCCTCAGCAGCTCCTGTGAACAGATCTACACACACCACTGAAAACACACATGTAACATATATATGGACAACAACACTCACCTCAGCAGGTACAAGTTCATCCATTCAGCAAAATAGAGATACTGTTGGCCCATCAAGACATTTCACCCTAAATTATTTATAGTGCAGTTTGTAATTAGCAATCTCTATTATTTGAGTAATTTTGATCAGTTGAAAAAAGTAAAGTTTTTTTTCTTGAATAATGATAATAAATTTGACTCTGTTTACAAGTAATACTGCGATTCTGTCTTTCAGATAATTCTCACTCATATGAACCGTTACCATCAACAGTCCAATCACCAGGTTCCACTCCTCCAGTCAACAGCTCCTCTGGTGACTTTTCTTTTTATACCCATTTGTTTGTTTATGTTGCTTTATTTGAATTCTTACAATAACAGTAATTGGTAATTTATGGTAATA